>JAEQBH010005807.1:0-366987 GCA_016808115.1 Tetrastigma voinierianum
ATAACTTTTTATCCGTAAGTCGGATTTTGACGTTAAACCCCGACTATGAACTCGTATCGACGAGGCCTACGAATTGGTGTCTTAGTCAACCCAAAATTATCCATCCTTGAAAAAGTCAACTTGGTCAAACTTGGTCAAACTTGGTCAAATGTGTAAAAAAAAAAACTTGTATTATTTGGTACGGGTCGTTACATTCCATCTTGTATTTTCTATCCAAGGATTCCCACAGCTCTCTAGCCGTCTTGATTGGACTATACACATTATATAATGTGTTATCCAATCCATTGAAGATATAGTTTTTGCAAAGAAAATTAGAGTGCTTCCATGAATCCATCGTAGCAACAACTTGGCGGTCGACCTCATTCTCACTACAAACGGGAGCATCCTCATAAAGAAACTTTTTAAGATTCAACGTAGTGAGATAGAACAACATTTTCAAGCATCTCGAAATCTTCCTGAACTTTTCGGGTTTCTCCTCGCGACACATGAGAACAAAAATAGGCAATCCACAAAGTAATAACATGACTCGTAGTAGTAGAAACATTAATATCATCTATATCCATTTCCGATAAACAAAGATTACAAACTATTTAAACAATAGAAAAGCAATAAGTTATAAAACCAGAAACAATCTATATTAACATGGAAATTACTACTTTAATGCTTTTGTAAAGGGTTTATCAAAAGTCGTTTGGTTAAACATGGAATTAAAACCAAACAAAGTCATTGTTTTTATATCAAAACCAACCACAACAAGTAATTAAACTAATTGAAATTGCCTTAAGAATAGTTTGGAGTGTTGACTCTAGGTATTCAAATATAGTAAAATTAACTGGGTTGAAATTTCACCAAACATGCAAAGTATACTAAAACAAGAATAAGTAAATGTGAAAAACAGCTTATTTGTGAAGTGTTACACGGAAAGATAAAGTGTGTGACATGAAAGTGTTACAATGCACAGTTTCGATATATGCAAACAAGAACTTGAAAATGGACTGTCACCATGCCAACTAGACTTTCTTGAGCCCGGAACCTCTTCTTTCCTCATATGCACCCACATCTAATCACTTGGTTAAAAAATAACATGTTTTCTGCCTTTATTAGCTTTGGATGCATATTGTTTGTTTTTCTTTTCAATTTGTTGCTTGACACACTCATGAAGTTGTTTCACCATTTCAGCTTTCCTTTTCCCATCAAGACTAACTCTTTCATATATAGGCAATGGTATTGAATCCAAAGGAGTTAGTGGGTTAAAACCATAAACAACCTCAAAAGGAGAATATTTAGTAGATGAATGAACACTCCTATTATATGCAAACTCAATGAAAGGTAAATTCTTCCCAATTTTAAAATTCTTTCAATGACAATCCCGATCAATTTATTAGGGTTCAACCACAACTCGCTTTGACCCATAAGCTCGTGGATGATAAGCTGTAGAAAATAATAACTTAGTACCAAGCTTTCCCCACAAAACCTTCCAAAAATAACTAAGAAACTTTGTATTTCTATCAGAAACAATACTTTTAGGCACACCATGAAGTCTCACAATTTCCTTGAAAAATCGATTAGCAATATAAATGGCATCATCAGTTTTATGGCATGGAATAAAATGTGCCATTTTAGAAAACCTATCAACTACGACAAATACTGAATCCATTCCTCTCTTTGACCTAGGAAGCCCAAGAACAAGATCCATTGATATATCTATCCATGGTTCACTAGGTACCGACAGAGGTGTATACAATCCATGTGGTAAGACTCTATATTTAGCCCTTTACGGTGCAATGCATCCACAAAACTCCGTTCTACATCACGTCTCATTCTAGGCCAAAAGAAATGTTCATGCAAGAGATCTAAGGTATTTTTCAAACCAAAGTGTCCCATTTACTCTCCCCTATGGGATTCTCTCACAACTCACGTATAGAAATATCGAGGAAGACACACAACTTGTTTTCTTTAAACAAGTACCCTCAACCTTATGAAACTTATCGACGCCCCTTCACGTTTTTTAAAACGAAATCTTAGCAAAGTCGCTATCATTTTCATACAATTATTTGGCATATTCAAAACCAAGTAACCTTATATTGGGAGAAATAAGAAGAACATACGTTTGGGATAAAACATCTGCAACAATAATGTCCTTACCTTGTTTGTACTTGATCACATATGGAAAGGTTTCAATGAATTCTAGCCATCTAGAATGCCTCTTGTTCAATTTACCCTAACCCTTAAGATGCTTCAAAGATTCATGATCTGTGCGAATCACAAACTCTTAAAGCCAAAGATAGTGTTGCCAAGTTTACAACGCCCTTATTGATGCATAAAGCTCCTTATCATATGCTGATAATTCAAGGTTTCCCCTAATTCAACTTCACTAAAATAAGCATTAGGTCGCCTTCTTGCAAGAATACAACTCATATACCAACTCCTCGAAGCACCATACTCAATCTCAAAGTTTTAGAAAGTTAAAATGCCAATACAAGTGCAGACCATAACCTATCTTTAAGAACTTTAAATGCATCATCTTGTGCTTTGCTCCACTTAAAACCAACAAATTTTTTAATGACTTCAATGAGGCAGCCATGATGCTAAATCCTTTACAAAACGCCTATAAAAACTAGCTAATCCATGAAAACTTCTCACCTCAGTTATGCTTGTAGGTGTTGGCCATTCTTTGATTGCTCTTACATTTTCTTCATCAACCTCTATACCTTGAGCACTTACAATGAAACCAAGAAAAACAACTTTATCCATGCAAAAACTACACTTTCTAAAGTTAGCATACAATTTTTCCTTTCTTAATACATCAAGTACACAATGCAAATGGTCCATATGTTCATCAAGATACCTACTATACACCAAGATGTCATCAAAGTACACAAAAACAAATTTCCCAATGAATGCACACATTACATGATTCATTAATCTCATAAAAGTGCTCAGTGCATTAGTGAGTCTAAAAGGCATTACTAACCATTCATAAAGTCCATGTTTTGTTTTGAATGCAATTTTCCACTCATCCCTTTCCTTCATCCTAATTTGATGCAGCTTCGACTTTAACCAATAATTGAAAAGATACTAGCCCCATGCAACTCATCTAGCATATCATCTAACCTAGGAATGGGATGGTGATACTTTACCGTTATGTTGTTCACAACCCTAGAGTCAATGCACATTCTCCAAGATCTATCTTTCATAGGTACAAGATGTACTGGAACCGCACAAGGACTCAAACTTTCTCGAACATGACCCTTTGCCACCAGCTCTTCAACCTACCTTTGAAGTTCTTTGGTCTCGTCTAGATTACATCTATAGTCGGATACCGGGAATGGTCATTCCGTGAATGATGCCAACTTGATCTTCCATACTCTAATGAGGTGGTAACCCACTAGGAACATCCTCAGGAAATGAGAACAAAGCACAAATAAAGGTTGTTTTACAAAATAAGAAACTCTCGCATCACTTTCCTTTGCATAAAAACTCACTTTTCCCTTTTCTTTTTTCTCCACATTTTCTTCTTTTTTTCGAATTTCTTTTTTTAAGCTCTCAGCCTTACTGATATTTTCATACTCTTTTCTTTTTTATATCTATCCCTCACTTTTCAAATCACTCTCCTTTCTCTTTTTTTTTTTTTTTTTTTTTTAACTTGAGCTAATCTTCTTACGCTTGCTTAGGTGTCAAAGGTGCAAGTGTAATGGACATGTTGTTCATTACAAAGGAATACCTGTTTGAAAATCCATCCTTAATGGCTTTTCCATCAAATTCCCAAGGTCTCCCAAACAATATATGTTCAACATGCATTGGCACAACGTCACACAATACTTTATCATTGTATCTAGCAATGGAGAATGAAACCAAAACTTGCTTATTAACCTTAACCTCTCAACATTCATTCAACCACTGCAACTTGTAAGGTATAGGGTGTTTGATGGTTGATAAGCTCAGTTTCTCAACTAACATATGTAATGCTCTTCCTCATCCAACTCCGATTGGCTGGATCCGAACCTGATCCGGTACTCGTTACTAATTACTATAAACTTAGAACTTTAAGCTTTTATTACTATATAATGTTAAACATTTAATCAGATATATTCCTATAGCATCAAGGACATAAAATATATACAAGCTCCATATCTCGAAGTGCTTAACATTTTTTCTTATAATATTTACTAATCACATAAAATAAACAAAATTATACAAAATAGACCAAAAGGTCTTCTAGTGGGCACCTCATACGCGGCTTCTGACTGTTAATGATCATCCGCTGTGCTTCTTTCTGTACCTACACCTGATAAAACACCCGTGCTAAGCTTTACGATAGTGGGAATTAATACATATGGACTAATTCTACTAAGGGTCACTACACTTCCATACAAATGCATATACTTATAACACATATAACATTTGGGATATACTTATCATTTCTCATATATTTTTCATAACAAGTTTCATTTCTTATCATATTTCATATACTTTTCATGTCATCTTATACTTTACTTATTCTTGTAATCGATACTATCATCACATAGCAAAGGTTATGCTTCTCATATCATGTCATATATTCTATACATTTATTTGCATATGCTTGTCATTTTCTTTATGTTTCATGTCCGCATAAACCTTAGAAGCGGATTTGCGGAAATAACTGTATGTAAATTCAAGCAGGTACTATCACCGGTGACGAGACAAAGGATCTCTATCTCAGATAAAATCTAAGGTACTATCACCGCATTTAGACAATGATCTCTATCTCGTATGACCCAAACGGGCCGCTTATAATGATCCAAACGGATCTATGTCATCAACCCAACCGGGCCTCCATATCCGTAGAACCGTATGTCGCAACACAACTATATCCCTACAGCATGCCTATCTATCCTCTACTGTGCTCTAAAATGCATAATCCATGTGTATTTTATGTTCAATATATATCGCATATTCCCGAATAATTATTGTCATTCGGTAATTATATGCGATATTTACAATCATTTATTCGTATTTTTGTATTTTTTATATCTCATTATATGCATGAATAAATATGGTTACCATATATGCTTATGAGCTATTTACTATCATTCAAGTCTCATCAATCTATATATATATGGATGGATTCTAGACTCAAAGGGATTTCCATTTAGTCCAAAAACACTCGAAAATAGTTATGAAAATCTTGTCCGAACTATCTAAAAACAATCCTGAAATTTCAACCCGAACTGTCCGAAAACAGTCCCAAAATTCAGCCCAGATTGTCCGAAAATAGTCCCGAAAATTCCTAAAAATTCCTAAACTTAGTCTAAAAATTTTGGGTTCGATTTTACTACTTCACGCTCTAAGTAAATCCCAAGCCATTAAATGACCTTAGATAGAAATAACCCAAGTAGAAAATTCCATACCTCTCGAGTTCGACTAAACGCCAAGATTCAGGCCCACGCGTTGCTCTCGATGCGTGGATAAACTTTGTCTTCTGCTCTGATAAAAATCTACGGTCCGATTTTCGTAGATCTAAGAGAGAAGTGAAGAAAGAAAAAAAAATCAAAATATTTGTCTCTCTCTACCCGCTCTCTCTCACGTCTCCTTATCCGTCTGATTTTTTTTCTTTTTATTCTTATTTTATATTATTATTATTATTATTATTATTTGGATACATAGCTCATATTATCTCATTCGAGTCCGTTTTTGCCCCGAAAATTTTTATTTCTTTTCAGCTCACTTTATTTTAAATAAACTTAACTCAAGCCATTTTCTGACTTCCGAGATTTTCGTAAAAATCTCGTCCCTGAAGTCACTTACGACTTATCCCAGAAAATTGAAAATATTCCGACTGTCTTAGAATTTGACGAAAGTTTTCTGGGTCACTAGATTTCGAGAGACGAATTTAACAGGTCAGTCTGTTTCGCCATCCGAGATCTAGAGAATTTTCTAGGCTTCCCTGAATCATTCTGACAATTTATTATTATTATCCTTTAACTAATTAAAGGTTCCATGATTTGTACTTTCACCCCTCAACTTTCCTTAATTGTATAAAAAGCACCATTCTGAAATTTCATAAATTTCTACTTTGGCATGGAATCTTTATTCTTATGTCATTTGTCCCCAATTGGCAATTTACCAATTTACCCTTGACTTTTGTATTAATTCCGGGTTTTTGCTTATTTTATTTCGAAAAAAATATACATTTACTTTTATTATACCCAAAACATGTTATAAAACTGTCAGGGTATAATTTAGGGTGTTCTAACTCTCTTCCCCCCCCCCTCTTAAAAGAATTTTGTCCTCGAAATTCATACCTAATTCAAAGAGTCATGGATATCAGGTTTCATAGTTGCTTCGGTTCCTAAGTAGCTTTTCTTCTCGCTATGGGTGTTGCTAGAGCACTTTCACTAATGGTGCAATTTGTTTATTCCGAGAACTATTCACCTCTGAAATAAAATTGTTCGCCCTCAAAGATATGACAAATCCTCTCATATACCGGGTAATCTCGCACGGGCAAGAGGCGACCCATCGTAACGGTATCGTACATAGACATGGAACACATCATGTAACCGCACAATCTCATCCATGATATAACTCATCTAGTCAGACCATCAAATAGTCAACTCGGGATCGGTATAAAATGGGCCAACTTTTGTAGCCTTATCAACAATCACCTTATTGTAGTCATGTTTTTGTCATGCGAGGGAAACCCAACACAAAATCCATGAAAATGTTAACCTTACCCATTGAGGAATTGAAGGGGATTCAATGCATGCTGGAACTTGCGTTCAGCCTTAACTTGCTAACACGTCAAACACTTATACATACTTTGTCACATCTTTTCATTCATTTCCACCAATATCAAGCCGTTAAATCCCGTACATCCTATTACTCTCCAGGATTTGATGGTAAATACCGTATTATGAGCTTCAAATAACAACTTTTTCTTGAGCTCTTTATCATCTGGCACACATAGTCTGTACAGGAAATACAAACTTCCCTCTTCTTTTACTAAAAACCTAGTCTTATCACCATCTTTGACCATATGTACCTTTTTCTGCATCTCTTCATCATTTTTCTGAGCATCTATAATCATTTGATTTAACACAGGCTGTGCTTTTAATTGAGCTAATATAACTCCATCATCTACTAGTCTCCATTCACTGTGCCATTGCCTTTCTACTTAAGGCATCTGCTACCACGTTAGCTTTTCCGGGGTGGTAGTCAATTATACAGTCATAATCTTTGAATAACTCCAACCACTCCACGTTGTCTCGTAAATTGCCCTTCCTAACAACATTCAGACTCTTATGATCTGTATAAATTCTGCATTTTTCACCATATAAGTAGTGTCGCCATATTTTCAAAGCAAACACTACCGCAGCCAACTCTAGGTCATGAGTGGGATAATTTTGTTCATGTGGCTTCAATTGCCTGGATGCATAAGCTACTACTTTCTCATCTTGCATTAACACACCTCCCAAACCAATGCCTGAAGCATCACTGTATAAGGTGTACTTTTTTCCCAAGGGAGGTTGCGTCAATACTGGTGTTTCAACCAACATTTCTTTCAATTGTTCAAAACTATTCTAAAATTTAACTGACCACTCAAACATTACTCCTTTCCTGAGTAATTTGGTGAGCGGAGAAGCTATGACAGAGAATCCCTTCACAAGTCTTCTATAATATCTTGCTAGGCCCAAGAAACTTCTCATTTCGGTAACACTTCGGGGCGGTTTCCAATTCACCACAACTTCAATTTTAATAGGGTCAACTCTTATACCCTCAGCAGACACAATATAGCCTAGGAATGAAATTTCCTTTAGCCAAAAATCACATTTGCTAAGCTTAGCATACAACTTTTCTCAAAGTCCGTGGTGATTTATTAAACGCTGCTCATGCTCCCGCTTCATCTATGGAATATACCAATATATCATCAATAAAGACCACAATAAATTGATCTAAATAGGGTCGAAACACCCTATTCATCAAATCCATGAATGTTGCCGGTGCATTAGTTAACCCAAATGGCATTACCAAGAACTCATAATGGCCATATCGAGTTCTGAATGTTGTCTTCGGCACATCAACATCTTTCACTCTTAGCCGAGAAAATTCCCGATCGCAAGTCTATCTTTTAAAGACATCTGCCCCTTTAACTCGTATCAAAGAGATCTTCTATTCTCAAAGAATGGGTATTGCCTTTTCACCGCCACCTTATTGATTTGTCGATAATCACGTGAATAACCGTGTGGGTGCCATCTTTCTTTTTCACAAACAAAATAGGTGCACCCTAAGGAGAAACACTAGGTCAGATAAACCCTTTATCCAAAAGCTCTTGCAATTGACTCTTTAACTCTTTCGGGCCCGCTTGAGCCATCCTGCTACTGCCCCAGACATAGTAACGTTCCTCGCACAATTTCTATGGATAAGTCCACCCCTCTCGAAAGTGGAATACCCGGTAACCTTCGTGGAATACATCTGGAAATTTCCTTACTATCAGAATTTTTCACATCCACTTGACCTCTTGGAGTCAAGTATCACGGCTAAGAATGCCTCATCCTTTCTTATAAATCTCTCGCCCCGCATGGTCGAGATCACATTGGACGTTACGCTGGATCTAATGCCTTGTATTATCACCTCAGATCGATCAGTGCATCTCAACACTATTGTCTTTTATCCACAATCAACCATAGCTCGATGTTTGAACAACCAATCCATTCCTAGAATCAAGTCAAACTCTCGGAATGGTAAAGTTATCAAATCAACGAGAAACTCTCTTTCTTGTATAACAATGGGGCAATTTCGTGATACACTCAGGCCCACGCTAATACAAGGTCTCTAATGGACTGGTCACATGCATATCATATGCTAATTGTTCCATTACTTGTATCTTATCAAATACATGTTCAATGCATGCATATGAATGAGTAGATCTAGGGTCTATTAATGCATGCATTTCAATATCATAAAGAGAGAAAATACCAGCAATAACCTCAGGAGCATCCTGATCCTCACGAGCCTTCATAGCATATGCTCGTACGCGCCGTAGGTATGCATGATCGCATCACCTTCGAAACTATGTCTCCTCGTCCTCTATGCTGAGATGGGCCACTACGACCCCTACCTCGATCGCGAGTCGAAAGTGGTGTCGCAGATCTTCCTCTGCCACTTCCTTGTTGACTTCTATTATCCCTTGTTCCCAGGACACCGTACTATCAAATGCCTGCTCTACACCGAAACACCTCCTATCACTAACCTACAAACTCCCAAAGCCTTCTATGGAACAGGCATCTGAATTTCTCTCTGTTTCAACCGGGCACCTCACCCGTACTCCAGGTGCTACATTGGACCTTTTCCTTCTACCTCTCGTAGCGGAACTATGTTCTGATTGAGTTGGAGATTCTCTAGCTCTTTTCCCCGAGGAGGACGAAGCTCCTCTAGAAAACTTCTTATTTTGAGATCTTTCTTTGTCGCCGCTTCAGTCTCTACTTATTGCAACTCGACCAACTGGATAGAAATCTACTTGTTGGAGAAAAGTCATAAGTGCCAAATATCTCTTGATGGAATCATGCAGTCCATCCTCAAATTGCCTACACCAAAATGCCTCGGTGAGGACCAATTCCGGTAAATACTTGTTGAGATGACTGAATTTTTTCCCATATTTAGCTACCGATAAGCTCTTTTGCTTCAAATTCAGGAATTGTTTCCACTTGGAATCCCTATACATCTCGGTACATACTTTGCCCTGAAATCTTGGACAAAGGACTCCCAAGTCATGGGATTTGGAATCCTTGGACTTCTCAACGCTAGTTTCCACCAATCATATGCCTCACTCTACAATAGTGAGATCACATACGATACTATCTCGATCCCGAGGGGGCATCTAACTTTCTCCAATATTCTTGTAACCTTTCTAACTAAGATTCAAATTTCTATCGGACTCTTCCATGTTTGTCCCATGGAATTCCTCAACCCCATGTCTTCTTACCATGTCTATCGGGGCTTTTGAAGCTGTTAATCTTTCTAAAACCCGAATCATATCCTAAGATATCCTCAGTAACGCTTCATTTGGCTCACCGATCCTCGCCTCACTGTGACATATTCGTAAGGATCCAAGCGATAATCCCTGATCTCCAGGGTTAACACTTTCAGCTGCTTGTTCAATTGGATTTGGATGACGATCCATCTATACAAAACACAAAGACATCCACATCAGGCCAACACATTACTAAACACATGCTTTTCTATCATATACTCTATCTAGAGTAGCCTAAACCTAGGCTTTTCCAGAAATGCCTAAACCTAGGCTCTGATACCACTTAACTATAACGCCCCATCTCAGATCCAACCCGATTGGAGAATCCGAACCTGATCTAGGGTGCTCTGTTACTAATTACTATAAACTTAGAACTTTAAGATTTTTTATTACTATATAATGTTAAACATTTAACTTGTATTATATTTTGTAGCATCGGATTACAAAATATATACAAGCTCCATATCTGGAAGTGTTTAACATTTAAAATATTTACACTGTTTACAAAATAAACAAAATTGACCAAAAGGTCTTCCAAAGGCACCTAGTGCATGCGGCCTTTGACTCGATGGGATTGTACTGCTCTTCCCGGTTTCTCTTCTGTAACTATAAGGATGAAAACACCCGTGCTAAGCTTTACGCTTAGTGGGAATTAATACATATGGACGACCTCTACAAAGGGTCACCACACTTCTATACAAATGTATATACTTATAGCACATATAACATTTACATATACTTATCATTTCTCATATATATGCTTTTTCATAACAAGTTTCATTTCTTATCATATTTCATATACTTTTCATGTCATCTTATACTTTACTTATTCTTGTAATCAGATATTATCATCGCATAATGTTGCTATAAGCTTCTCATATCATGTCATATATTCTATACATTTCATTTGCATATACTTATCATTTTCTT
The DNA here is from genome assembly GCA_016808115.1 of Tetrastigma voinierianum. Lineage (NCBI taxonomy): Eukaryota > Viridiplantae > Streptophyta > Magnoliopsida > Vitales > Vitaceae > Tetrastigma > Tetrastigma voinierianum. The sequence goes on from JAEQBH010005807.1 coordinate 10,943, forward strand.
TTATGTTTCATGTCTGCATAAACCTTAGAAGCGGATGCGGGAAATAACTGTATGTACCCGCAGGTACTATCACTGTACGAGACAGTGATCTCTATCTGTATGTACCCGAAGGTACTATCACTGTATGAGACACTGATCTCTATCTGTATGACCCAAATGGGGCCGCTATAATGATCCAAACGGAATCTATGTCATCGACCCAAACGGGGCCTCCATATCTGTAAAATGTATGCTGCAGCAACTATATCCCTATAGGCATGCCTATCTATCCCTCTACCAGGTTCTAAACAGACAATCCATGTGTATTTTATGTTCAATACATATCGCATATTCCCGAATAATTATTGTCATTCGGTAATTATATGTGATATTTACAATCATTTATTCGTATATTTGCATTTTTTATATCTCATTATATGCATGAATAAATATGGTTACCATATATGCTTATGAGCTATTTACTATCATTCAAGTCTCATCAATCTATATATATATGGATGGATTCTAGATTCAAAGGGATTTCCATGGAGTCCAAAAACACCCGAAAATGGTTCTCCAAAACTCGCTCGACTATCCGAAACAAACCCGAAATTTCAACTCGACCGTTCGAAACGCCTCCCCGAACTAGCCCGATTGTCCGAAAATAATCCCGAAAATTCCTAAAAATTTCTAAACTCAGTCTAAAAATTTTGGGACTGGATTTTACTGCCTTTCTTAGCCTCTAAGTAAATCCCAAGCCATTAAATGACCTTTAGGATAGAAATAACCCAAGTATATACCTCTTGAGTCAGACGAAACGTAAGATTTGTACCACGCTGCCTTCCTGACAAAGGATAAACTTTGTCTTCGCTTCCGAGCAAAAATCTACTATCCGATTGAGATCTAAGAGAAGTGAAGAAGAAAAAAATCAAAATATTTGTCTCTCACCCGGGCCACTCAATGCCTCTTATCCGTTCCGATACCAAATTTTTTTTCTTTATTCTTATTTTTATATTATTATTATTATTATTATTATTATTTATTAGCTCATATTATTTCATTCGATCCGCTTCTCACTGGTAATTTTGGATTCTTCAGCTCACTTTATTTTAAATAAACTTAACTCAAGCCATTTCCTGACTTACGAGATTTTCGTTAAAATATCGTCCCCGGTCACCGACCACTTATCACCCGTAGGTCGAAAAATATTCGACCGCCTTTAATTTGACCTAAACTTGGATCACTAGATTTCGCGACAAATTTTAACAACATAGTTCATTTCATCATTCGGTAAGATCTAGAATTTTCGCCCCGAATCATTCTCGACAATTTATTATTATCCTTAACTAAAGGTTCCATGATTTGTACTTTCACCCTCAACTTTCCTTAATTACAAAAGTGTCAAATACTTTTGAAAACTTTACAATTTCCTACTGCATATAATCTTTATTCTTTGTCATTTGGGTCCCACTGGCAATTTACCAATTTACTCCTTGACTAGATAATTCCGGTTTTTGCTTATTTTATTTTGAACATTGTATTTTTTTTCCGAAAAGAATACATTTACTTTATTATACCTAAAACAAGTTATAAATGTCAGGTATAATTGGGTTACATAATGCCCACTATTATTTATGCAACTTCCATCTATAATCATACCGCATACACATGCTTATGAGGCAGTTAGCATGAAAGATGCCTCCTTTGTTGCTCCATATCATCTTCCTTAACTTGAGAATTTAAAGCAATCATGGCCGCCAAGTGATTCTCCTCTACCTAGATATTCAACCCTGTCATCACTAGCATCCCTGTGTTAAGTGCATGAATGGTTATTACTTTACACCACCTCTTCATTATCTTGTGACAATCACGCCCTTTGTTAGGCATTATGAAGCTATGACTTATTCTAGGCATTTAAAACATTTTACATTCTATTTCTAGAAGATTGATAATTGATTTTACCAATTGTAGAGACTTCATCCTTCCCTTGGGAATTTCTTTTGGAATCGACTTTTCTTCCTTTCTCCAGTTTGGTCTCATAGAGGAACTAGAGCCTGACATGTACTTTGTTGCCCCCCCACCCCCCTTGTGTTTTATTTTTCATTCCACCTTAATTGCCATGTGCATCATGCCTTCTAGCTCCACATAATGTCAGAATCTACAACATTTGCTATATTCTATTTAACCCATTCAGAACTCTAGCCATATCGGGCTTCCCCATCTTCCTCTCACATTAGCCTTATCATAATCTACTGATTTTTTTGTGATAACTCTCCACACTCTTTGAACCTGAGTTAGGATCTTGAAGTTTTTTACAGGTCCTGTAGCACGGCCGGGGGTATAAACCTTTCCCTCATGAGAGCCTTCATTTCCCCCCAAGTTTCTATAAGTCTCTCACCATTTCTCCTTCTATTTGAAGCTAATTGATCCTACCAGATGATTGCATAATACGTAAACTCAATTACGACCAATTTCACCTTCTTTGCTTCAGAGTAATTATGGTAATCAAATATTAACTCTACTTTTTTCTCGCATTCCAAATATGCTTAAGAATCATTCCTACCTAGAAAAAGAAGGTATTTCTTATTTTGATGTTTCCACAGATTTCATCTACCCCATTCTCCCTCTAGGCTGACTTTAATAAATTCTTTCATACCTAACCCTCATCTAGGTCTATTTCTACTAATTTTAGTTTTAGACCCATATCCCCCTTCACTCCCATTTCCTTCTTCATTTTCGTATCCAAACAAATCCTCATGCACACGATCATGCCTAACTGGTTTTCTAAGATTAGGATTTCCATTAGGCTGCCCTCTTTGAAATTTTGAAATTACCATATCTTGCCTATCCATCATGTCCCCCACCCTCCCAAACCAAATTAAAACAATCAAATTGTTGTTACTATTTAGTTTTTAGAACAAATTCCATGTTCTTTGGATATCCATTTGAGGCTTTCTCCTCGTTAGAAATTTTGAAAGCTGCAAAAGTAAATGTTAGAGAACAAAAAAATCCTCACACACCCCCTCACGTGTTTGCCCTCAAAAGATGTCACTCTGCCCTCGTGTTTCACTCTTATAGGCTTTTCTCAATGTTTGAGCTCACACACTCGCTTTTCACTGAATAGTCTTCCTTTTCGCTCTTTAAAGAACTAAATTTAACTAAATCAAACGTTATCTCAATTCTCAAAGAGTTCAAATTAACACTTAAAGCAAAGATTTAGAACTTCACGTTGCGAATAAAGAACCAGGAACGAAGAACAAAAGTTTGAAGATGAGATACACTTACTTATGATTAGACAGCCCTTTTTATGTTTTCTTTTCTTTCGTATTTTTTTTTTTTTCAGAAAATTTCTTTCTCTTTCTTTATTATTATTATTTTTCTTTCTTTGATTCAAATGAGAAGATTTCTAATTCAAGCAAACTAATATGGTGGTGAGAAAGACAAACAGATGGAAGAAAACAACAAAACTGAAGGAACAATGGAGAAAGAAAAGAAAGCAAATAGACTTTGGATTTGACGAAGGATGAGAGATGGAAGTAAGAAAACCAAGGAAAGGAAGTAGAAACACAAAGTGATAAAAGATAAAAACTTGATTTTAGGGTCTGTTTAATAGATGGCGGACTCACAAGGAATCGAACTGCAACCTACGCCAAAGCGTATAAACACCCCTAGTTAAAATTAGATTTGTTGATCCACTAGACCCTTGAATACAAGAAACAAGAACCCTAAGTGTTAAGAACGCCACAAGGTTGATCAATCCTTGATAAGTCTAGAAAACTTCAATGAAGAACCAAAGAGAAGAACTCCTCTCAATTATGAAAATTCAAAATATCAACATATCAATTCATTTTTTTTCAAAATTCTGGATACAAAGGTTTATATAAACTGATTTAACTAGCCTAGGAAACAAATAACTTGGAAAAACAAAAAATTAAAGACTTCTAGAGAAATATAGAGACAAAACTTGGAAAACAAGCCAAATTCGTTCAACCCACTTGACGACTTTTAAAACAACATGTACAAGACCAATTTTAAGCCTAAACAAACTCTCCCATGTACGTGGACTTCAGCTTCAAGCACGAATTGCAATGTCTTAGCCTAAAATCCTCCCACAACCGCTTGAATATCGGTCAAACTTTGACAATTGTAGACTCTGGCCTAAATATCTTTTGATGTCATTCAAAAGCTTTCTGAGCTCAATGCGCCTCGTGATAGTCCACTGGACCAATAATGGATCACTTGAGCACTGAAACAACTTGCTGTCTTAATTCTTGATGAGTCGTGATCATCGCAAAACGATTACTAAATGCAGATTCATTATCAAATAGCTTAAGAAGCCACACATTCGGTTTTTTAAATATTCTATCACGAATTGATGTCTTTGTAAGACAATTAGTAAATGAATCTAAGACACGCCTGAAGCGTGGGAGACCTATTGGCTCAAAGACATAATTCCCCGAAAGAGGAGAACGCAAACAAATCTTAATACTCCTGAAGAAGAACAAATAAGACAAAAGGCCCTTGTGAAGGCACACAATAAACAAGAAGCCCTGTAGAGGCACATAGTAAACGAGAAACCCCTGTAGAGGTACATAATAAACAAAAGGCCCTAGTAGAGGCGCATGATGAACTAGAGATCCTTGTAGAGGTACATAGTAAACGAGAAGTCCCTGTAGAGGCACATAGTAAATGAGAAGCCCCTGTAGAGGTACATAGTAAACGAGAAGCCCCTGTAGAGGTACATAGTAAACGGAAAGCCCTTAGAGGTACATAGTAAGAAAAGGCCCTCAGAAAGGCATATTATAAACAAAGGTCTCAAAGAGAGTAACATGGAGATGAACAACAAGCCCATGTAGAGGTAGATAATAAACAAAAGGTCCCTGTAAAGGCACATGATGAGGAACAAGCCCTGAGTGAGATATATACAAATAAGGAACCCACGAAGATATGCAACGCACAAAGCCCTTAAAGAGGCACATACCTAAAAATAATGATATTCAATGTTATGTGCATAAAGCCAAAAATAGGTTTGAAATAATATTCTTTTATAATATTTTAAGGGTTTTTAGATGCATACAAAATGAGATGAAGATCTCGAATCCACAAAATGTGGAAAAATGACGAAAAATTATTAGCCAAAATGCAAAGTATTATATGACGTAAAATTACAACTATTAATAAACAAAGTTTTTTGACCGTAATCCAAACGTCTAAAAGTATATTTGTTGGTACAAATCAAGATTTGTACGAAAAGCGACTCAACAAACTCTAAAGATCAGGAGTGAGTCTCAATGATGTTGCTACTTATTACTTATTGATCCATAGATAATGATATATATTGAAAATCCTTGAAGGATTTAAATTGCCTGAAGCAAATAGTACAAACCCTCGTAACATGTAACCAATCAAGTTACAATTGTTTACACGGGGATTGAAGCAATCCATACACATGTGTTACAATTGCCTTAGTACGTATTGATTAAAGAAAAGGGTGTGTGAACAACCCTATATGCTCGTGTATTTCTATTAAGAATTCACAAACCAAAATTTGAGATTATTGTTGTATATATTGATGATTTAAATCTTGTTGGAACTTCTGAAGAGTTCATAGAAACTACAAACTATTTGAAGAATGAATTTGAAATGAAAGTTTTTGCAAAAACAAAATTTTGTCTCGGCCAATAGATCGAGCATTTTCCAACTAGAGTGTTGGTTCATCAATCAACATATATTAAGAAAACCCTAAAATGTTTTAATATGGATAAAACATATCCATTAAGTTCCCCGATGATTGTCCAACCACTTGATATGAAAAAGAACTCATTTTGTCCTCATGAAAAGGACAAACATTTACTTAGTCTTGAAGTACCATATCTTAGTGCTATTAGTGCACTAATGTATCTTGCTAATTGTACTATCCAAAGATTGTTTTTTCTGTCAATTTATTAGCCAGGTAAAGTTTTACTCAAACTCGAAGACATTGTAATGACATAAAAAATGTAATGTGTTATCTTCGTGGAACTACTAATATAAGTCTATTTACTCAAATGAGTCAAAGTCACAATTACTTGGATATGCGGATGCGAGCTATCTTTCAAATCCACACAAAGCTAGATCACAAATTAATAAATACGCTTAAGTAATAATCTAGTAGATTTGTTCATAGTGTCATTGTTAACCTCAACATTGAAGAAATTAATATACAATATTGAAATGTGTCAACAAAGGACATTGACATGAGGAGGATTATAAATGGATGTTAGTGTATTGCACTATTTTTTCCTTCGTCTAGGTTTTGTCCCACTGGGTTTTATTGAAACGCTAACAAGGTAGTCTCAACAAATTTCCTTAAGTTCTATAATGGTCATTCATGTGGGAAGTGTTATAAGGAAAGACGGAATGATAACTCAATTTGAAAAGAATGTCGTACCACCTTTGTAAAGTAAATACTAGCTACCTTAAATAGTGAGATTGCATGCATCAGGGTTCCTAAACACTTATAAATAAGCCCTATTTGTATTTAATAAATCAAAGTAAATACAATAAAAACTCATTCCTCTATTCTCTTTTACATATTTTTCTTAACTTTCTTCTTCATATTTCTTTGTTTTTCAACATTGGTTAATTTTGCGGGAGATTTCTCATTATCACGCCACATATCTGGTCACAATATATTATTAAAATACCCAAAATTAAAACTAATTACTAGATTGTTACTAGTTTCTAGCAAGTGTAGAAAATGTAATTAAAAAAGAAATAAATTAAATAGTTGGAAAACAAGAAAGCAAGAAACAAAATCTTGTGGTAAAAAGTCGGGGACAAAATCATGTAATGGCCGCATTCGGGGACTCCATTCCTGCCTTGTTTTAGTTTAAATCATAGTGGTAGGATGGGTTGTCATCCACTTTACCTTTCTAAAAGATTTTATTTCATTGGGCATGCCAAAGCTTTTTGAGTTATTTAGCCAGACCCTAATATGAAACAAAGAATATCAGATTTTAAAGGCAAGTTTGTAAAATATCGAACAATAAATATTTTATAAAGAAAAGGGAAAAAAAGTCAAGGAGGATTGAGCGTCCAAATATTGGAACATTAAAGATAATGATAATGAAATTAAAAATAAAAATGAAATATTATAGTGGGGTGAGAGGAGGGGTAGATTCGCCTTTTTCCATCGAATCCGACCATTTTTCACACGTGAGCATCGTTATACTCGTACCTGCAGCCTCTTCTTCAACCTCCGCCATCCTCCATACCATCTTCGCAAATGCCTGCTTCCTTTGGATGTTAGTCTCCAAAGGTAAAATACATAGATCCCCGAAGTTTTGCCTTAGGATTAATGATCTATTTTTCATTTGTTTTCTATTATGACTGCATTTAAGCTTTTTTTTTCTTCAGCTGATCGAATCTCCCTTTAGCTTGGATTTTCTTTCACTCATGGTGGAGGGGTCTGGAGCCAATATTGACTAAGCATCCAAGGACCCATAGAGCCTCTCTTATTTTCTTTGACTCCAAACATGGCTTCATCCCGCACCCACAATTATGCTTTCTACTATTTCGTAATTATGATGTGCTTTGAGTTTATGTGGTTTTACTGACATCTCTAATACTAGTTTCAATTTTGGCGGAATTCGAACTGTAGATGATGAGGAACTTGAGAAAGGAGGAGATATTGCATCCGACCTCTCCGTAGCTATGGAGGAATGGACGATTTTTCTTATTGTCTTCTAAAAATTACGTATACCCGATGGTGTTTAAACGAATTTGTCAAGATTATTAAAGTTGGAGAACCAAAGGAAAGATCGCTTCTACCGATTTTCTACCACGTGATCCATCCGGATGTCGTAGAAACCAACGGGAAGTTTCGAGGAGGCACTTGCCTACCATAAACGATGCAAATCAATAAAAGGCGAGACGAGCATAAAAATGAGGATCGCTTGAAAGAAGGAGCTAATCTTATCTGATGCCATGTGGATAACCAAGAAGTATATATATATATATATATATATAGGTAAAGCATATATATATATATATATATATATGCTTCTTCACCTCGTCGTAATGAGTAATCGCTTAAATGGATGTTAAACTGGGAATGATTTTCATTTTCTTTAAATGAAATGCAAGATCAGTTTAATAAAACTTAGATCTAGGTAAGTAAAAAGGCATATCATTGACAGGATTTTCCAAGATCAAATATAGCTTGTTCCTTGATCCTGTCATGTGCTCCCAGATAATACATATCCCTGGTAGAGGAAAGGGTAAATAAGGTTAGTGTTTGGTTCTAGAAAATATTAAGGTCAGGTTTGGTTCCTTTAGCTATGTTTCAATTCCCAGAGAGAAAATACAATGGAAAAAATAAAGAGGACAAGCAAAGGAAACAAAAAAAAAGAAGGGAAATAAAACTATAATGAAATCAATATATTATTTTTATTTGCTACTACACTCCACTTATTTATTTTAACTTATCGCATGTATGAGGGAGGGCTTCCAAACTCAAGAGAGAGTCGAGAGGAGATGAGAGGAAAAGTGAATCTAAAGGGGCAATAAGGAGAAGTTTACTATTTACAAGATGCCTGAATGAAATCTTCAAAGTATAGTTGAGTGATATGTACTTGAAGGTACACAAATGTCCTTAATACTGTCATCTACTTGGATCCTGAACTTTTTTTTGGGTCTAATACTGTTCCTAACGTTTGTTCCACAGCTCAAATATGCCATAACCGTCAACAGAGTGAACAGATAGGAAAACGAGGCATCTAACACCATTGACATGTCACTCACAAGTGACATAATTTGTTGACGTGTCACACCGATGATGGGTGACAACGACAAAGGCTTTAAGTGCCCGTTTACCCATCTATTCATTTCGTTGATGGTAGAGGTATATTTAAGCTACGGAACAAACATTGGAGTGATCGGGACCCAAAACAAAGTTTATGACCAAGTTGATATATAAGCAAACATTATGAGCATTTGTGTACTTTATCCCATATACCTTTGGGTATATAGTTTTTTAATTTTGTTTGTCATTCATGAACATAAACATAATTCTCCTTTAATCACTTCACTCTATTTTGCTATGAGGTGCCGGTGATTACATAATTCCTCGATTATCTCTTCACTTACTACAAAAGACTTTTATATCTACCCTAATTTCCCCGAAGTTTCAATTTATATTTTTGCTTGTGTTTGTGTTTTTATTTATTTATTTTTTTTGTATTCACTAAAAGCCTAATTCACATGCGCCTAGTGCTCCTTAAAACAATACAAACACTAAGTTTATTTTGTAATCTCATGATGGTTTTATTATATTAGAGGGATTAACAATTATGTCCATTTTAATCACAAAAAAAAAAAAACACAATTATGTCCATTTGGCCTCCTAAGTTCATCCGATTAAAGTTTTAATTCTAAGCTCTATCCTCTCTAACATCTTATCTTCTTTGAATGATTTTATTTAATAAATGGAGCCTAAGGAATATGAGAATCTAATTATCATGAGAATGTTATAATAAAAATGTCGTCATCCATTTTTCCCCGTTGTTCCAATAATATAAGTATCAAAGTTTTAAATTTTTTAAATTTTCTATAAAGTACACTCGCTTTTCTTATCATATTTAAAGTCCTAATCAACAATGCCAAATCAAGAAATTTTCTAGGATTGAACCCATTGCCTGCCTCTCGAAATAAAATGACTGATAGGTTAAGAATGTAATCCTTGTGACTTGATAAGTATTGTTATGTCAATAAAACCTAAAGACAACTAAAATTAAGGAGTTTATGTCATTTTTTATGAAATGAAATTTGAGAGTTATTACCCTACTCCCACACATAGCGGTACTAAACAATGTCTAACCATTAGAAAAAGAAGTGTTGCTAAAATTTGCAGAACACATTAATGCTTTGATACTTACAAATTTTGGAAGTTTAAATAACAATTGAATTGGCTCGACACCTCCTCCCCTCCTTACCCACCCCTTCCGGTCATTTGTATTCTACTGTTGTTATTTCAATAAGATCAAACATCATCATGCATGACTAAATTTATTTTACATTCATCACATAACCATTCTAACCCAACATTGTAATCGAATTTATAAGGATTTACGTGTATTTAGACTGAGGTTCTCAAGGACATTATTGATATAATCATGAGAAAGATTAAACATTCAACCTTTCAATGGGAAAGAACATAGTTTGGAATTGGATGTCTATTTGAAAACCAAATTTAGTGATGGAACACAGAGTTGAATCATGGTTAGTGTGGTTGCAGAGTAAGTGGAATCAAATGGTAAAACTACCATAGCCAGGCTATTTATAAATGAGATCTTACATCAATATGAGTAGTAGCTTTGTAAAAACATCAAAGAGAGATCCAAAGTGATATACTCAACACCACAACAAGAACTTTTCATGGTATCCTCGAAGGGAAAATTTTTAGAATAAGCAATATTGATGAAGGAACCATTATGATAAAGAGGTGCAAGCTCTAATAGAGTTCTTGTTGTTTTGATGATGCAGATGAACTTAAACAACTTAAATATTCGCTGAAGCAGGTTGATTGGTTTAAGTCAAAGTACCATCATCATTACATCTAGAGACAAACAAGCTTGCTCACATGGACAATATATCATAAGAGGTTCCAAAATTAAACAAGGAAGAAGTCAGCAGAGCTCTTCGGGCCAGGGCTTTTAATCAAAATCTTCCAAGAAGTTTATAAGAACCTTCATACAAGATGTAGATTATGCTAATGGCCTCCCATTAGCACTTAAAGTTTTAGGTGCTTCTTTGGAAAGAACCAAGGGAATGGGAAAGTGCACTTTGTGTTCAAAAACAATACCCCACATGGAAATCCACAATGTACTGAAAAGGGTTTTAACGGACTCGATGACACGGAGCAGGGATATTGATATTGCTTGTTTCCTTCAAGGGGAATGACAAATATTTTGTTTTCGAGAATATCAGTCTCTTATGCAGCATGGAATAACAACTCTAGAAGATAGATGCTCTCACATTATTTCAAAGAACATGCTGATAAAATGATCATTACAACATGTCAGATCATTCTCCACATCCGTAGATCCTTCAGCAGAAGTAGATCAGGATCGATGCTTATGATGTGCTAACAAGAAATAATATGGTAAGATTCAAATACATGAAGCCCTTTATAGTGCGGATGGAGCTCAATACGCATTATAATAAAAAAAAGAAATTAGCTATGTATATAACTCAATCGAATTCATGCATTTTGTTCGTTGATTTACTCGCCTTATGTCGCTCGTGTGTGAATACCGAGCAATCAAGGACTATTCCTAGATACAAGTGTAAATTTAATCCATCAGCCATCGCGTATCGTTTCGCATGCATGAATAGACTTAGATTGCTCAAAATTCACACATCATAGAGAATCATTTCTTTCAAAGACTTCCAAGAGGCTTTGAATTTTCTTCAAGGAAGTTAACATATCTTCATCAGACGGTACTTTTTGTGAATCTTGCCACGAATTTTCATAAAGAACCTTGTCAGCTCGTTATAGAACAAAGAACATAAAACAACTTTGGAGCGGGATATGGTATCACATATTATAGCTGAGAGTTGTTATATTAATTTTTGACGCTACATAAATTTGTTTATCTAGTGAAATAATTTATTTTGTTGTAGCTTCATTATTTGTTGAAGGTTATTGATCTCGCTACTCTATCCATCTCATTGAAATCCCAAACTTCTCAAGTGTGCCAAACTTGTAAAGTCTAACTCTAGAAGGTTGTACACGAACACATGGTACTTAAAAGATCACAGAGTAAATATATAAAACATTAAATTAAACTAACTTTTTACCTTGAATCTTCTAGGTGTGTGTTCGAGGCCTTCCAATAGGCATTTACAAGTGGGGAACACTTTCTAAATTTTGTCTTGTAAACGGCTGTTCAAAGCAGAGAGATTTCCAGAATCGACCACAATATGAGAAAGCTAAGGATGCTTGATTTGAGGGAACAATCATAATGGATCGCAACATCATCGATTACACATCTAAATGGTCTTGAAACTCTCCTACTCCCAAAAGTGTTCAAAGCTCCTCAAAATCCCTATTCTATCCGCCACACATCATCATTGAAAGTATTGGACCTAAATGGCAAAGAACATACCTAAGAGGAACTCGCCTTATATTCACATTTGATCGCCTGGCCGCGAAACAACCCGATGAGTTTGCGCAGTAGATACCTCGCTACATCGACCGGCCTGTAGCCGAAGCCCTTAACCTAAGCCACCTAGTCAACCTTGATCAAATTTCAGAGCTTCCATCTAGTCTAAGACTTTCGATGCCCATGGTTCAAATCGCACTTCAGCCAGCGGGCTTCACTCGCCATTGCATTCCTCTCGATTAATCGCTCAATCGTGCAAAGGTAAACTTTCATGTCATAGACCTATTTTATGTAGACTCATACTTAAAAATGGTGATTTTGCCGTAGGATTTGACCTTAATTAGTTTTAGTGATTCTTCCTAACGTGGCAAGGGAACTTGTGAATGCTCTTCCTAGCGATGGAATTCAGAATGGATAGTGGATCTATAAATAGCCATAGTCTTCAATAGTTCCTCATAATCAAAGCAATGAGCTCGGGATTTGCTATATTCTCGCTTATGTTCCATTTGATGATGAATCAGCACATAGGTTGGTTGGATCTTTTTGTAAGAATGAACCAAAATATACACATTTCGTTTTCCTGTGTGTTCTTGGTTATGGTTGATGGAGGAGAACCAGTAGATTATTCTCTTGAATCCAATTGTTATTGCTATAAAGAAGACAAGGACAAATATAATGAGAGTGTATCGTGTCAAACAAGCAGGTTTTTTATTCCAAGGTGGTGATCGGGGATCGTCGCTTGATAACGACTGGGCATTAGTACCTGTTCTGAGGGATTTCACAATCATGGTATTTTAAAGTAAAGGAGGGATTCGCCTTATATACCCTAAGACCTTCAATAAAGCCATCCATTAACAAATGCAAATGGTTGGATGATATTGGTAATATAACTGATTACATCTGATGGGATGTTTCACGCACGTGTTGCTTTAAGGGAAGTGATATGAACGTGGCACCCATTATCAGAATCCTCGTAAGTTGATAGGATTATGTCCGTGGAAATTGCAAAATCTTACAAGTCCATTCAGAGCCTTTGTGATTTCAAACTTTGCAATTCTTCTGTGTTCTGTCAACCTGAGATTCCAGAATCCTACAAAATAATGAGAATCTCGAAAGCTTAATTTAGATGGAACCGCCATAAAAAAGATACCATCATCAATTCAACATCTAAGAGGGCTTCAAGATTTGTCTTTGTATAACTGTAAAAACATTGTGAATCTTCCGGAGAGTATCTGTAATTTGGCATCTTTAGAAATTCTCAACGTGATTCGTTGTCCAAAGTTCAAAATCTTGGGACAACTCGGGAGACCGCAATCTTGGGAGTGTCTTTTTAGCCATTTACACTACGAAGTTTCACCTGCCATCTTTGTCCTGTTTATGCTCCTCGAGGAAATTAGAGCTTCATGCCCGCAATCTAAGCGGGAAATTTAATCGAAATTTGTCGGGCTATCATCATTGGAAGTATTGGGATCTAAAGTAACCCTTCACAGACAATTGACGGGATCAAACAACTTTATAAACTAAAACTTCTTGACTTGAGTTACTGCAAGATGCTTCAACACATTCCACAACTTCCACCACGTCTACCGAGGCTAAATGCCCATCATTGCACATCCTTGGACAATTCCAACATACTCAAATGTTTTAAAGACCAAATTCAGGTATGGTTTTCTTATAGCATTTTAACACTTCTTTTTTTTTTTTTTCGTGATAATAAATTTAGAGGGTAACTTTGTACGTATGGATTTAAAAGCATTGTCAAAATGTTTATTCCCGAAGTACTGGATTCGTGAGCGATAAGTGATCGAAATGGATTCAGACGAGAATGGAGCTTAATGGGTCAGGTATGAAAATGATGACTTCGGCTTTGTTTCAGGTTTCCTTTATGTCCCGCTTGATGGAATGGGATGAAAAATTAAGAGCGAAAGACAAGACTTTCCAATCAGATGGTATTTGTATAATGGTAAAGAGGCACCTATGTCAACAACTAGATCCATGTTGCACGATTGCGGGAGTGTTCCGTCATTAGCATTTAATCAAATCGAGCTGGTTGATATATTATTCTAAGTCATATATTCCAAGAAATATCACTGAATGGAGAACCATGGAAGCCTATCATCTATACTTGGGTACGCATCCGGCTTTTAACGCCGAGAGGTGCGGCTTCCACTTTCTATATGCCCATGATTATTAACACAACAATCCTAATAATCCAAGATAAGGCAACAACTATATGATCACCCATAAAGATGTTGTACACCTATTCTCGCAGGGAAACTAATACCGATGGGAGGAGAAGTTGTGATGGTAATGATGTTGATGGCCACACTCATGAAAGGGACCATATCCATGTGTGGATGGAGCTTGTGCAAATTTGTCATGGATCCACAGACAAGACATCAAATGATCTTCAAGTAAGAGAATAGTCGATATCGACCAAAATTCAACTTTTGGTAAGTCACCTTCCTTTTCTCTTCTTAGTTTCATAATATATGCCTTAAGGATTTTAAGGGGCGGCTCAAATTCCTTTTGTAATACTCTTAATTTCATTTATTTTATTCCAAACCATTTTCATAAGAACTTGTTTGATTTGCAAAGATAAACTTGGTTGCACTGTTAATTTTTTTGAAGATAAATATTTTACCCATCATTTATTACACTCCAAGTTCTGATGGGATATCAAAGCTACTAAATGCCGCGTTAAACACCCAACCTCTATCAGTTAAGCCATGGATGTCCCTATTAATCAAGGCAAGTCAAATACTTCAAGAAGAAAAACTCACTTTCAACAACTTCGTGAACCTCGGAACATGTCGATCAAGCGCCTCGAGAGTACACCAAGAAGTTGAAAGTGAAATGACTTATCAACTAATCCAAGAACGTGAATCGGTTATCACAAAAACCTTTTGCAAATCATCAAGAAATTACAAACTATAAGAGTATGAAATAAAAGATGTGAGAGATCGAGAATGCAAACCTTCGGGTTTATGGGTTCAATCCCTTCGCCTACATCCACTTTCTTTTCTCAACCTTCTCACCCAGTAAGGGTTCCACTATACTTGAGCTCCAAATTATGCTTGTTTATGTACTTGAATTTTGGCTCAAATGGACACTTCACAATCTCTTCAAACTATACTACCACTTCTAAAGCTTTCACCTTGTCAATAAATACTTCTCTATCTCAAATGATCATCAAATACAATCTAGATGAACACAAGGTGCATTCTTAAGATATGCAAATGTGAGTAAATGCACCAAAAACAAAGAGTCAGAGCTTTAATGCTATAACCACTGCCAAATGATCCAAATTGTTCACCATGTGGGAAGACACGGTAGCTATTCAAAATCAATCGACTAGTTGACATAAATGGTCGAGCGTTAATGAACTAGCTGTTGGTTCATTTAATGCATTGCAAGTGACCATTTATGACTATTACCCAATCTACCACCTAACCTGACACCATCACTATAAAAACGTCAAAACACTACAAAAGATACCTTCCGACTCAAACGCCAGATCACCTCTTCGGCAGGGTCTGTTGGAAATCTCAGACGTCAACGACCACTTGCAAACTAAGAATCAATGGTTAACCAAACTTCAACTGGTTCATCAAACGACTTAATTCATTAGTTGTCAAAATATACTTGTCCTTTAAACTGAAGCTTAAATCTAAACTACACTTTTTAAAACTAATACCTTTTAACATGATTTTTAAACTGCCAACTATAACAGATTAATACAGAGCCTTTTAAAAACATTTAATGTAATTCAAAGCAATTGAGTTAGAGCAACTCCAATCTAAAAGATCCAAGTCTGTTGCTTTCAAATGTCGTCACCTTGAGCTCCACTCTCTGATCTTTCAATACCTTAATTCAGATTCTGGGAAGAATCAACTGGTTGATATCATCATGTTTTCTAAGTTTGAAACATTTCTTCATTGATTTTCACTGTTCTCTACATCATTCAGATCCAATGTAATTCTCATTCATAACAATATATGATCTTTCTCCTCCTCCAAGCTTCATATTGTTGCTTCGGTGTCATTGATCTATAAATTTAAATATAAACCTTATGGGACAAAGCCTGTCTAGTGACTTAAGGTTTCACTCAAACTATTGGCATTGACTACTTCGGTTAACCTTTAGCCCACCACAGCCCCCAATAATCTCGCCAGATCATCCTTCCTTTCACACGGCGCGAAGGGGTTTGAGAAGGCCTTCAATACGGGACCTACAAGAGGAAGCTTCATAAGTCTCAACCTCTAGGTTTTATCAAGCCCAAAGATCCAAACCATGGCTAGAGAACTTTACATAAGATATTCGTACACTTCAACAAGCACCAAGAGCCTAGTTTCACAAGCTGGGTTATTGCTATGCTCGTATGGGTTCCACCAATCTAGAGTCGATATTTCTATGTTTATTTATCATTCTCCAACACACATTATTTTGTCGTAAACGTGATGATATCCTTGCTACCGCAGAAGTAACCCCTTCTCTAGTTACCGAGGTCATCACCTATCCTCACAACACCTTCTCCATACATGATATTTTCAACATATTACTTTTTAGGTATACAAGTTTTAGAGACATCACCAAACCCTTTACCTCACTCAAAACAAATACTTTCAAGACCTTTTGAGTCATACCTGTATGGAAGACTTCAAGCCAACATCTACCCTAGAGAGTCCTGGCCGAACTCTATCTCTTGCTGATGGTACCTCCGAAAGCAATCGGCAAGCAGCATAGGGCCTTGCAAGATGCGACCCATAACACGCCCGTATTACTGTATTTTCCATGAACAAGGCGTGCCAGTTCATGGCACAACTTATTAATTCCCATTTGCTTTCTGTCAAGCGCATCCCCAATTAAAGAACTATGCCCTATTATCATTTGCACCCATCCTCATCTTTGGAATTTCAGGATACAATGATGCTGACTTGGTTCTGTTTAGATGATCGCTTAGCTTCAAAGGGTTTTCAGGTGTTCCTTAAACAATAGATGATCTCGTGGTTCGCCTCACTAAATAGAGAATGGTTTCAAGAGTGCTTGAGTCCGGATCGAGTCGAAGCGCTTTGTGTCAGCCTCGAGTGTAGCTTACCCAAGAACTTTATTCACCAATTACTCTAATTAACCCTTGTGTGATTATTGTATTCCCTATCGTCTGATTCCGTAGCTCAAACATATTGAGTTGATCTACTTCATCCGTCAAAAGTTATATGCACAAACTACCATCTACTTAATGTAAACGGATGATATCTCCTCTCTCTGTATCTACTTAAGCAGTTCTCACCCTTTCACCGCCTATGCTTAGAGGAGGATGATAGCCAAACACAACCTTCCATTGTTGTAACAAACCAACCAGACTACTTGACTGTACAACCTCCTAACCAGCTGAGTCTTTAAAAAGCCTTCTAGTACTGGGTCTCAGACGAAAGTGAACAATAATATTTCAATGATATTTCTCTCTAAACAAGCAGGCACATCCATGATTCACAATTAGCATATCTTATTAAATGGACACGTATATATTCCTTTATTATTTTTTTACATTTAATATTAGATAGTTCTTTTTCTTTTATCCATTTTCCAATGTATATTCGTAAGGTACTCCAAATGAATAACTAGATGATACTTTTTCTTGCACCCTCTTGAACCAATCACACCTGCTTTTAGAAAGATCATAGCTTAACAGACTTCATCTTCAAAAACTAATTAATTAGTCTAGTGGAAGATGATCCTCAAATCTGAAGTCTAAAGAACAAAAGATTCTTCCCATTATTGTCGATGCAAACAACGAAATTCAGAATTTGGAACAGGGATATACAAATTATACTAGATTATTTGTCAAATCAAGAGTATTTATTGATCCAAAAACAATTGATCAATAATCAAAAGATTCAATAAATACATTACAAAATAATAACTTTATTGAAACAATAAAGCATTTAAATTTGTATTGGTTAGAAAACATACTTGGCATGGATCCGGAATTATTAGCTACCATTTATCTCCAAAGAAATCTGTAAGGGGCAAAATCAAAGAGAAAGATGGCTAGGGTTGAAGATGCGTATTTCCTTTTCAGCAAAGTGTGTTCTACCAAACCTTTATGAAATTTTAAAGCTCTACTAACTTATATATATGGACCACAAAAAAACAATTGGGCTTTGGTCCAATGTGCTTACCAAAGCAAGGGAGAAGATAGAACCATGGGCCTATAGCTAATTAATATTAAACCATTCCATAAATGACCCATAATTAACATACACAATTACACAATTTAAATTGTAATATAATTATGCTTAGTTCATAATTAATAAATTAATCTAACATTCTCCCACTTGGACGACATAATCATAACTCAAATGCTTTCTCAATAGATTTATATAGCCATAACAAATCATATATAATTAACATACTGAGAGGATATATAAATTATACATAATCAGACACTACTAATTAAAATCATAATTCAAATGCTTCCACAAAATATTTACATAGCCATAACCAATCATGTACAATTAATACACCGAGAGGATGCATAAATCGTACAAATCAAGCGCTACTAATATAGAAGCATTACAATGATAAGAGTATTGATTCAATAGAAAGAAAAAACATTATTCTGTCATTCATTGAGTCAAAACGATCCAAAATCATAAGATAATGAAAAACGTCAAAATGTGCATGTAATAATGAAAAACATGAGCTTTCCTTACATAACACATGGAAATGCAAAAATCTCACTAAAACAAAGAGTCTAGGGTCCTAACAAACCCATGTAGTGACGTGTTCTTGAAACACACAAATAAGTAAGCCTTTGGTTAGTGGGTTTGCCAACATGCTAGTCGTAGGTGTGTGCACAACTGAAATGGGGGACTCTACAACTTTCTCTTTAACAAAAAAAAAAAAAAAAAAACTCCACATCAATGTGCTTAAAGCGAGAAGTGCTTCTAGTGTTCCTAGAGAAAGATACAATTACAAATTATCATAGAATAATTTCAACGGTCTACAAATGGAGTGAACAACCTCCAAAGCTGAAATGAAGTTCCGTAATCATATTGCATGATAAGTAGCCTCATAGTACACACATACTCTTTCTCCATTGTAGAAGAAGTTGTAAGTGTCTGCTTGACACTTTTTCACGAAACAGCTCTTTTAGTCATCATAAAGATATAACAAGAAGTGAACTTTTTATCATCCACGTAGCATGCATAATCGGAATCACTAAAACCAACCACCTCAAGAGTGTCGGTATGCCGATATGTCAATATGAGATCCTTGGTACCCTAAAGATACCTCAAAACTTTCTTAGTCGCTTTCCAATGGCTTTAACCAGGATCACTCAAGTACTTACCCAACACACTGACAACAAAAGCAATATCAGGGCATGTGCATACTTGAGCATACATTAGGTGGCCCACAATTGAAGATTAAGGGACCGCTTTCATTTTATCTCACTCAATATCATTCTAAGGATATTGACCTTTGGAAAATCTGTCACCCTTTATAATTGGTGCCTTACTAGAAGAACATTATTGTATATTGAACCTTTTCAGAATGCGTTCAATATATCATATAGACAATCTCAGAATGTCACTAGGTCTATTGTAAAGTATCTGTATGCCCAAGACATAAGATGCTTCCCCAAGATCTTTCATATCAAAATGGCTAAATAATAATTGTTTTGTCTCAACTAATATGTCAGTACCATTGGCTGCGAGCAAAATATCATCAACATATAAAGCCAAGAATATGTATTTGCTCCCACTGATCACCTTCATATATATGCATTGATCGACGATGCTCTCCTTAAAACCATTGGCCGTGACAATTTCATCAAACTTGAGATACCACTGCTTAGAAGCCTACTTTAAACCATAAATAGATTTATGGAGCTTACAAAGCATGTTTTCCTTACCAACTTCCTCAAAGCCAATAGGTTGAGACATGTGAACATCCTCAACTAAGTCTCAATTCAATAAAGTTGTCCTCACATCCATTTGATGCAACACCAAATCAAAATGAGCCACTATAGCCAAAAAAATGCGTATAGAGTCTTTAGTGGACATGGGAGAGAAGGTTTCCTTAAAATCAATACCTTCTCGTTGACTGTAACCCTTAGTCACTAAACTTGCTTTATAACTCTCTACATGTCCCTTGGTCTTGAATACTCATTTGCACCCAATAGGTCTACAGCTATTTGACAAATCTACCAAACTCCACACTTTATTCTATGACATGGAAGTCATATCATCTTTCATTAATTACATCGATCCAAAAGTTGGATTAAGGACTAACAATGACTTCTTTGTAGGTAGTCGGATCTAATACATAACCCACATCATACTCATGCTCCTGTAAGTAGACAATGTAGTCATCTGAAATTGCAAGCCTACTCTCCCTCTTTGACCTCCTCAAGGGTATATCCATGACTACATATGGGGCCATTGGATCTACATCCTCAATTGGTTCATCATCGATGGTGCTGTGGATCTTTGAGTCAACAACGAGGGGCTAGAGATCTGAAGCCGAAGCAATAGGCACAGAATAAAAATTAGGTGTTCTTTAGACACATTCTCTTAGCCCTTGGCTTGTACCAGTATCATCTCAAAATAAATAATCTACTCATTTCAATCCACCTATAGTGGTGTGTGAGTAATAAAACACAGAACCTGTGATCCCACACAATAACCAATAAAGTATCCATTGACGGTTTTTGGATCAAGTTTCTTAGATTACGGGTGGTATGGTCTCACTTCCACCCTCTGACCCCGAGAACATGGAGTGACGAGGAGCTAGGCGAGCTTCTTGATAACCATAGCTCATATGGAGTCTTGGAATATACTTACTAGACACTTGGTTCAAAATATATTTGTAGTTTTCAAAGTTTCACTCATAAGAACCCAGTTAGTGAGGAATTAATAAACATATATCACACCATATCAAGAAGTGTGCGAGTTCCTCCTCTGCTATTCATTAATTGAGGTACGGACATTGTATACTAAACATCGATGCCACATTCTGAAAGATGCTTTACAAATGAATGCAGGGTTAGATCCTATCTCGTATATCTATCAAAATACTCATCACCTCTGTCAGAATGAACCACTTTGAATTTCATCCCTTGTTGTAGCTCAACTTTTTCTTTGAAACTTTTGAAAGCCTCCAAAGAGTCAGACTTCTCATTAATGAGCTAGATAAAACCATAATTATCAATGAACGTGATGAAATATTTGTGGCCACCCATAGCAGAGGAGTGAACGACCCACAAATATCTGTATGAATAACCCCAAGCAACTCAGTGCATCTGTCAACCTTGGCATTCCTAACCTTGGCGGATTCGGTTTACCCATGGCCACATCTACAAGTATTAAAATATGAGAAATCAAGATTCGAAAGAATCTCGTTCTTAATTAATCTCTTCATTCTCTATCTAGAAATATGACCCAAACGCTTGTGCCGAAGAGTAGAAGACTTTTCATTCAATGTCAAACGTTTGGAGCTACTAGTAGTATTAACAATAAGGGTAGCAGAGACAGAAGGCAAAGTAGACAACTCTAATCTATAAAGGCTCCCACAAAGTATTCCATTGCCAATTAATAAAGAATCCCAGTAAATTTTAACCTTTCTAGATCCAAAAAGAAAACTATATCAAAGTATATCCAAAATAGGTATTGATATCAAATTTCTCTTGATCAAGGGTATGTATGGCATGTCCTGCAATTCCAACAAATTTCCTGTACTAAGTTGGAATCTAAAAACTCCTAGAAAATCAACTTGGACTCTTGTGTCGTCTCCCATGTACATGTACTGCTCCAAACTAGTTGGACTTCTTCTACTTATCACCGATTGCATAGAATTTCAAGCGTGAATGATAACACCACTATCTAACCACCAAGTATCATATGGCACCAGGCATGTACGCCACGTCCTGCAATTCCAACAAATTTCCTGTACTAAGTTGTAATCTAAAAACTCCTAGAAAATCAACTTGGACTCTTGTGTCGTCTCCCATGTACATGTACTACTCCAAACTTGTTAGACATCTTCTACTTATCACCGATTGCATAGAATTTCAAGCGTGAATGATAACAGCATTATCTAACCACCAAGTATCATATGGCACATCAATGACATTAGATTCAAAACAAACATTCACACAATGATTATCAAATAACTCATTTTTCTTATTCTTTGAAAAGTTTGTATATTTTCTTGCTAATAGCATCCAAGGACTCTTTCACATTCTCAATCTTGGGAATGCTTACATAAATAGATTACTCTATATGATTCTCAATTATCATCAAACAACAACTATTAGAATACTTCAAGTCCTTATAGAACTTTTCCTTATTTGTAGAACTCTCAATAGTGGGTTTTGGAGGAGCTTCAACTTTTAAGGCCATGTTCAGTTTTATAATCATCAAATTCAACCCATTTTTTGTAATTAGTCCCATTAAGTTTCGTAATGACAGAGAACTGAGAAAAGCTAAAAGCTGAAGAATAAATAAGAGAGCAAAGTAAAAAAAACATGTAAAACAAAGACGTACAAATTGCTTCATTTTTCAGCTTACCAAATGACCCACAAAAGTGGTCTCCAAATACTAGTCTATAAAATACAAAAAGACTCATACACATGTAAGAGCAATTCATCGTGAATCCACCTTGAAATACGTCAATTTCCCTTGATAGGATAGTAAAATTACGCAGTTCGACATAGTGAAATCTCTTCGCAAACTAAGCATCCTAGCAAATAATAAAGTAATCGATAAGACAACTTCACTATCTGTATGGATCTTAGCAAAATTGATGCACAAGGCGAGCGAAATTACAATTGCAACATCAATTCAATATATATATATATATATATATATAGTTCATAATCATCCAATATTTCTCAATTTTACCCAAGTTCATAAGCATTTAATCTTATACACTATGATGCTATAAATAATCATAAATATCATTAACATAAATTGCTATAACAATATGTAAAAAAACTGATGTGAAAAGATTACAAAATTGGATAAAAATTCAATTTTATGTCATAACTAAAATTAGGTAAACATTGCAAATGCTAAAAGATCCAATATTGCAAATTCTGAAAATATGATGCTTTTATTGGAAAACATGAAAAGCAATTCCCAAAACAACCATTTTTTTTCTTCACCTTGATTGGTGAACTAAAGAAAATAATGTCATGGTGAACCATGACATTATTTCAGTTTATTATTATTTTTTCTCTCTAAATGTCATTGATTTGCATTTAATGCATTAAAAAGATTACATATTTCTTTATCTTTTATTTAATGGCAAATAAGTGGTCCAAAAGACCAAATGGGTGCCACTATCACTATCAAAAGTCCATACATCTTAATGAAAAGTATTTGGTTCCTTAAAGTTTTATTCTTTCAATAGAAAATATAGATCCAAAACAATAAGTGGTCAGCATGTATTTAGATAAACATCAATCTCATCTTTATAGAAACCTTATATATTATTTGTATAAAAAAAAAAGATAAAAGTTCTACCAAGAGAAACTCTGTCAATTTTTTTTTTTTAATTCAATGTCATATCTTATCCATATGTCAATAAAAAAAATAATTAAAAGGTTTCTATCACACAAATCAAAGCAATGGTCATTAATTGACAAAAAAAAAATGGTTTCTTTGATTTATCTTATGGAAAACAAAATACGAACGATTTCGAAACCGCCAACAAAAATCAAACAAACCCAGAAAATCCAGAAAAATGAATTTGACAGTTTCAATGCCAATTAAAGGTGCTCTGATACCAATGGCTAGATTATTTGTAAAATCAAGAGTATTTATTGATCCCAAAAACAATTTATCAATAATCAAAAGATCCAATAAATACATTACAAAATAATAACTTTATTGAAATAATGAAACATGTCAATTCGTACTTGATAAAAACATACCTGGCATAGATCCAAAATTATTGGTAGTCATTTATCTCCAAAGAAATCTGTAGGAGGCAAGATCAAAGAGAAAGATGGCTAGGGTTGAAAGATGAATCTTTCCTTCTCCTTAAACTGTGTTCTACCAAACCCCTTTTAAATTTTAGGACTCTATTTACTTATATATATATATATATATATATATATATATAGAGTACAAGGGAACAATTGGGTTTTGGTCCAATGAGTTTACCAAAGTAAGGGAGAAGATAGAACCATGAGTCCATAGCTAATTAATATTAAATTATCCCATAAATGACTTATAATTAGCATACAATTATACAATTAAAATTGTAATATGATTATGTTTAGTCCATAATTAATAAATTAATCTAACAAATTAAAGATGACATATCCATACTAGTCATGACAATTTGAAGTGCGAGGTGAATCTCCCTTATGCGTTTCAGGTGTTCCAACATTATCTGGTGGTTAGGCAGACTTTCTTTTATCACAGGCACTTCCTTAAAATTCTGAATCCAAGCATGCAGTCCAGCACTTTAACAGCTAATACTTCTTCTACAACTTCATACATGTAAGCAAGCCAACCAAAAGCTATGTCTACCGGACTTATCATTTCCCCACTAAAGAACTTCTTGTCCCCAAACTCTTGCTCTTCTATGATCTTGATCTGTTCGGTTGCTTCTTTTTTTGCCTTCTCTTCTTCCTCTCCGGTAGTTCTCAAGACTGAACATATGGTGGCCATCTGATACCGCCATTATCAATTGTTCTTAGAATGAAGGGTTTAGGTTAGTTAGGAAAATGCAAGGAAAAGAAAATAGAGAGGAAAAAGTAGAAGGAAAGAAAAAAAAAATGAAGGAAAAAAAATAGTTATATGGGATGTGTTATTTTTCTTTTCTACTTCAAACTTATTTTAGTTATTTTAACTCATTAATATACAGATTAAATAATTTAAGAATATATAAGTTTTTAAGTAAATTTATTGCCTATTATGCTTAGCTCAAGTGGTTAAGCGTTTACCGTTAAAACATGCATAAAGGAATAATGAGAGGATCCTCTCAATAGGAACATTTTATTAACTTGAAACTAGAGTATATTAAAAAAAAATAAAGTAATTTTATTTATATTTTAATTTACAAAAATAAATAAATAAATAAATAAACATTAGGCAACCAAATATAAGAAAACAATTTTCCTTAACATTTTTGATCGTTCGTTGATATTTTACATTAACCTAACACAACCTTATGGAATATCAAATGTCTAATAATACTGGTTGAAGACCAAATCAGGATGTTCAATCACCTTGTTCTTTCCAACTTTTAGACTAAACGAATCTAGAGTTTGAAACGATTCAAGAAAGAGTATATCGATCGAAGGGAAGCAAACCAAGAAAATACAAGCTGTTATAATTAAACAAAAAAAGTTTACAATAAATCACCTTTTCTTCACCAAATTTGATCCAAAACCGAGCCTTGGCCACAATGGTAAACATCTTGAGGCGACGGTGATTAATGGCCAAATTCTTCTATGTATTCAAGGATGATGACCTAAGTTGATTTACCACCATGAATAAGAACAGAAACCATCTAATAGACTGGGTTATGCCCAAGCGATTTGGGTCTTCTGCCAAGATCTTCTTCCTACCGCACTCATAGTTTACACCTTGATTTGTTAGGCCCATATCACTTCCACTTCATTGATATTTGGTCAGAGGCCTCCCGGATCTGGAAATGAATATCTGAGGAACTGTTTAAAAACTCAAGAAATACCGATAATACAAAAATGAAGATAAACTAACCACTTAAGGTCCTTAAATGTTACCTTTATTAGGGTTCCATTGACCAGACTTGTCTTTTAACTATCTACCCCAGAGCTCAAAGTCTGTAAATAAAAATAAAAATAAAAAATAAATTTAATATAGCAGTATCAGGAAAATATAACTAAGTGCGTTTTGAAAGACAAATCACAGGTTAAGATCAAGGAGTGAATTAAAGACATAATTTAAAAACAAAATAGATTTTAAATTATCTTTTAAAACTTAAAAAAAAATAGTAAATCAAATATGTTTAAGCATATGATGGGTTTGAGATCCACATAGTGGTATTCAGTACTATGTGGATGGCCTTGAAATATAATCATAATATATTGATAAGGCGAAAAGGTAGATGGAAATTTTCCGATGAATTATTGAAGAGAAGGAAGAAAAGAATATGAAAGCAAAAGAAAAAAAAAGTTACGTACTCTTGTGGTAATCTTTGCTTCTTGACCTTTGGAACTCAATTATTAAATCAGTTGATCTAGTTCCTCGGGTTTTAATTGTTGCTATGCATATAATGATTAATCTATTGTGTGTATATAAATCTTAGTCTTTTTATCAACAATGAATATGACCTTAACATCATGGACTAAGTATGACCATTAGAAAATAATAGCTATCCATAATTCAGTTGTGATTTCAAATCCCTTATAACTCTATCTTGCTTTGGGTGTTCAAAACTAGAGAGATTTCCAGAAATCCTACAAGATATGGAGTGCTTAAGAAAGCTTTATTTAAATAAAATTGCCATAATAGAGATACCATCATCAAATCAATGTTTAAAAGGACTACAATATTTGTTTACGAAGAAATTGCAAAACCTTGTGAATCTTCGAAGAGTATTTGTAATTTGACATCTCTTAAAATTCTACGTTGTCTAATTTTTATTGACTTTAACAAGTGCGGTTCTTGGGAGACCCTTAATCTTTAGAGCGTCTTTGTTAGCAATTTAGGTTGAAGGAATTTTCAATTGCCATCTTTATGCAGTTTTATGCTCCTTGAAATTAGCTCTTGAGGCTTGCTATCTGAGAAATTCCGGTAAATTTTCAGCACTCGTCCTTGCACATCCTGGAAAATTAATTCAAATGCAGGACCAAATTCCAGGTATATATGGTTTCATATAGCATTGCCCTCTTTTCTTTTCTTGGAGACACAAAATTTAGAGGGTAATTTTTGTGCAGGGGCTTGAAGTTAAAAACATTATCAAAATGTTTGTTCTACTAGATTATTTTGTAAAATCAAGAGTATTTATTGAACCTAAATATAATTGATTAATAATCAAAAGACCCAACAAATGCATTACAAAATAATAACTTTATTGAACAAGGAAGCATATCAATTCGTAGCGGTAGAAAACATATATGGCAAGGATCAGGAAGTCTTGGCATGCATTTGTCTCCCAAATATGCAAGGGATGAGATCAAAGAAAAGATGGGGTTGAAGATGACTCTTTCCTTCTCCCCAAGCATGTTCTACAAAATCCTTTATCAAATTCTAGAACGCTATTTACTTATATATAGAGAGAGCACAAAGGAACAATTGGACTTTGGTCCAATGGACTTACCAAAACAAGGGAGAAGATAGAACCATGGGTTATATCTAGTTAATATTAAACCATCCCATAAATTGCCCATAATTAACATGCACAATTACACAATTAAAATTGTAATATGATTATGCTTAGTCCATAATTAATAAATTAATCTAACATTCTCCCACTTGGACGACATAATCATAACTCAAATGCTTTCACAATAAATTTACATAGGCATAACCAATCATATACAATTAACACACCGAGAAGATGCATAAATCATGCATAATCAGGCGCTACTAATCATAATCATAACTCAAATACTTCCTCAAGAGAGTTACATAGCTATAACTAATCATATACAATTAATACTCCAAGAGGATGCATGAATCATATATAATAAGGCGCTACTAATCAAGAAGCATTACAATGACAAGAGTATTGATTCAATGGAATGAAAAATATCATTCTGTCACTCATCTAGTCAAAATAACACAAAATCGTAAGATAATGAAAAACTTAAAAATGTGCATGTAATAACGAAAAATCATGAGCTTTCCTTACAAAATACATGAAAAGGCAAAACTCCCTCTAAAACAAAGAGTCTAGGCTCCTAATAATCCCATGCGGGTGATGTGTTCTTGAGATACACAAATAGGTAAACATTTATTTAGTGGGTCTGCCAACATGCTAGTCATAGGCGTGTGCTCAACTGAAATGAGGGACTCTACAACTTTCTCTTTAATAAAATAGAACTTCACATCAATGTGCTTGTAGCGAGAAGTGCTCCTAGTGTTCCTAGAGAAAGATATAGATGTGGAATTATCACAAAACAATTTTAGCGGTCTCAAAATGGAGTGAACAACCCCCAAAACTGAAATGAAATTCTACAACCAGATTACGTGACAAGTAGCTTCATAACACGCTACATACTCTATCTCCGCAGTAAAAGAAGTTGTAAGTGTTTGTTTGACACTTTTCCACGAAACAGCTTCTTCAGCCATCATAAAGATATAACTAAAAGTGGACTTTTTATCATCCACACAACTTGTAGAATCGGAATAGCTAAAACCAACCACCTCAAGAGTGTCGGTAAGCCGATATGTCAACATGAGATTCTTGACACCCTGAAGATACCTCAAAACTTTCTTTGTCTCTTTCCAATGGCTTTGACTAGGATTGTTCAAATACCTACCCAACATGCCTACAACAAAAGCAATATCAAGGCATGTGCATACTTGAGCATACACATGCTACCCATAACCGAAGAATAAGGGATCACTTTCATTTGATCTCTCTCAATATCATTATGAGGACATTGGCCTTTGGAAATTTTGTCACCCTTTACAATTGGTGCCTTACTAGAAGAACATGATTCGTATTGAACTTTTTTCATATCGTTGTCTCGTGCATTGAAGACGATCTCAAAATGTACAAGCTAGGTCTATCGCAGAGTATCTGTATGCCCAAGACATAAGATGCTTCCCAAGATCTTTCATATCAAAATGGCTAAACAAGAACTGCTTTGTCTCGACGACAAGTCAGTCTCATTAGTTTATGTGAAATATCATCAACATATAAAACGAAATATGTATTTCTCCCATTGACCTTCATATATATGCATTGATTGATGATGTTCTCCTTAAAACCATTGGCGGTGACAACTTCATCAAACTAGAGATACTGTACTAGAAGCCTACTGGAAACTTCATAAATGGATTTATGAAGTTTTACACACTATGTGTTTCTACCGACCTCCTCGAAAGCGAAGTGGGTTGAGGCGTATGAAACATTCTCAACTAAGTCTCTATTCAAGAAAGTTGTCCTCACATCCATCTGATGCAACTCTAAGTCAAAACAAGCCACTATAGCCATAATAATGCTTAGAGATTCTTTAGTGGATATATCAGAGAAGGTATCCTTGAAATCAATACCTTCTCGTTGACTATAACCCTTAGCCACTAATCTTGCTTTATATCTCTCTACCTGTCCCTTGGCATTGCGCTTGGTCTTGACCACCCATTTACACCCATTGAGTCTATAACCATCTGGAAAATCTACCAAGCTCCACACTTTGTTATATGACATGGAAGTTATCTCATCTTTCGTTGCATCAATCCAGAAATCAGATTGAGGATTAACAATGACTTCTTTGCAGGTAGTCGGATTTGATACATCACCCACATCATACTCATGCTCTTGCAAATAGACAATGTACGCGCTCTCTCTAACCTCCTCAAGAGTATATCCATGGCTACATCTAGGGCTACTAGGTCTATATCTAGGCCTACTGGATCTACATCCTCAATTGGTTCATTATCGGGAGTAGCTACTAGATGTTAGTTAATAACAGGGCTAAAGATCGGAGCGGAAGCAATAGGCACAGGAATAAAAACTGGGTGTTCTTTGAACACAATTTCTCTTGGCCCTTGGATTGTACTAGTATCATCCTCAAAATAGATAGATTGATCTAACTCAATCAATCTGGTGGTGTGCGATGGGCAATAAAATCTAGAACCTCTTGATCTCACACAATAACCAATAAAGTACCTACTGATGGTTTCTAGATCAAGTTTCTTGGATTGCGGGTTGGATGAAGACTAGGCTTCTTTTGTGATCATAACTCATATGGAGTCTTAGGAACAAACTTACTAAGCACTTGGTACAAGATATAAGTTGCAGTTTTCAAAACTTCACCCCACAAGAACTTAAGTAGTGAGGAATTAACATGCATACATCGCACCATATCAAGAAGTGTGTAATTCCTCCTCTCCACAATCCCATTATGTTGAGGAGTACCAGGTATTATATACTAAGCATCAATGCCACATTCCTGAAGGTACTTCACAAATGGTCCAGGGTTGCGTCCCATCTCATCATATCTACCAGCATACTCACTACATCTATTAGAATGAACCACTTTGATCTTCTTCCCTTATTGGAGCTCAACTTTTGCTTTGAAAGATTTGAATGCCTCCAAAGAGTCAGACTTCTCATGAATGAGCTCGGTAAAACCATTACTCGAATAATCATCAATGATTGCGATGAAATATTTATGGCCATCCATGGTAGGAGGAGTGAATGACCCACAAATATCTGTATGTATAACCCTAAGCAACTCAGTGCATCTATCAAATAACATTCCTAACATATGATCAACTTATCCCTTGATGCAATCTACAAGTATCAAAATATGAGAAATCAAGATCCGAAATAATCTATCCTTAATTAATCTCAATTGTATTTAAATACTAGTCAAACACTTGTGTCAAGTAGAAGACTTTTCATTCAATCTTAAACGTTTGGAGCTACTAGCAATCTTAACAATAAGGGTAACATAAACAAAAGGCAAAGCAGACAACTATAATATGTAAAGACTCCCACAAAGTATTCCATTTCCAATCAATAAAGAATCAAGGTACAATTTCACCTTTCTATATCAAAAAAGAAAACTTTATCCAAGTCTATCCAAAATAGGTACTGATATCAAACTTCATCTCCTATGTACACATACTGCTCCAAACTAGTTGGACTTCTTTTGCTTATCACTGCTTGCATAGAATTGCAAGCGTGAATGAGTAACACCATATCTAACCACCAAGTATAGATGGAACATCAATGACAGTGGATTCAAAACAAACATTCACCAGTGATTGCAAATAACTCATTTTCTCATTATTTAGAAAACTTTATATATTTATTTCTAATATCATCGAGAACTCTTTTACATTCTGATACTTAAGAATGATTAAATAAATAGATTCATCCATATGATTCTCCATGATGATATTAACAGCTATTAGATACTCCCAGTCCTCATAGAACTTTTTCTCATTTGTAGAACTCTCAACAGTGGGTTTTGGAGGAGCTTCAACTTTTAAGGCCAAGTTTAGTTTCATAATTGTCAAATTCAACCCATTGCGTTTAGTTAGTCCCATTAAGTTTTGTGATGGAAGATTTAAGGAAAACCTAAGGCGAAGAATGAACAAGAGAAGCGTGTCAAAAATACCATAGCAAAACAAAGACATGCAAATTGCTCGATTATTGACTTACGAATGACCCTAAAAAGTGATCACCAAATGCTAGAGTCTATAAAATACAAAAAGATTCATACAAAGGTAAGAGCAATTCACTAGCCGTCACAACTAAATGCGTCAATTTCCCACGGATAGGGTAATAAAATTGTGTGGTTCTTGATACTTAGTGGAATCTCTTCACCAAACTAAGCATCTACCATCATCAAAACAATCGACGGAGACCCAACAACTATCCGTATGTATCTTAGAAAAATTGATGCACAAGATAAGAGAAATTACAGTTGCAACATCAACTCCAAAAAATATCTGTCATGCTTAGTGATGAGTATACTTTATACTCATTTTATCCCCTCATTTTGGTTAGTTTTTAGAGTATGTTTATCTATATATAAGTGTTTCAATGTCCTGTTTGGTTTGTTTTTTATCAGGTAAACATTTACGTTGAATGGTGCATTTTGGAGAAGATGAAACAAGGCGGGCAAACTAGTACGAAAGTTGAGTGGAACAACAGAGGCCTCTAGCACGCCTAAGCACCTAAACTAGTGCCAAAGCACCACCTGAGGCCTAAACTAGCGCTAAGGCTTCACCTAAGGCCCAAACTGGCGCCAAGGCCCAATCTGGCACCAAGGCCCTAGACAGAGCCAAATCTCAAGCCTTGGCATCAAATCTCATGCCTTGGCACCAACCAGAGTCAAATCTCAAGCCTTGGCGTCAAAACTTAAGTCTTGGCTTCAAATCTCAAGCCTTGGCATCTCCAAGGCCCATCCATGTAGCCCATCACACATTTGATAAAAGGGAATCCCTAGCTTGCAAAGAAGATCATCAAGGAGGTGGTGGGAGGCACTCTCTGATCATCTAACATTGGAATCATCTAACACGGACGAGGAGACAATGGGAGAAGATTGAAGAAAGGGGTTCTTTGGTGATTGGGGGAGACACCTGGCAGCTCCCTAAGGAGGTCTCGGGCAGACGACTCTTGAAGTAGCTTTGACGAGAGATCGCGAAGACGATGACAACCCATCTATAACCCGAGTTTTCTCTCTTTCTCTTTCTTTCTTTTTCCTTTTCTTCTCTCAAGATGTTTTAATTCAAATTCTAGTGTTTTGATGTAACCGATGCTAAAAACAATGGATTGATTTAATTCCTAATATTTAATGATGCTTATATAACTTTCATTAGATATTCTCTGCGCGTGATTAGGTGGTGTTTGATCACCATTTGTTTGTTTTGGCTTTGGTTTGAGATCAAGAGATGAGAACCGAAGAGGATATGGGTAGAATATCATGTAATCAATCAATGATTACAAATACCTTAGGTCTTACATGTGGCATGGAGGTGTAAGTAGAAACGTATGACATGTTTAGGGTTAAGCATTAATGGAGTGCAGAGAGATCGACTTGTACCTTATTGATCCCGCCATCAATTTAGGATTTAGACACCATTAGATTAACTTTTAAACTTGTCCATCGGGATTAGCAAGGTGAAGTCACAACCCTAGGTTTTAGGTTTGGCTTTGGTAAAGGTTTTCTTTTATTTTTACTTTGTTTTTATTCAAAAAGATTTTTGTCATCGAATAGAACCTAAGCTAGATGCTCCGGTACTTAGTGAACCGTGAAAAGACTTATATGTCAACTTGATCATGTTTATAATATGACATGAAATGAAATAGGATTTTACATACCTCCGACCATTGAATTCACGAAACTCACGATATTCAAAACCTCCAAACTTTAAACTTTTCATAGCACCTCTCACTATTTGATGGTATTCTTAAAATGAATTGTTTTTCAGTGAAGTAGCAAGAGGACCAACAGATATATTTATAGATTCTCCCATCAAGAATCACGTCTTTTATGAACCATCACCACTTTGAAATTCAAGTTTAGAATTTCAAAAGTTCAAACGTTACACCATAGGAATCTCACGTTCTCACTTGGTCGCGGTTAAATCAAATTCTTTGAGTAACAAAATACATGAATCATAGAGATAGGTCTCGATAGCAGGTTTTATCAGCTGTATCACAATGCACTTTGCTTCTCAAGTACTTAATGTGGTAATGAAAAACTAATGAATAAACCTTATGTTTATTCTAGGTCGAATGGAAATATATTTTCAAATGAATTAAAGTGCACATGAAAGTAAGAAAATAGCTGAATGCTTAAAAATTTCATAAGTGAATGTATATAGCACAATTACAAAGAACAATCGATACATCCACCCAGTCCTTGAATTTCATTGGTGGCATGCCTTTAGTCAAAGGATCAGCAATCATCCAACTCAGTACCAATATCTTTCAGTAATACTTTCTTTTCCTTAGCATGTTCTCTAATGGCTAAGTATTTGATGTCGTGTGCTTGCCCGACTCCACTTTGTTATTCTTAAGCAGACTACTACCAATTTGAGTTGTCTGAAAATCTTCAAAGGCTGAAATGGTCATAACTCCTAAGCCCAGAAATGAAACTCTTAAGCCATACACCTTGCCCAGGTAGCTTGAAAGCAGATACGGTCGGCTTCCATGGTAGTGCGTCAAAGTCTATTTGACACTTCTCTAAGAAACAGCTCCACCGGCCATAATGAATATGTACTTGGATGTTAGTTTACGAGGAATCCCAGCACGTGAGCAAAGTCACGCGTCAGAATAGCTGACCAGTCAGTTTGTCAGATCTGTCTATACATAGGCATATAATCTTTAGTTCCTTGTAGATGCCTCGCGACTTTCTTTGCGACTCTCCGGTGGTCCACACGGATTACTTTGATACCGCCCTAACCTCCAAGCTTTGCATGTATGCAATATCAGGTCTTGTCTGACACGAGCATACATAAGGCTTCCAACCTCTTTTGAAGCATGAGATATTCTTCATAGATTCATTTTCTAAATCCCATTTTTCGGGCATTGATTTAGACTTAACCTCTACGCCCTTCATAATGGGAGCAACACTTGGTGAACAATCCTTCATCGAAATCTCTCCAAATTTTGTTGATATGGGTTTTCTGTGATAGACCTAAAATACCACGAGATCATCTACATGGATCTTAATGCTGATGACATAAGATGCCCCTCACCCATATCTTTCATATCAAAGTTTTTGGAAGGGGTGTTTCCTCATGCATCATTCCCCTTATCATTGATTTACCCAGTAAAGTATAATACGTATAAAACAAGAAACAGTTTTACTGACATACAGGTATATACATTGATCCATGGGGTTTCAATGAAACCAAATGAAGTAATTACTCCATGGAATTTGTAATACCATTGGCCAGGAGGCTTGTTTCGGCCGTATGGATTTCTTAAGCTTTTAAAACCAAATTGCTCACCTTCCTAGAGAAACCGAGTTGTTTCATTATACTTTCCTCTTCGGATCCACCGTTAGAAATGCTGTTTTCCGCCATTGTTACCTTTCAAGTGCAAGTGTGCAACTAATGCTAAAATATCTGAGAATCTTTCTTGGATCTGGGGAGAAGATTATACGTTATGGCCGGTCCTTCTTTTGATAAATCCCTTATAAGTCTACGCTTTATATCTTTCAATGTTGCTGGGGTCTCACTTTCGTCTTATGGAAAGCCCATTTCTGATGATGGCACTTGCACCCCTTTAAGCGACTCTGAGTCCCGAGACCGTTGCTTTTCATGGAATCTAACTCATCCTTCATAGCATTATACCACAGTCAGACTCGTTACAACTTATGGCTTGTGAAAAGGTTTTCAGGATCATTTTCGGCTCCAATATCAGTTTCTTATAAATACACTATGTAATCAGAATCGTAGGCCTTCCACGAGTAGATCGTCTTAATGTTGGATCATCACATACGGAGGGCTTAATGGATAGCTGTTTGTTCAAGATTATAAAAGGTAATTCCACGAACTTATTTGATCCTCTGGAAGGTTCGAAGCTATTTGTGGAACTTCAATGATTGGTTGTTCAACAGTGGAACGAGGGTGTGATGAGCTATAACTTGATCGTGACGTGGAAGGTTGAGTTTCTATATGATGCGTGAGCGATTAAATCCTGAATCGATCCCTCCCCTTTGATCATGTCATTTTCAAAAACTTGGCATTCCTTGATTCCACAATCCTAGTTGAATGAGATGGACGGGTAAAATCCTATAACCTTAGGCGTTTAAGCGTAGCGATAAAGAAACCATGAGGTGTCGTAAGATTACAATTTCTTCTCATGCTGGATTATATATTCTCACCTCGGACGGACAACCCCAAAACCTTTATATGTCGCAAACTGGTTTCAACCTTTCCATATTTCCAAAAAATTGTGCTGGGACAGCCTTAGTTGGAACACGGTTTAATATATACCTTTGTTATGCGAAGTGCGTCAGTCCCGCAAAAAATTGAGGAAGGTGGGTTGCTAAGCATACTCCGCACCATGTCCACTAAAGTTTGATTTCTTCTTTCTGCTACACCATTTTGGTCCGGAGAACCAGGCATAGTGTGTTGGGCAATTATCCCATGCTCTTGAAGAAACTTTGCAAAAGAACCAGGTGCTTGTCCATTCTCAGTGTACCTACCATAGTATTCACCACCTATCAGATCTCACTATGTGTATTGCTTCCGCATTGGTTCTCAACCGGCTTTAAAGATTTTGAAGGCATCAATGCTTCATACTTGTTATGAAGCAAGTATACATCACATATATCATGGTAATCATCAATGAAAGTGATAAATATTTTGACAAGGCATATCCGTATCTTGAATGACCTTAATAATCGATTATGTATGATTTCTAATATGTTTGAACTCTATTGGCATCTTCTTAGACTTGTTTATGCCTTTCCCATAATACGGTCCACCTAGTCTCAAAATTAGTATAATCTAAAAGTCTAAGTACTCCATCTTTTACTAATCTCTTAATTCTATCTATGGAAGTGTGACCCTAATCTCGATGCCATAACATAGAAGAATCCTCATTAATACACCTCTTAGTACCAATATGAACATAAAAGAATTATTAGTGGCTTCATTCTGTAAACAAATTCTATATAGACCATCTGCTAAAA
This sequence comes from Tetrastigma voinierianum, assembly GCA_016808115.1. Taxonomy (NCBI): domain Eukaryota; kingdom Viridiplantae; phylum Streptophyta; class Magnoliopsida; order Vitales; family Vitaceae; genus Tetrastigma; species Tetrastigma voinierianum. Next base: position 47,408 of record JAEQBH010005807.1, read on the forward strand.
TACCTGTTCCAATATTATTTGATTTATAAAATAAGTTAAATACATTGTCTTGAAAAGTAAAAGAAAAACCTAATGGAACAAGTCTTAGAAGCAATCAAGTTTCGTGAGAAACTTGGTACATAAGGTCCTTTCCAAAACTAAAGGCAAGCCATTGTCTAATGTTAATGTGCATGTGTCGATTGCCTCCACCGGGTAGGCCCATCTTGTTGCCTGATAAGATGCTGAGCTCATTTCCCACTGGCTTCCTTAGGTTTTGCATACCCTGCAAAGAGTTTGCAATATGGATTGTAGAACCAGAATCAATCCACCAGGTGTTAATATTAACATTAACCATATTAGATTCATAACAAACAAAGGATGATATATTACCTTTCTTCTCAAGCCACTTCTTGAATTTAGAGACTGATCTTTCTTCCGTGTCCCTTTCTTTTACAAAAGAAACACTTATTTTCCTTCTTGATATCGACGGTGGTAATTCTGCCTTTCCCCTTCGATTTGATTTAGAGTGTAAAATGCGAGATGTATCATTCCTTTTGTTCTTCCCCAAAAGTTGTAGCCAACATCGCACTCACTAATTCCATCACGAGCCTCTCTTTCTTCTTGAACACACATGGTCATTAATTCATTGATTGACCATTTGTCCTTATAACCTTATTATAAAGTCTTAAAGGTCAGTATTGATGAGGAAGAGTGTTGAATGAAAGTGCACTAGAAAGAAGGAATCCGACATATCTATCGAGTTTCTTAAGTTAGTCAGCGTGTCCCTCATTTGCATGATGTGCTCACGCACACCCCTAACGCTTGTGATACGAATGGAAGAAAATTTCATTATCAGGGTACTTGCTAAAGCTTTGTCTGAAGTGACAAATTGTTCTCCAATGGCTTTTAGCAAATCTTGGACATATCGTATTGCTCATGAGAGCCCTAATACCAGCGGTGATTTTGTCTTAATAGAACATATTCTGTGAAAGTCGATTGGATTTCTCCCATCGCTCATATAAGCGCCAACTTGATGGGGTGTGCTTTCTTAAGTCACTTAAATTGGACTACGATTTCCTTATGGCAAAATGCGGTGTCCATATACCTAAATGAAGGAGAATCCTTTCTTTCCATATTTGTAGTTGTCACCTAAGTTACGGAATGTCTAGGTGCATATCGGTGTAACTAGCGGAGTTGAAGCTGTAAAGGTCCAGCTTATGTTAGATGTGAGGCATGTATTACTAATTGCATGTATTTACCAATGTAAAACACGCACTAAACTATATCTAATTTAATAAAAGATTACACAGCGGGCAAAATCTTTGTAATTAGTTATTTCTAACTTTATGATAGAATTGTAAATTATTTATTAATTTTAATGGGTGAACAACCTATGAAACGAATGGGTACATGCATTTATATACACCCAGTCCCCGGGTAAGTGGAGGTCTGGCAGTCCCTCTTAAAGAAACCCACTAACCTTGAGCTCTTATCGCCCTTTTGTCAGAACTTTCCCTGAACATATATAGTCCACACAAATTTACTTAATGTTCCAAGGTTCCGAAACCACTATATAATTTACATTTCTATCCTTAAGATAAAACTACCAAATTATGTATCAATTCATAATTCACCAATAGGTAGATTGTAGAAAATAATTTAGCATCTCATCCTAGAAATTCATTATATAAATATAACAAAATTTCCTGTGGGATAAAATTTTTATTATATTAAGTATAATTAATTACAAGTTTATATCTCATTCTTTATGTGATCTTAACCAATAAATAATTTTATTAATTAAGGTGTTTGTGGCTATTCACTTAACTAACCAAAATTATTTTGATCACTTGGACATTTTTATAAGGTTTAGTTGTGCTTTCCTAAATTAGAACTAAACTTAAGTTTTATGTATAATATCAAATTTATTTTGAATATCATAATTATTCACTCTTATTATGCTATAAAAATTGTATAATTAATGTAATTATTACACACAATTTGATTTCCTTCAAAAGAATCAAAGCATAAATAATATATTCATGCATGAAAATAGCAAATTTGTAAATTTATTTAGCATTATTCTTAAATAAGAAACATGATTTGAGCAATTAATGTGTGCTTAAACATGTAATGAATCTGGAAGCGTATACAAGAATTAAATATATAAACAGCACACAACACACAAACCAAGTTGGCTTGGTGGAAGAAACTCTTAATTGAACCTTTGCTCATAGGTTTCAAACCTTGTATAACAATTTTTTTTTTTAAAACTTCAAAAGGATTTCAACAAGCCCCCTTTTATATTACTAAAATGAAATAAGGCTTGTGAAAATTGAAAAATAAGGCCACTTATAAATGGGTTTGGATAAAATAAGAACTATGACAAACAACTTTATAAAGAGGCCTGTTTTTATTTGTTTGTTTTTTTTTTTTTAAGTCATCTTCTTCGTATATTGGAACCACCATTAAAAGGACCTTCATCCCGAGGAAATAAAACATACATTTGATGTCCCATATAATCACATAATACATTTAAAACAAATGGAAATGCGATTTAGTAAGCTCATTTCATAATAGGTCAAATCAAGAGATCTAAAATGGAAAATTAAAGAGATCGTATCTTTCAAAGTACTCATCTCTTTGCAAAATTTTTTTTAAGAATATAAAACTTGCACGAAAATCCAAGGCCAGTGTAACCATGCTCGATACCAAATGAAAGACTATATGTCAACTTGATCATGTTTATAATATGAGCAAATGAAATAAGTTTTACATACCTCGACCATTGAATTCCTGAAACTCGTCTTCAAAACACCAAAACTTTAAACTTTTCCTTGCTTTACTTTCTCATTTGTTGATGGTATTCTTAAATGAATTGTTTTTTCGGTGAAGCGCAAAGAGAGGACCTTAGATATATTTATAGATTCTCCCATCAAAATCCCACGTCTTTTATGAACCATCACACTTTAAATTCAAGTTTTAGAATTTCAAAAGTTCCAACAATTGCACCACTTGATCCTCACGGAGCCAAGTCACCGTGGTAACGATACTCTACTTAGTCTTTTATTACTTAGATCTAGCATTATTGCATTTGCGCATAGGCAATTATAATTTCATACATGTTTTGATTTCATACTCGACTCAGGGGCAAGTTCATAAGCATTCAATATTTCTCAATTTTATTCAAGTTCATAAGCATTTAATCTTATTCCATAATATGATGCTATAAATAATCTTAAATAGCACTAACATAAATTGCTAAAGCAATATATAAAAAACTAGTGAAAAGATTGCAAGTGGGTAAAATTTATTTTTGTTCACAGCAAATTTGTGTTTAATGGGATAGATAGAAAACTAAAAATATGGGGTAAAAACATAAAATTTGGCTTCAAAAATACCCAATGAACAATCTCAGAAAAATGAAATTAATATATAGAATCAGAGAATATTTCATTATATTTCCTTCTTAGAAACCTCTTAGGAGTCAATGGAATAAAGGAATAAATCAAAAACCAAAAAGAAAGAAAAAATAAATAAATCTGTCCCTCTAAGAATTGCCATGAGAGCATATAAAAGAAACAATTTGTTCCATGATTTCAATAAATACCCTATTGTTAATTCTTATGGCTGACATTAATATCAGTCAAACAAATAAAAAAAAAGAATTATAGGATTGAAATTTGATATCATTATTGCCTTTCGAATCAATCAAAACAATTTAACTTTTAAAAAAAAAATTTATCTATCAAAAGTCATCCCAATCTCATAGGAAAACGTGTAGTCCATATCAAACACGGTTAAAGGATTATGATTCTCATCATATATATTTATAGTATCAAAAGAATATAAGTTTATATTCCTAAGACAAAAATCTGGGATCCCAAGCGTCAAGCCCATTTTATCTTTATCTATTCATTATTATTATTTATTTATATAATCAATGGCTTGAGCCAATTCAAAAAAAATAATAATAAAATAATAATAACATAGTTTAACCCTTGATCAAACAATGTCGTGTCCAACATCAACATCCATTCCATTATCAAATTAATTCCAAGTGAAAGAGTTTGCAAACTTCCAATGATCCTTAAATATGATGAGAAGAAGAATCAATTTCGAAATTTTCATGGTTGGAGACAAAACAAATATGAAAGACAAACCCTAGGAATGTAAAATACATAAGAAGAACATCGAAAAAAATCAGACAAAATCAAAAATACGAGAAAAATAAAATTACTGACTTAGCGGCAACTAAAGTAGCTCTAATACCAATTGCTAGATTATTTGGTAAAATCAAGAGTATTTATTGAGCCCAAAAACAATTGACCAATAATCAAAAGACCTAACAAATGCATTACAAAATAAAACTTTATTGAACAAAGAATCATATCAATTCGTAATGTGTAGAAAACATACCTGACATGGATCCGGAATTATTGGCCATCATTTGTCTCCCAAATCTACAAGGGATGAGATCAAAGAAAACCTAGGGTTGAAGAGGACTCTTTCCTTCTCTCCAAGCGTGTTCTACGAAACCCTTTATCAAATTCTAGGGCTCTAGTTACTTATATATATATATATATATATATATATATATATATATATATATATATATATATATATATATTACAAGGGAACAATTGAGTTTTGGTCCAATGAGCTTACCAAAGCAAGGGAGAAGATAGAACTATGGGCCCATAGCTAGTTAATATTAAATCTATTCGAGTATCATTTTGAAACCCTTGTCCAAGTAAATTCGCAAGCTGCAATGATTGTTGTGCGGTAGATGTTGCTGCAAATTGTGTAACACATCCGACTAGAGTTGCTTGTGTCCCACTTGAGAGATAGCACAAGGAAATCTCACAAAGAACCTGACTTGGTGAAGCTTAAGACTGATACCTCACATCAAAGTCGACTCTTTCGAAGTCGAACCTGCCACATGCACTTCCTCTTTAAATGTTCCCTATGTAATATTTTTACCTTTCTCCCAGTAAGCCTTTCTCAATCATTGCAACCATTGGTTGGCCTCCCCTTCTAGATGATAGGCCGCCAATTGGACTTTCTTATCTTTAGGCACCTCTTCAAATTCAATGGCGCCTACTGTAGTTAACCCGTTACGTAGGATTGTTGCTAGCGAACTTAGGGAATTCCAACTTGTTGAATCTGGATTGGAACAATTGCCTATTGTTCTTGATCTCCTCCCCTTTAGATTTTCCTCTAGCACTATTGGTAGTGGCTTGTCCTCGGACCATGAAAGCATTAACAAGGTGTTGAAGCGACCTCCCGTTCTCTCACGTAAAAATTTACCCCTTATGTTCCCCGCTTCATTTCTAAGCTCATCGACCCCGGTATAGGGTCGATCGTTTCATAGTTGTGCCCTTTCTTTAGCTACGATACCAAATGATGGAACCTAGTCAAAGCTTAAAAATTTGCAATTATAAAATGCTCTCTTTGGGTGAGAGCAGACAAAACTTAGAATTTTTTTTCTCTACCTCCTTCTATTAACTTGAAATCATTTAAATACAAAGCAAATTAACAATCCTAAATCACGTCCCTAACAAATAGGCCACTAACATATCAACTAACCAAAAAAAATAGAACACTATGTTAATGAAAATATGATAGCCAAAAATTATTCAAAATAAAAAATAAATAATAAATTAACAACCCTAAGAAATAGGGCTTTAAGAGTTGATTATTTAAATTTTTAAAAATTAACTACTTGAGGCTACTTGAGTCTTTTTCAACTTATCAATAATTGTTTCAAGGGTGTTTGTAGGACAAATTGATTGCATTGTTAATTATTTATAATGGTTTAACATTTTGTAGGTAAGTTAGAGCACATCAAGCTTTGTTGCCTTATTGCAAGTTGTTGAATGCAGAACATCAAACACCCAAGCTCTATCAGTTAAGCCATGGATGTGTTACTATCAAGGTAAGTCAGTACTTCAAAACCGGTTTCCAAGTTGACAATCAAGTGATCTTTGTTAAAATTAGGAAACCCTAGTTGGGAACAAGAGAAAAAAGCCGAAAGTCTTATCTAATGAATTAATTAAAATTACATAACAAAGGTCTTTATATAAGCATAGGCTTACTAGAAGATCCTAAAAGGAAACAAAATCTAGAATGCTAAGAAAAAGGAATCCTGCCAATAATATGAAAGAATTTAACATCCCCCCTCAAACTCACGATGCGGCTGCTATAAGCATCGAGAGTTTGTCAACTAAAAAACGAAAATGGAAAGAATAGTACTTTTGTTGGTAAAGAAATATGCAAGCTGCAACAAAGAAGAAACAAAAGGCAAAGTGGTGGTGCCATGCTTGAAATGATGACATGCAAGGTGGCATTCAATTTCAATGTGTTTTGTCAGTTCATGAAAAACTAAGTTATGAGAAATTTGAATAGCACTTTTGTTGTCACAATACATAGGAGTGGGATGAGAAAGAAATACTCTCATATCTACAAGTAACCAACGTAACCAAACAATCTCTTTGGTAGTAGATGACATAGCACGATATTTCGCTTTGGTTGAAGATAGAGAAATAATGGGTTGTTTCTTACTCTTCTAAGAAATAAGAGAATCACCAAAAAGGTATAGAAACCAGTGACAGATTTGCAATCAGTGGGGTCACTGCCATAATCAATATTAGAGTATGCATGTAGCTCCAAAGAGGAGGTAGATGAAAGTAGAAGACTACAAGATTATACATGAAGATCTTTTGCAAAATATGAAGAACAGTTGTTGTGAACTATAGTGGGAGAAGTAACAAACTAGCTAACAACATGAATATATAAGCAATGTGAGATGATAATAGTAAGATATACCAACCTCCCAACAATAGTACGGTATAATGTAGGATCTGACATAGGCACACCATCAAAAGAGGAATACTTTGCATTAACCTCAATGGGAGTATCAACAATCTTATTATCAACAAGTCTAGCCCGCTCAAGAATATCTGTGACATATTTTGACTGAGAAAGAAGATAACCTCTAGGCGAATAGGCTATATCAATACCCAAAAAATATAGTAGAGGACTTACATCCTTCATTTCAAATTGTTTAGCTAACTCTACCTTCAAAACTGAAATAACATCAACATCATCACCAATAATAATCATGTCATCAACATACAAAGAAAGAATGATACGACCTGCATCAGTATACTTAACAAAGAGAGCAGAATCATAATTACTAGCAGCAAATCCAAGAAAGGAGATCACAATAGAAAATTTCTCAAACCAAACATGAGGTGCTTGTTTGAGACCATATAATACCTTCTTGAGCTTGCAAACATACCCAAAATCATGAGAAACACCAGGAGGAGGCTCCATATAAACTTTTTCTTGAAGATCTCCATTTAAGAAGGCATTTTTAACATCAAGTTGAGAAATACACCATTGTCGAATCGAAGCTACTGCAATAAGAGTGAAATGTAGTCATTTCGCAACAAGAGCAAAGAAATTTCCTCATAATCCATACCTTACTGTATGAATATCCCTTTCAATAAGCACAGCTTGAATCGATCAATAGATCCATTAGAATTAGTCTTAATCTTATACACCCAATGACAACCAACAACACTCTTACCAAGAGGTAGAGGAACCAAATTCCAAGTACATGTCTTATGCAAAGCAGAAAGTTCCTCATCCATAGCTTACTACCAATGTGGATCAAGAAGTGCCTCTTTATAGGAAGAGGCTTAAATAGTGCATAGAAAATTTTAAAAATGAAGTAAAGATGAAGAGCCAACAAGAATAGGCAAAATTTGGGGAATTTGTGAACTTACAAACGCGTGTGGATTAATGTAGAGGTGGATCTACAATCTCAAACGAAGCTTGAGGGATCATAGGAGTTAAGGGAGCTTTAGGTGTCCCTAAATAGCAAAGTGTCTGTACATACAGAACTATTAATAATAACACGTTGAATATGATGCAAAGGCCTATGAGGAAGAACATAAGAAGAGGTATCTGAAGTACTAGGAACCTAAGATGACAAATTATTAGAATCCTTAGAAAAGGGATCGATACAAATAAGATCATATCAAATAAAGTCATGAATAGAAAATAAAGGTATATGTTCAAGAAAAGCAACATGACGAGGCACATAAAGTTTTTGAGTAGTTGGATCAAAACACTGATACCCCTTTTGACCTTCACTATAACCAAGAAAGATAGAAATAAAAGATCAAGAGGACAACTTGCTACGTTCTACATGAGGTTTAAGAACGAAGCAAGTACAACCAAAGACTCTAAAGAAAGAGAATAATCTAGGGCATACCCATATAATTTCTCGAAAGGAGATATACCTTAAATATGAGAGGAAGAAATAATATTAATTAAAGTTACAACAATAAGAATAGTTTCTCCCCAAAATTCACTAAGAATAGAAGCCGACAATAAAAGAGATTGAGTAGTTTCGACAATATGCCTATGTTTTCTTTCAGCAACACCATTTTGCTTAGAAGTATCTGTACACCATTTTATTAGAAGTGTACTCCCCACCCAAATCACACTTGAAATATTTAATAATGGCATAATGTTGAGTTTTTACAAGAGCACGAAAGGCTTTGCATATCTCAAAGAATTCGTAACGATGTTTTATCAAATAAACCCAATAATAGAAATCATGACCATCAATAAAAGAAACATAATATTGAGACCCTCCTTTTGTGGGAACAAGAGAAGGCCCCATACATTAGAATGAATCAAATCAAATGGAGAACAAAAGACGGAAACACTTTGATTAAAAGGTAAAGCTGAAAATTTTGCTAGTTTAGATCCACTACAATAAAAAAACATCATGAGTTTGTAACTTTCCTAAAGCCCTTATGGATGCTAAAAATTTCAAACGAGAAAACGAAACATGACCAAGGAGAGAACACCATAAATAAAAACTAGAAGAAGAAGGACTCAAACGAAAAGATGAAAAATCAACAATGGCAACAACCGTAGCAGAATCTTTTAACTCATCCAGAACATATAATTCCCCCCCTTCATATGGCCTGTCCCAATCAGCTTATGAGACTACAAATCCTACACAAAACAACAACAAGAAGAAAATGTGACTAAATTACCAGAATCACACAACTGACCAACATAAGCAAGATTCAATGTGAGGTTCGGAATATGATAAACATTAAAGACACAGAGAGAGAGAGAGATTAGGGGTAACAATGAGGCAAAACCTAAAGGCATGGAGTGACATGTGGTCATAACAAGAATAAAGCCCAGAATGGGACATTGATGAGTATCTAAAATACTCAATTTATCCTTATGTTTACTTAAATATTTAAAATTTTATGTTTAAATTAGTGTCCTAATGCTCTAAATATTCATAGTTATGATTAGGTCAACCATTTGGTGGAATTGCAAGAAAATTAGCGAAAAATGAAGGAAAATCAGCAAATTATACATGCAGCAGCTATTGTGTTTTGATGTTTTAAGCTATAAGATAATCCCAAATGGCCAAAAAAATTATATGGATGGATAGGTGACTTCTCCAGTTTCAAGGGCCCTTATTAACTCAATTGGACTTGAATGATCAAATTATGACTCTTGGAAGTTGAAAGAAGAAGAAAAGAGAGCTCAAAAGTGACTAGTTGGAAAATTTTGTAAATTAAGTCTGTATCATCATTTCTAAAGTGTCATTTCTGGCCATATCTGGATTTTAAACTTCAAGAGCTTTCCAACGGTACCAAGATTGTGCAATTTAACCCAGGTCGAGCAGAAGAAGTTATGTTTGTCTCAACAAAGGCAGAGTTCACCGCGACGAACTAGAATGGCCACACTAATGGAGATACGAGTTCATTTAGATGAAGCATTAGTGCCCAACAGCGAAAAAAAAACCCATTTTGACCTAATTTTTGAAGGTTTATCTGAAGGGACACATTCTAGAGGTCGGTTTTGGGCTAGAGGAGATGAGATCAACAGTCCTAATTGGGACATTCGGTGGCACGAGAGGAGAAAACCTCATTAGGGGTTTCTCTATCTTGTTCTTGCACTTTGGGACGGAGAGGAAGTTGTTGGCTATTCCTCAAGATTTTGGAGAAGGCTTGGTTGGAGGAAGAAGACCAGGACTCACATCATATTCCACCATTAGAGTTCCTTCTTTCATTTTTCTCATGTTTTATCTTAATTTTGGGATGTAAGAAACCTCTATTATGTTTTAATTTTGTAGTCTAGGGTTTTGGTTGTATTTTGGACATGAGGCTTATATCTATTTGTTAAATTTCCCTTTTGATATTGTTTCTCTATGATTTGCCTATCTATTGATTCATGCTTGGTTTTTATTTACATATTGATTTCTAGCTAATTTCAATATGGTGAGTGGTTCCTTGCGAGATCTGAGAAGGGAGTAAGAAATTAGACATAGGTGAATCAACCTAATTAGCCTAGTAGTGTAGAAATTATTGGTAATTAGGAGGTGTGTGAGGTTCTTGGGTCTTAAAGCATCTCTAGTGCTTTGAGGTTGGCGAAAATAAGAAACCTAGTGTTAGTTGATGGTGGTTGACCTCAGGAAGCATAAATTAGTCAAACAAAATCCACATGGAGCTTTTTAAAGTCAATAAGGATGAATTTGACTCAGATATATGGATTGATTATATATATATACACTGGAACTCTATCATTTTAGATATCCATGATTACTAATTCATTGATTGATTAAACACCAGTGAATTGTTGAGTTTAATATTTGTTTTCCACTCATCATCTTTATTGTTGGATATCAAAAGATATTCTAATTTTGGTGTATCACATTTCTCTATGGATCTGATCTTTATGCGTTTCCTTCTTTATTATTATGACAGCGTGTACTTACATCGATGGTACATGTTATATTCATATTCTGTCATAAACCAGCCAGATAATCTATAGATTTTCCATGCTGTGGACTAACAGTCTTTGGTAGTGTTGCTGAGCTTATATAACTATCAGACACGAAGGTAAAAACAAGATAATGAAACATATGATGAAACCTTGGAGTCGAATCCATATAGAAGACGACATGCTTGAAGAATTGTGATTTAACTGATCTATGGAAGAAGAGGCATACATAGCTTGTGGCTATAGGGAAAGAAACTTTTGAAATTGCTCAGCTATGATACAAGGATTAGAGAAAGAACCTGATGTGGCTACTACTGTAGTATCAAACTATGGTGATCTGTGGCAGGGTGGTGCATCGACGGTGAATGATATGCGGTGGCCAGGGCTTCAAGCTGGTGTTCTTTGCAATTGATTTTGGTTTCGGCTTAGGGCAGTGAGGCTTCCAGCCAGCCTTTACGCTACAAAACTACACTTGTGGAGGTCATATTCTGATTATTAGAAGATGGCTTAGTAGGTACTGCCAACACAGAAGGATTCAGAGTAAAAAGAATTCACTTTTCAAATTGTGACTTAAGACATATTTCTTCAGCTAGTAACTCGCTAACAATTGAGTTAATAGATAGAAATGGAGAACGATACAAAATTGAACCCCTAAGTCCTTCAAAATCACTATGAAGAGCCATCGAGAATTGAACTAATCTTTGCCCTTCTCTACGAGCAATATAGGCACCACATGCCTTTAATTCATTCGATTCTGTAAAATTGATTGATCCCGAAAGATCTGTCATAGCAATGAACTCTTGAACACTCATATTACTTTCTTGAGCACATGTCGCCGATTTCCATATATCTTGCTGAAAATTTGATTGAGTGTACAACCTCGGCAGATGATCCCAAACCTCCTTTGTCTCATACTTTGCCAAATGTGCACCTATTGAATGCTCAACAGAATTGTTAATCCAAGTAATAATTTTTGAATTGTTTTCTTCCCATATCTAACTCAGTAGCATAATTCTCATTAGTACTTTTAGATTTAACACAAGTTCCAATAACATATCACTTGAGTGTTTTTCTTTAAGAAAGTTTCTCATCACATAACTCAATCACGAATAATTCTTTTCATCCCGACCTCACTCCTAGGTGAAGTGAATTGTCTATTCGGTAGCCATAATCGAAACAAAATAAATAAGAACCAATGGCTTCCAGATTTTAAATCTTCTACACCAAATAAATCGTTGAAAAACACGATTGTGCGATCATGCCAAAAATTGTACTATCACTCCTAAAAAACATTCGAGGCTCCACCTTGAACCCTGGGCAGGGGTGAGCTGCCCTCTGCAACCCCCAACCAAATCACCACGGAGTTAGATCCACGAAAGCTGTGTTTGGGATTAAATTTCTTCCCATGAAACCTAGCTCACAATACCGTATTAAATTAATAAACCCAGGTAGAACAAAGAGAAAAACCGAAAGTCTTATTCCCATGAATTAATTAAAATTACATAACAAAGGGTTTTATAAAGGCATAGGCTTACTAGAAGAATCCTGAAAGGAAACAAAATCTAGAGGGTTAAGAAAAAGGAATCCTACCAATAACAGGAAATAATTTAACAATCTTCATCTTGAGCAAAAAGAATGTATACATGTTTGTGTGAGTTAATATACATATTTAAATTCTTTAATCTCCTTATTATTTGAAAATTTTGTAAAGATGATTTAAGTATTTTTGTATTTAATTTGTTAATATGTGATACTAACTTCTAATGATTGTTTATAACATGATTACTATATATGTGATTATTTATATAATTGAGACATTTATTTTATGACCACTTTTAGGAAGCAATTCTTGAAGATAAGCTAAACAAGTTCAAATTTGAGTGTGAAATTTAGAAAGACATTGGATTATATATAATTAGCTATTCTTATATGTAAAGTAAGACAAATAATTAGAGAAAAGGGATCATAAGTGAACAATCAAAATATGATTATTTAATCATGGTTGGCCTCGTGTCGGCTAACATCACTGGAATTATTAGGTCTGAGGGGGAATTATCACTTTAGTCACATACATGATAGGATCAACCAACTTTACAACCTACAATATCTTGACTTCAGTTATTGTAAGATGCTTCAACATATTCCAGAACTTCCATCACGTTTAACGTATCTAGAGGCCCATCACGCATCCTGGAAAATTGTCGAATCGCTTTAAAGAACAAACTGATGTATGGTTTTTTCATATAGCATTTACCTTTTTATGGAGACACAAAATTTAGAGAGTAAGTTTTTTTGTAGGGGCTTGAAGTTAAAAGGATTGTCAAAAGGTTTGTCCCTGTCAGTAATGGGCCGGGATTCCGGAGTGGATAAGCCATTAGAAGAACAAATTCGAAATGACAATGGAACTTCCTTGGGGTTAATTGGTGTGAAAATGATGACTTTTTGAGCTTTTTTCTGTTCTGTGCTCTCTTTATGATCCGTTTGATATTGAATGGCTATGAACAATTAAGGGTCCAAAATGTAGAACTTCCTTTATCGAATGGTGGCCATGCCTTAGTGAGTTTCTCTGTCATGCAGATGTATCAAATGGAGTGTGGTTCATATAATATTTCAAGTCGGTTATCCGAAGAAATATCACTCAAATGAATGGAGAGACCATAAGCTTCATTTTAATGTATACTTTAAGCGCAAAATGTGTGATAATGGTGTTGATAGAACACTTGATATCATGAATGGATTATATATATATATATATATATATATATATACTCTATATATATATATATATGCATATATATAATTTAGTCCTTGGATATATATATATTCTACAAACCTCAATTTAAATAAGACACCAGTTGTGCTCGACCATACATTTATTTCAACTTTTTGGTAAGCTAACTTCCTTTTCTCCTTTTACATGCTTGGTGAATTCAAGGGGATGAAATTCTATTTAGTACAGAATTTAATCCTTTTTTTTTAGAAAGAAGACTATATTTGGTTTTAATTAGGAAAGTTTCAGAAAAAATAAGTTCCAAAACTTCAACCATGCATTATTATGGTCTTTTATATAAAAATTAAATAATTTGAAAATATATAAACTTCATAATAATTATAATTATATTTAACTTTCTTTTGATTTTTCCGTCATCAAATCAAACACGAAAAATTCATTTTCTTTTATATTTTTTCTTTCCCTATTACTTTACTTTTAGAGAAAAAAAACACATTTTTTATGGATACATTTTTCTAGGGCATCTATAGGACAAATTGGATTGAACTGTTCTATTAGTTTTTATGATTGGACATATTTAGGTAAGTTAGAGCACATCAAGCTTTGCTGGCGGCATATTGCAAGCTGTTGAATGCACAACATCAAACACTCAAGCTCTATCAGTTAAGCCATGGATGCATTACTAATCAAGGTGAGTCAACTACTTCAAAACTAGTTTCTAAATTTCAACTAAAGTCATGCCAGTTTGGGCTCAAATTTTGTACTATACAGTCCCTTGCTAACTCAGGTGGTCTGACGTTCAATGTTTAAAAATACATGATATCCAAGGATGAGAGGATCGGGTTCGAGTCCAGTGGGGATAGTATACCACATTGCTGGCAAAGTGCTTAGTTGTCAAAAAAATGTACAATACATAATTCTTGGTGTAAAGAGATCAAATCTCATATAGCTACTTATATTAATATGTTATTGTTATAGGGAGATATGTGAATGATAATCAATTTACAAAAGAAATGTTTGTCACCTTTGTAAAGTAAATACTAGTTGCCTTAAACATTGAGATTATATACAGATTTGGGTTCCCCAAACACTTATAAATAGTCTTCTCCTATTTGTATTTAATACATAAGAGAAAATAAAATAAAACTTCATTCTCTCATTCTCTCTCTAGGTTTCTTTCTCTTAATTTCTCTTAATATTTTCTTTGGTTTACAACAAGTTATTAGCACGAATGACTCTGCTCTTAAGATAATTCTATAATCTCAAGGCTATTTAAATTTTATGATTTTATTATAGAATTGTCAAGGTTGGAAGAAAATTATTTGATTTTGATTATAAGTCCAAAATGCGACATTGTTACTATCAATTTATCATGGATTCCTATTGTTTTGTCATATATTAAAATGCTCATTAAAGTGTCAAATCTCACAAATATCAATTTTGCGACACTTGATATTTCTCGAAGAAATTATCTATCTTGGATCCTTGATGCTAAATAAACTAGATATTTTGATAAAAAGTCATCAGTCTAGCTCAATTGATCATTGATTCCCCTAAAAACGATACAATATCATCTAATTAATGAACATGGATGATGATCGGTCATAGTCACGATCATGAAAAATCTTGATACCATATTGATAATTAATCCCTCAAATCCTTGGAAAAGGAAAAGGTCTCACCACCCAAAGTGGATTATTATTGAGGTAAAATTGAAAGTGTATATTAGATAAACCTTCTAAGAATCATGAGAATAATTACTATAGATGTTGTATGTGAGGGTATTAGTTGCATATCTATAGTATGCCTAAACATTTGGCCAACCTTTACAAAACATCAATATTGAATAATATTATGTTTTTTATTTTGAATTAATAAGAATATCTAATACTTTGTCTCATTTATATTTATGTCTTTATCTATAAGTTTATGTGTTTTTTAAGTTTCCAATATGAATGATCGTATAAAAATATTACTGATTGTGCAACCACTCACCTTATTCTTGAGATAAAATATTTTCAATTTGACACTAACAAGTGCTAATTAGTACCGTCATATTTCAGTTAACTAAAGGCTCCAGAAGGGTAAACATAATTCATGTTTTGTTGGGAACCAAAAGTTCAACAACCCACTCTTTGGCATGACAAGTTAGGTCAATTTGGGTCTCAAACAGTACGTCGAATCATAAATCACTCACACAAGTATCCATTAAAGAACCAGAAGATTCTTTTACTCAATAAACACTCATGTGCTACTTGTTGGATTTACATATTATTATTGTGTTCCCACCTTTTAAAGAACCAGAAGATTTTTTTACCCAATAAACACTGATGTGCTACTTATTGGCTTTACATATTATTATTGCGTTCTCACCCTTTAGGGAAGAAAAGTCAATTCTAGAAGAATAATAAAAAATTAATTGGAATGCATCCATGATGTCTCGTCTTGATCCTCATGTAAACCAATATGAACTAGAAGTTCAAATGATCATTCATTTGCAAAAGGTGGCAAACCAATTACCAAATGCATTCAGCAATAAAGAAAGTGACAAAACCACACATCTGGATTTTTAAATATTATAACACGAATTTATGTCCTTGTAGGAAATTAGAAAATGAATTTAACACAAGCCTAAAGCGTGAGAGGCCTATTGGCTCAAAGACATAACTCCTCTAAAGAAGATTTACAAACTCAAACTTGACGCTGAAGAGAACAATGACAAAAGGACCTTATAAAGGCACACAATAAACAAGAAGCCTTTGTAGAGGTGCATAATGAGAAGTCCTTGTCTAGGCACATAGAAAACGAGAAGCCCTTATAGAGGCACATAGTAAATGAGAAGCTCGTGTAAAGGTAAATAATAAATTAACAAAAGGACCTTGTATACACACAAAATGAACAACAGGTCTCAATAGAGGCACATGAGAATAGCAAGCCCCTGTAGAGGTACATAATAAACAAAAGGCCCATGTAGAGGCACATAATACACAAAATGCCCCAATAAAGGCACATGATGAGCAACAAGCCCCTATAGAGATATATAACAAACAAGGAACCCCTAAAGAGGTATGAAATGCTCAAAAAGCCCTTAAAGAGGCACAAATTCCTGAAAATAATGAAATCCCAATAAGTTATGTGCCTGAAGCTGCAAAATGGGGTTAAAATAATATTGTTTTCTATAATATTTTCCAAGTAGCCTTTGACATCATACAAAATGATGAAGATCCCGAGCCACAAAATGTGAAAGAATGGTGAAAAAGAATGATTGGTCAAAAATGGAAAAAGGTTATGCAGGTAGAATTACACTTCTTAATAAAACAAAAGTGTTTTGGACTTGTAGTTCAAATGCTTGAAAGTATAAAGTTTGTTAGATAAAAATAGGAATTAGTACAAAAGCGCCCTAATAGTCTCTGAAGAGCTGGATGTGCGTCTCACGGATATTGTCAAAGCATATTTATATAGATCCATATATAGATAATGATATATACATGAAAATCCCTTAATGATTTAAATATCTTGAAGAAAATAGTACAAAACCTTGTAGCATGTGCTCAATCAAGTTACAATGATCCTCATAGGGAATGAAGCAATCAATACACGTGGTACAACTGCCTTAGTGCATATTTATTACAGAAAAGGTATGTGAACAACCCTATATGCTCATGCATTTTTATTAAGAAATAACATACCAGATTTGAGATTATTGTTGTATATGTTGATGATTGATGAGTCTAAAACTCATCTATTTTTATGCCCGTTTTTTTAATATATATGGCTTAAAAGTTCAATTTAATGAAAAATTATGGAGTCTTCACCTAGATTTGTGTTTTGCATGAATTTGAAGAAAAGAAGCAAAAATTAGCAAAAAAGAAGACAAAGGAGAGCAAAAATCCAATGTCACGACATTGGCTGGAGAATGTCGCAACATCGAATTTGAGAATGTGCAGCATCCGGATGAAAGTAGAATACCGAATTTCAATGTTGCGACGCCGGTGTGTTCGAGCGCGACATTGTGTAGAATCGTATTGTAATATCAAATCAATGTCTTGACGCCGAGATCGATGTCGTGACATCGGTAGTGAAGCGAGTGATTAATGTAGCAACATTGGCTGAAGAATGTCTCAACATCAAAGAGCAATGTCGGGACATTAAATTCCAGAGTCACGACATCAGAATTAAGTTGCAACATTGAAGACCCAATTTCATGTCACGACATTAGCAACAACATTAGCGGCGACATCAGAGTAATGTTGTGACATTAACAATAAAAGTCTGCGACATTATAAGGACATCGAATTCATGGTGCGACACCGCTGTGTCTCGACATCACGCCCGGTGTTGCGACATCAACAACGACATTAGCGACGGCATTGCATAGATAGAGAAAAAATTCAGCAACAACGCCAAAAGCAATGTCTCGACATCACATCAGAAATGTCGCGACATCAACCATGACATTAGAGGGCAACTAGGGTAGACTTTTGGGCTTTTCAAAGTTCTTTTTTTTCACTTCATTTTTAGGGCCCAATGATTGGGGCCTACAAATAGAAGCTTGTAGGGTGGAGTGCGCAACCTTCAGCTAGTTTTTGAGCTTTTAAAGGAGTTGAAGTCTCTTTTGTATATATATTTCTTTTCTTTTTCTTATCTTATCTTTTTATTTTCTTTTCTATATTTATTTTAGGATGAGAGTAGTAAATTTGAGTAGAAATGTGGAATTGAGATCATTGTATATTGGGTTTCATTTATGTCTGAATACAAGTGGATTTTGGGAATATTTATGGAATTCAGTTTATTTAGTTTGATTACAATTTCAATGAATTTGTTTTATCAACTAATCATTGTCATCTGTGATCCAGTTATGGAAGGATGAGCTCCATATGGGAAGGAATTTGGTGTTTTGATGATTGTTTGTAGTATTAAATGATGTTTTTGGTATGAAAATTGGATTGATGCAATTGGTATATATTGTTCTTGAATTGAGTTTTTTTGAATACTAGTGTTTTGTACCCAAAAAGAGTTGTATATGTGCTCTGATTTCCAGGATCCCTTGAGTGACACAGGGATGGATGACCTGAGAGCAATGAGCAGTGACTTAGGGGTACATTGCACTGATTTTCATTGAACTAAGGTACTCTAAGTATCACTGTGGTGCATCAAAGGTGATGTTCTAACCTTTGACTTCAAGGTTCCTTTCTAGGTGACAATAGAAGTGTGTTCCCAAGGAATAAGGACAACTTGATGAGAAATCAGTTTAATCCTTTGAGGTTTCATCTCAATCCATTAGAATGATCTTGATCCCATGTTAGCTAAGATTTTAATAAAGGAGAAAGATATTTTTATTTGAATTGATGACTGAGATACCAATTGCATTGAAAAGGCTTGTGTTTTTGATCTTCCACAGCGTGATTACTAAAGCTTGTTTGACCAAATCTGTATATATAAAAATTTATGACACTGTTACCAAGGAATATTATCTATTCTCTGGCAACGGCTCCAAAAACTTGTTCGACCAAATCTGTATATATACAAATTTATGACACCATTACCAAGGAATATTATCTATTCGCAGCAGTGCATGGCTTGTTGTGATTTTTCGACCGACTAAGACAACTAAAGTCTAATACGCCAGTACCAATAATTTGTGAGGACAGGATGATGTGTATATGAAAATATGGTCAAGGGAGTGAATAATGGTAAATATTTCAGCTTGATTTGAAACAAAAGTAAGTGTACTCAAAAACTAAAATGAAAAGTATTACGACACTCATTCATGAAGTGCGAGTCATCTGAGTAATAAAGTGGACTCTAAAAGTGGGATGTCGACCTGCTTGAGGATTGGAGGAGTTCTCTCTATTAGATTTGATCACCCGATTACAAGGCTCTTCACTATTTAGGTGACCAAGTAGGATGTGGAGATAAAATCCAATTTAATTGGAAACAGAAACTGATTTAAAACTAATCACAAAATCTACGAATATGACGCTACTTAGTGCAAGGTATGAAGAGAAGCACTAGGGATAGGGATAATTATTTACAAAACAGTTTGCATTTCCTTGGAAGCACAACATTTGTGAGTTGAATGTTGGATTTGTCTAAGAGCAATGTAGTATAGCTTGGATTTCTCCAGACATTGTACATTTCACTATCTAACACACCATATTCCTTTCCAGGACAAATGGGTCTAAATAGCTACTTGTCAAATCTGGCCCTCTTTAAGATTTGATTGTTTTTCTTTTCCAATACTTCACAACCATTTCTCAGGACTGAAGAATTCTTGCCCCCATAGATAGGATTATGCAAGCCTTCTCCAATCTAATTGGTATCTCGTCCTTCAAATCTAATAAAATTTTCTATCTCCTTGATTAGATCTTTGCTAACACAGGATCAAGATCCTTTCATCAAACTAAGGAGAAACATACGATCAACTAAATTAATATCATCTAATTAATCCTCGCATGAGTAAATTAGTGATCTATCTAAGTAAATTTTCAGAGTTCATTAGTTCCAAGATATTAGTCTAACATACCCCCAAGTTATTACTCTTTGCCTCGAATCTCCATCTCTTGTGTCACTTTCGAGGGCCTCACGGAAATTAGAGCAAAAGATATAACTATTTTAAGGTATAAGCTACTAATATTTTCAAACGAGTTCATTATATGAGCAATTACCAATTATATAAATTCAATTTTCAAACCTGAAAATTCTTGAAAGCTACTTAGTGCGAATGTTAAACAATTATCCCCACCTGAAAGTGTTCAATGTTCCATTCTTTGATTCCAATCATCATGATCCAAAATAAAAATGAAAATGAAAAGAAAGAAATCAAGAGACAAGGAGTGGGAGAAAAATCCAGATTTTAGTTTCAATCTTTGTTTGAATAGTAATGAAATTTGAATCTCTGTTATACAATACCGAAATCTCTTCAATAGAAATAAAAATCTGCTCTAAAACTACTCTTTATTAAAAATCAAAATCTGTAGCAAAACTAAGAAAATGGGCATTTTAGAAAGAGAAACACCATGAGAGGTGTTCTCCCACCTCCCTGTTGCCCTAAAAACCTAAAAAATGAGTGTTTATAGTCCTAGGGTGAAATGGGCTTGAAAACAGGCCAAAATATCAATTTTCGGCATTTTTTTGGTTTTTTTCAGCGTTTTTGTCGCGATAGAGTTTTCTCTGTGGTGACAGAGTTTTCTCTATTGAGACAAAGTTTGCTTTGTGTGATAGAAAAATTTGTCGCGACAGATTTTTCTCTGTGCGACAAAAAACTTTGTCACGACGGAGTTTTCTCTATTGCGACAGTTTTCTTTATCCAACTTGTCGGGGCTATAACTTCTTTGTTTTAACTTGGATTTAGGTGTGTGAGGTGTCGTTGGAAAGCTCTTTGAATGTAGAATGGGACATTACGCTGAGATCACTTTGGATTTGGCCCTACATGGCTAAGATCACATTGGACGTTACGCTGGATCTAATGCCCTGTATTATCACCTCAGACTGATCAGTGCATCTCAACACTACTGTCTTTTGTCCACAATCAACCATAGCTCAGTGTTTGAACAACCAATCCATTCCTAGAATCAAGTCAAACTCTCGGAATGGTAAGGTTATCAAATCAGCAAGAAACTCTCTTTCTTGTATAACAATGGGGCAATTTCTGTATACACTATTCACTCTAATACAATGCTCTAATGGACTGGTCACATGCATATCATATGCTAACTGTTCCATTACTGGTATCTTATCAAATACATGTTCAATGCATACATATGAATGAGTAGATCCAAGGTCTATTAATGCATGCATTTCAATATCATAAAGAGAGAAAATACCAGCAATAACCTCAGGAGCATCCTAATCCCCACGAGCCTTCATAGCATATGCTCGTGCTGGTGCTGTAGGTATAGGGCGATCTACTGTCTCTGAAACTATGTCTCCTCGTCCTCTATGCTAAGATGGGCCACTATGACCCATACCTCGATCGCGAGTCGAAAGTGGTGTCGCAGATCTTCCTTGTTGACTTCTATTATCCCCTGACTCTCGGGGACACTATAATATCAAATGCTCAAGGCTTCCACACTGGAAACACCCTCCTGTCACTAACCTGCAAACTCCCAAAGGCCTTCTATGGTAATGAGGGCATTCAGGAATTTCTCCCTATCCAACTAAAGCACCTCCACTTGTACTAGGTGCTACATTGGACCTTTGCCTTCTACCTCTCGTAGCGGAACTATGTTACGATTGAAGGTACGGAGATTCTCTGGCTCTTTTCTAGAAGGAGGACAAAGCTCCTCTAGAAAACTTCTTATTTAAGATGTTTCTTTCTTTGTTCATTTTACAAGTCTCTCTACTTTCATTGCAACTTGGACCAATTGATAGAAATCTACTTGTTGGAGAGAAGTCATAGGTGCAAATACCTCTTGATGGAATCCTCTGATCCATCACCAATTTTTACATTGAAATGCCTTGGTGAGGACCAATTCCGGTAAATACTTGCTGAGATGACTGAGTTCTTTCTCATATTTAGCCACCGATAAGCTCTTTTGCTTCAAATTCAGTACATATTTTGCCTTGAACTCTTGAATGAGCAACTCCCCGAGTCATAGGATTTGGAATCCGGAACCTCGCGCTAGTTCACTGTCGTACACTCACTCGTGCGTAGTGCACATGATATATACGATCGGGAAGACATCTAACTTTCTCGATATTCTTTGTAACCTTCCTAACTTGATGTGACTTTATCGGACTCTTCCATGTATTTGTCGAAATTAAATTTCTCCTTGATGTCTTACCATGTCTATCGGGGCTTTTGAAGCTGTTAATCTTTAATACCAGATCATATCTTGAGACCATCTGGTAGCGCTTCATTGCTTTCGGCCGAGGAACTTAGCTCTCGCGCGACATATTGAAGGATCGGCGGATAATCACGATCTCGGGTTAACACTTCGTTTGCTTGTTCGGTTGGATTTGGATGACGATCCATCTACAAAACACAGAACATCCCACATCAGGCGACACATTTACTAAACACATACTTTTCTATCATATACTCTATCTGTAACTAAACCTAGGCTTTTCAGAAATACCTAAACACCCCAGGCTCTGATACCACTTAAGCGCAACGCCACAATCTCGAGATCCAGATTGGCGGATCGAACGTCGAGGTGCTCTGTTACTAATTACTATAAACTTAGAACTTTAAGCTTTTTTATTACTATATAATGTTAAACATTTAACTTGTATTATATTTTGTAGAATCGGATTACAAAATATATACAAGCTTCATGTAACACCCCAAAATATACCCTAACAGTTTTCGGACATGTTTAGGGTATAATAAAAATAAGTATATTTTTCCAAATAAATTAAAGATAAAAATAAAATAAGAAAGAACTTGGAGTTAATACAGGTTAAGAGGAGTAATTTAATAAATTACGATTCGGGACCTAGAGTCATAATTGTAAGTTCATATGCAGTAGAAATATGCATAAGTTAAATCAAGAGTAATAGAGAGTTGGAGGACCAAGAGTAATAAAAGAAAGATATTAGAATGAAATAAGGAAGAAAATTGTGGAAGAGACAAGTGGCTTAAAGGAAAGAGGGAGGAAGTTTCCTCCTTTGGTAGAAAAGTGAAATAAAGGGATAAGACCCGAAATAAATATCTCATTTTGGTCTTGGGAGAAGAGCAAAACGAATAAGAGGAGAAGAAAAGAGAAAGGAAGAAGAAGAAGAAGAAGAAGAAGAAAGAAAAGAAAAGAAAGAAGGAGAAGAAAAGAGAAGGCCACAGGTATGGAACTATTATTTTGTATAGAAAAGTATGGAAATATGGTTTGGTATGGAACCTTATCTTGTGTATGGTTTGGGTTTGGAAACTCCCAATCTCATTTCTTGTTAGGATTAAGTTGAGAAGAGCTCTAAGGATCCTAGATATGTGTTTTAGGAAGGGTCTAGTTGCAAGTTGAACCAAGAAAATTCCCTATTTTTGATCATATGCAGTAGCCGGACCTTAAAACGAGTTTTTGGATCAGAAATAAAGGGAATCTGGAAGTAAGTCCCGCTGATAGAGTAACAGCCACATCAATGAACTTGATGTTAGGCTTTTGAATCTCATAATTTGGACACTCTGTAGACTAAGTTATAGTCCTTTCTTTGAGGTCGGCCCGAAATTAAATAAATTGGTCGAGTTACGCCCAGTCGGGTCAACTAGCCGGACTTTAGAACGGGTTTTGAGTAAAATGAGAATTTGGAAATAAGTCCTTCACAAGTAAAGTGTAGCACATCAATGAACTTGATGTTAATAACGCAATTTCTCAATTCGAATACGTAGACCGAGTTATGGTATTTTTACTCACGAGCAGTCAAATGGGTGAGGTCGGCCATGGGGTGTCAACGAGAGGTCAGGACCCTCATGAAGGTCAGCGGACCTCATGCAGCGAGGAGTCAACACACTCATGCAGAAGAGGTCAGCACACACTCATGCAACGAGGTCAGCGGAACCTCATCCTGTGAAGATCGGCCGGACCTCGTTACGCAGAGTCAGCTGTCCCGATTCAGTCGGCTCGTGGGTTGACTACGCATGACCTCCAACTTCGGAAGGTCATATCTCCTTCGTTTGAACTCCGATTTGGGTGTTCTTGGACTCTATGGAAAGCCCATTGAGTCAAGAATACATTCATATGCCTGAGGAGGATATTAGATGTTAGAACGAGGTGTTAGGTCGAGCTCATCCAGCTCAGGTCAGCTCGTCAGTGCAGGTCAGCTCGTCTGGGTTGACTACGCATGACCTCCAAATTCGGAAGGTCATATCTCCTTCGTTTGAACTCCGATTTGGGTGTTCTTAGACTCTATGGAAAGCCCATGGAGTCAAGAATCCATAAATATTCCTGAGGATGATATTATATGTCACACCAAAGTGATAGATCGTGCTCGTCCAGGTCAGGTCAGCTCATCCAGTTCAGGATTTGATTATGTTTGACCTCCAACTTCGGAAGGTCATAACTCCTTCATCCGAACTCCGATTCGGGTGTTCTTGGACTCTATGGAAAGCCCATTGAGTCAAGAATACATTGATATGACTGAGGAGGATATTAGGTGTCATACCGAGGAGATAGATCGAGCTCGTCCAGGTCAGGTCGTCAGCTCGTCCAGTTCAGGATTTGATTACGTTTGACCTCCAACTTCGGAATGTCATAACTCCTTCGTCCGAACTCCGATTCGGGTGTTCTTGGACTCTATGGAAAGCCCATTGAGTCAAGAATACATCCATACATAGTATGATAAAAGTGGAACTAATATTAGGTCCATAAATAAGGAAAACAATAAACATATATGATAATCTTGGTATATCATGCATAATATCCGATAGATACAAGTATAAGATAGATAAAAGTAAAACGTACAAGTATAGAAATGTATTGGTATATGTCATAAGATATGATAATCTAATAAAGTACAAGAATATATAAGTTAACAAGATATAAGATGTTACCAGGAATGAGTACATGTACACGAATGATAAGCATAGATGAATATAAGAATGAGTAAATGCATGCATGATAAAAATATAGGAATATATGTATTATAGAAATATGAGAGCAGTAATATGAAGCTACGGATATGAGCGAATACAGTTAAAGTAATGATAGTATATATTGCATATGCACAATGTAAATTATATGCTTATGGAACATATATAAGCATGGGTATATGACAAGTATAGAATATGAAAAATGCGAAGTTAGAATAAATGATTGGCCATATATCTCACATATGATTACGAATGACAATAATGATTCGGGAATATGAGATATATGCGAACATAAAATACACAAGGATTATGCAGCAGAACTGGTTGAAGGATAGATTGGCATGCCTATTAGGAAGAATAAGTCTGCAGCATACATATACAGATATCGAGGCCCCATTTGGGTGATGACATGATCCGTTGGATCACGGTGGCCTGAAAGGGTCACACGATGCCTTTAGACCCTCATGGACCACTATTTCATATAGTGAGTATAGCGCCTTCGGACCTCGCGGACCACTATTTCGCCATAGTGAGTATAGGCGCCTTGGACCCTCATGGACCAGCATTTACGTCACGGAGTGAGTATAGCTCGCCGGGCCCTCATGGTTTCCTTTATCCACTTCTAAGGTTTATGCGGGCATGAAACATAAAACAAATGAAATGTAGAGAATATATGACACGATATGAGAAGCATAGCACTGCTATGCGATGATAGTATGACAAGTATACAAGTACAAGAAGCAAAGTGTCAATAACACGAAAAGTATATGAACAAGTCGATCGTAGAAAGAAAGTAATATGAAAAGTATAACAGGAAAACAGTATATGAAAATAGTACATGAAACAGTACATGAATACAATATATGAAATTAGTACATGATGACAGTACATGATAAAGTACATGATAACAGTATATGCAAATAGAACATAACAAATGGTATAGTATATAATCATGAAAGTCATATATGTATAAGAATATGACATGCACAAAATAGGATATGTAATATGAACCATTAGAAAGATAATAGATCAAATGATAAATACTAGAATAAGAAATATATGATAGACATACCTAAATGAATAGATGGAACATGATATGAACACATGATAGGAGTTATGTCAAAGACAGAGAGCATGCGACATGCAATAGGAATGTAAAGATGATAAATAATAAAAAGTTATATGAATTTGTATAGATATATGAAATGCATATGTATAAGCTTGTGACGGTCACCATTGGTGGTTGTCCATGCTTATGTTCCCACTAAGCGTAAAGCTTAGCCACAGGTGTTCAATCCGTGTCGTCTGGCTTGAAGACAAGGATAGAGGGTGGGGCATCCATCGGCGAAGCGACCGGCTCAGAATGAGTGCTCACGCCTGCCAAGCGATCTCACGATGTTTTGTATTAGAAAAAAATGTACATGTATAAGTAAATGGGGCTCGATATATGTATATAGATGTTGAGGACACCACTCAGATGGTAGTTCTTTTATATATAAATGATTTTTTATTACAGAAATTGTTGTATAACCGCAGTGCGAGTTCGGCTACGAGAAAGAACAGGTTAATAAGTCCCAGTATATAGTCACGCGCCCGCACTCGGTTCGGATCCGCCATTTGGATCGGATCGGGAATGGGGGCGTGACAAGTAGAGTGGTATCAGTGCTTAGGTTTAGGCGTTTCTGGAAGAGCCTATATTTAGGCGAATCTCGATAGAGTATAAGATGCGAGTCTAGATAGAGTATAAGATAGAAAAGATAGAAATACATACGTATAGAAAAGTGTTGGCCTCTGATGTGGATGTCCTTGTGTTTTGTATAGATGGATCGTCTTCCGAATCTAGTTGAAGAAGCTGTTGAAAGTGTTAACCCCAGGGAACAAGGGTTACCAGCTTCTGATCCTTCGGAATCTATTAGAAGTGAGAGTCAGACTCCAGCTAAGCCAAATGAAGCCTTGCTGAGAATAGCACAAGACATGGCTAGGATATTGGATATGGGTATGAGTTATCAAAATATAGCACACATGACTACTGCGCAGCGGAGTGACTTTTGTCAATTGGTACAAGATGCTATGAGAGAGTAGGAACATCTAAAATAAGTAACCCGAAGGTCTCGAGAAGAGAAGGGTAAAGGCAGAGAGTCTCAAGTCGGGCCAGCTCATGGTTCAGCTACAAAGAAAATAAGACAAAATGTAACACCTAGTTCTGAGATAGACATGTCCTCAGGACAAGGAAAGAACCTGGAGTGCCCTCATTGCCATAGACGGCATCTGGGTGTTTGTAGAGTGTGGACAGGAGGGTGCTTCAGATGTGGGAGTATAGATCACTTCTTGGCTAACTGTCCAAGAAAATCCAGAGTTAATATAAATCCGCAAGGAAGTGGCCGAGGAAGATCGGTTGCCACAGTCACTGCGGATCGAGGTGGTCGAAGCGACACGAGTTATGGAGGTTCAATATATCGAGCAGTGGATCATCAACACTATAACACCGGCACGAGCTTATTCTATCTGGGGCTGCAGGTGGACGGGATGCTCCCGATGTGATTCTTGGTATGTATTCTCTATTTAATAATTGAGATGCATGTATAGATGATAATGAAGTAGTATAGACACAACATATAAACTAGAAATGAAAAATATAAAGACAGAAAGAAAGAGGCCAGAATAGAACATGCAAATAGTGATATGAATTTTGAGACGAAATTCTGCAAGGAAGGCGAAGTTGCTTTTAAATATACCTAACGGTTTTTCGGACATGTTTAGGATATAATAAAAGTAAAAGAATATTTATCTGAAATAAATTAAAGATAAAAATAAAATAAGAAAGAACTTGGAATTAATACAACAGTTAAGGGTAATTTAATAAATTACCAATTCGGGACCTAAGAGTCATAATTTAATAAGTTCATATGCCAAAGTAGAAATATGCATAAGTTAAATCAAGAGTAATAGAGAGTTGGAGGACCAAAGAGTAATAAAAGAAAGATATTAGAATGAAATAAGGATGAAAATTGTGGAAGAGACAAGTGGCAAAAGAGGAAGAGGAGGAAGTTTCCTCCTTTGGTGAAAGTGAAATAAAGGGATAAGACTAAAATAAATATCATTTTGGTCTTGGGAAGTAAAGCAATCGAGAAGGAGAGTGAGAGCGGGCGAAGGGAAAAGATGCAGGCCTCGTCTTCTCGTTTGTGCAGAGTTATGAATATGGTTTGGTGTGGAATATCTTGGGGTTGGGTTCTGACTCTGAATCTCATTTCTGTTGGTGGTGAGCTAGGATCCTGGGTGACGGGATGTTGCATCAGTGTAAGAGCCTCTTTTGATCATATGTGGACATAAAATGAGATTTTAGGTCAGTCAAGATCAGGTGATCCTTCCTAATGTATCATATAAGTGACAATATTACATTTCTGATCTCTCGAATTTCAGACCTGTGATAGGTGTAAATCACCCAGCAGCCAAATATTAAATCCACAGATCAGGTCAGTTCTGTAATTCAGTCCATTTAGCGGACATGACGGGTTTTTAAGTAAGAAATAAAGGGAATTTGGCAGTAAGGTCTTCTGGTAAATTGTAGCTACATCAATGAGATTGATGTTAAGCATTTGAATTTCTCAATTCGGACTCTTGTAACCAAGTTATGGTATTTTTACTCTGAACAGTCAAATGGGTGAGAGGTCGACCATAGAGATTAGATCCAACGGAGGTCGACGGACCTCATGTAGCGAGAAGGTCAGTAGACCTCATGCAGCGAGTCAGCACACTCATGCAGAAGGGTCGCAGACTACTCATTCATGAAGTCAGCGGTACTCGTCTGTAGAGATCCGCGAATAATCACTATGAGGTATTTTCGTCGATTCGGTCGACAAATGCAGGTTGACTACGCGCGACCTCAGCGAAGGTCATATCTCCTTCATTTTAACTCCGATTTGGGTGTTCTTGGACTCTATGGAAAGACCATTGAGTCAAGAATACATTCATATGCCTGAGGAGGATATTAGATGTCAGACCGAGGTGTTAGGTCGAGCTCATCCAGCTCAGGTCAGCTCGTCAGTGCAGGTCAGCTCGTCTGGGTTGACTACGCATGACCTCCAACTTTGGAAGGTCATATCTCCTTCGTTTGAACTTTGATTTGGGTGAATTTCTTGGACTATGGAAAGCCCGTAGATTAGAATCCATCAATATTCTGAGGAAGATATTATATATCACCAAAGTGATAGTCGAGAGGCTAAGTCGAGGTCAGGTCAGCTCATCAGTTCGAGGATTGGATTATGCTGACCTCCAACGGAAGGTCATAACTCCTTCGATCCGAACTCCGATTCGGATTTTTAGACTCTATGAAGCCCATTGAGTCAAGAATGCATTAATATGCCTGAGGAGGGATATTAGGTGTCAGACTGAGGTGATGGAGTCG
Organism: Tetrastigma voinierianum; assembly: GCA_016808115.1. NCBI lineage: Eukaryota > Viridiplantae > Streptophyta > Magnoliopsida > Vitales > Vitaceae > Tetrastigma > Tetrastigma voinierianum. Next base: position 76,874 of record JAEQBH010005807.1, read on the forward strand.
AGGCTCGTCAGGTCAGGTCGTCGGCTAGTCTAGTTCGGGATTTGATGCGTGACCTCCAGCCGGAAGGTCATAGCTCCTTACGTCCGAACTCCGATTCGGGTGTTCTTATACTCTATGGAAAGCCCATTGAGTCAAGAATACAGCCATACATAGTATGATAAAAGTGGAACTAATATTAGGTCCAGAAATAAGGAAAACTGTAAGAAGATATGATAATCGTGGTATATCATGCATAATATAAGATAGATACAAGTATAAGATAGATAAAAGTAAAACGTACAAGTATAGAAATGTATTGGTATATTTCATAAGATATGATAATCTAATAAAGTACAAGAATATATAAGTTAACAAGATATAAGATGTTACCAGGAGTGAGTACATGTACACGAATGATAAGCATAGATGAATATAAGAATGAGTAAATGCATGCATGATAAAAATATAAGAATATATGTATTATAGAGAAATATGAGAACCGTAATATGAAGCTACAGATATGAGAACGAATACAGATTAAAGTAATGATAGTATATATTGCATATGCCTGTGTAAATTATATGGAACATATATAAGCATGGGTATATGACAAATTATAGAATATGAAAAATGTGAAGTTAAGAATAAATGATTGTATATATCTCACATATGATTACCGAATGACAATAATGATTCGGGAATATGAGATATGTACTGAACATAAAATACACATGGATTGTCTGCTTAGAACCTGGTTGAAGGATAGATTGGCATGCCTATTAGGAAGAATAAGTCTGCAGCTTACATATACAGATATCGAGGCCTCGTTTGGGTCGATGACATAGATCCCGTTTGGATCACGGTGGCCCCGAAAGGGTCACCATAGCGCCTTTGGGCCCTCATGGACCACTATTTCATATAGTGAGTATAGCGCCTTCGGGCCCTCATGGACCACTATTTCATACAGTGAGTATAGGCGCATAACCAGACCTCATGGACCTTTGACCCGTCTGATGAGTATAAGCCTTAGGGCCTCATAGTTTCCTTTATCCACTTCTAAGGTTTATGCGAGGCATAGAACATAAAACAAATGGAAATGTAGAGAATATATGACCTGATATGAAGCATGAATGCTATCACGATGATAGTATGACAAGAGTATCACAGTACAGAAGCAAAGTGTCAATAACACGAAAGTATATGAACAAGTCTGATACATGAAAGAGAAAGTAATATAGAAAGTATAACGAGGAGAAACGTTATGTAGAAAATGGTACATGAAACGATTACATGAATACAATATATGAAATTAGTACATGATGACAGTACATGATAAAAGTACGTGATAACAGTATATGCAAATAGAACATAACAAATGGTATAATATATAATCATGAAAGTCATATATGTATAAGAATATGACATGCACAAAATAGGATATGTAATATGAACCATTAGAAAGATAATAGATCAAATGATAAGTACTAGAATAAGAAATATATGATAGACATACCTAAATGAATAGATGGAACATGATATGAACACATGATAGGAGTTATGTCAAAGACAGAGAACATGCGACATGCAATAGGAATGTAAAGATGATAAATAATAAAAAGTTATATGAATTTGTATAGATATATGAAATGCATATGTATAAGCTTGTGACGGTCACCATTGGTGGTTGTCTATGCTTATGTTCCCACTAAGCGTAAAGCTTAGCACGGGTGTTCAATCGATGGCAAATCTGAAGCGAAGACAAGGATAGAGGCGAGACATCCCACAGCCGGCCATGAGCCCGACTCGAGATAGGTGCGCTCCGTCTTGCCAGCGATCTCACGATGTTTTATATTAGAAAAAAAATGTACATGTATAAGTAAATGGGACTCAGTATATGTATATAGATGTTGAGGGACACCACTCCGGTGGTAGTTCTTTTTATATATGAAAATGATTTTTGTTATTACAGAAATTGTTTGTATAACCCGCAGTCTGGTTAGTGCGAGAAAGAGCAGTCGATAGGTCGATGTAGTCTAGTGCCGGACTCGGTTCGGATCCCGCCATTCGGTCGGATCGGGAATGGCGTATTTAAATATCTGAAGTGTTGCATTTACAATATTTACTTGTTTGCAATAAAACAAAATTACATATACAAAATAGACCATTTACTTAGTGATGTGTGGCCTTTGACTGTTGATGTGGATTGTTCTGTTCTCTGGTTTCCTCTTTTGTACCTTCACGGATGAAAACACCCGTGCTAAGCTTTACGCTTAGTGGGAATTAATACATATGGACGACCTCTACTAAGGGTCACCACACTTCTATACAGTATATCTTATAACACATATAACATTTACATATACTTATCATTTCTCATATATATGCTTTTTCATAACAAGTTTCATTTCTTATCATATTTCATATACTTTTCATGTCATCTTATACTTTACTTCTTATTCTTGTAATTGTATACTATCATCGCATAGCGATTACTGTAGCTACCATATCGTGTCATATATTTTATACGAACTGTTTTTCATATACTTGTCATTTTTCTTTTTTTTATGTTTCATGTCTACATAAACCTTAGACGGATCAGGGAAATAGCGTATGTACCGCGAGTACTATCCATATGAGCAGTGATCTCTATATATGTACGAAGGTACTATCCTTGTCTGAGACAATGATCTCTATCACGTATGCAATTAGTGGGCGCTATAATGATCAAACGGGATCTATGTCATCGGCACAAGCGGGGCCTTGATATCACTACGTAAGCGTATCTTTGCGTGACTATATCCTATGGGCATGCCTATCTATCCCTCTGCAGTAGGTTCTAAGCAGGACAATCCATGTGTATTTTATATTCCAGCCATATCGCATATTCGAATAATTGTCATTTGATAATTATATGCGATATTTACAATCATTATTCGTATATTTTCATTTTATATCTCATTATATGCATGAATAAATATAGTTTACCATATATGCTTATAGGCTGTTACTATCATTCACGTCTCATCAATCTATATATATATGGATGGATTCTAGATTCAAAGGGATTTCCATAGAGTTCAAAAACAGCCGAAAATAGTTACGAAAATCACTATGCAGACTATTTGAAAACAATCCTAATTCTTTGAGACGTCAGTAGTCGGGAATCGGCAACATTTAATAGAAAATAATCCCAAAAATTCCTAAAATTCCTAAACTAGTCTAAAATTTTAGAATTTGGATTTCTGACCCCTTTCACGACCTCTAAGTAAATCCCAAGCCATTAAATGACCTTTAGGATAGAAATAACCCAAGTAGGAAAATTCCATACCTTTTAGAGCAACTCCAACGGGAGTTGCTATCAGGGGTGCCATCTCCATAACTGTTAAAATGGCACCCAAACCATAAAAATTCAGGCTCCAATGGAGATGGCATCAGAGGTGGCAAAATGCCATCCGAGTTTGTGGGAGTGCCATATTTGGAAGCTTTGGAGAAGTGAGGATGCAAAATAGTCGTTGATGAGCTCTTTGTTTTGAATGACGACTCTCAGCGGCTATATTCCATTTCAATTCTATGCGTCTGAGAGAATAAAGAGGAAAATAGACTTGTAAATCCTTGCCTTCTGGTGTTTGAAACCTAGCCTCAGATCAACCTGGAATACCTAGCCACTTGTTTGGGAAGCGGGACCTGTTCATGGGAGTGTGTTTGAAAGGAGGAAGAGGAGAAGGGGAGGAAGGAAGAAGAAGGAATGAAGAAAGGCGAATTGTGCCTCTTTAAAAATTGAAATTTTGATTTTAAATCCAAAATTGATAAGTACTAAATTCATTATAAATTTTATAATTGATAAATTGATTTGTATGCTTTATAAATTGCTCATTCTTTAAATTGAACCTATAATTTTTTTAATTGATAAATTGCTCATTCTTTAAATTGACAAATTGATTTTTTAAAATTTAAATTGATAAATTGATAATTTTAATTAATAAGTACTCATTCTTTAAGTGATTTAAATTTTATAATTAGTAGATTTATTTGTATACTTTATAAATTGCTCATTCTTTAAATTGATTATAATTTTTTTAATTGATAAATTGCTCATTCTTTTAGGATGACAAATTGATATTTTAAATTTAAATTGATAAATTGATAATTTTTTAATTGATAAATTGCTCATTCTTTAAATTGATTATAAATTTTATAATTGATAGATTTATTTGTATACTTTATAAATTCCCTCATTCTTTAAATTGATTATAATTTTATTTTTATTTTTGTAGATGGTACAATATGACGGTTCTTTAACTGATTTGTATGAAACGACACGATTTATATAATGATACTATTGAGCAATCCCACAGTGTGGCACGGTACAAAATGGAAATTCGTTCAAGATTGAGAAAATACGCAAAGGACAAAGAACTTACGTAGAAGAAGATAAAATAATTGTGTCTGGCATTATTATCTGAGCAAAGATGCAGTGCTGGAATGAACAACAAGGTGGTATATTACGACGAGAATCTTGCAATACTTAGAACTTCATGGAGGCAATCAAGAAGAGCGTTCTCAATCTTCTATTAAAAGTCGTTGAGCTGATATAAATGCAAAATGCAGCAAATTTGTTAGTTTTTATAGTCAAATTGAAAGACTCGAGCAAAGTGGACACAGAGCAAAATAATGTAAGATATAAACTTTTAATTTAGACACTAGTATGATTTGATATTTGAACTATTAACTAAATAATTTCATATGTTTTTCAGGTTGATGAAGCAAAAGAAATGTTTGCTAAGATTATTGGAAAACCATTTCAATACTGAGCATTGTTGGAATATATTGAAAATGGAGCGGAAATGGACTGGTAATCTGACCAGCAATAAAAGAGCAAAAACTCATTCAACTGGTAGTCCTGTTGAATCAACTCATATTGAATCACCTTTATTGACTCCATATTTAGGGATGACAGACCCTCGTCTACTCCCGATCTCAAATGCAATGTGAGAAATCTTCCACAGAAACAAAGAGAAGCAAACCGATGTTGAAAAAGAACTCCTAGATTATCACCACTGGAATTGAAAGAATGGAAGTGGAGCAATAAAGTTGAAGCGGCGAGGATAAAATTTATGCGACGGGAGATAACATTGGAAGCTGACATCGTGCGCAGTTGAGAATTGAAGAAAGACAAGTCTGAAATTCAAATGCAAAATGAGATGAAAATCATGAAAACAGATACTATTGGCATGGACCCACTTTCTGCAGCATATTGGAATAACACACGAAGATGAGAGTTATGAAAAAAGCGGGAGTTTAATTTTTAGTTATTTATTTATTATGTTGCTATTATTTTAATTTGTAGTCATTATTTATTATGTTGCAATTGGAGTGAAAATATAACTTGAAATTGAAATGGGTGAAAATACAACATGAAATTAGATTGAAATTAAAAATACAACATGAAATTGAAATTTGGAATTAAAATACAACATGAAGTGAGGTGGAATTGGAATTGAAAATCTGACTTGACTTAGATTGATGGGTTATTAGTCGCCATGTCGTTCTCATAAATGCTCAATAAGATCTGACTGTAGTTGAGAATGAGTAACACTGTCCCTGATCTGATAATGGGTTTGCATGAAGTCTTCTGATTATTATCAGCATGTGACACTTCTGAGATAGTTGCATCACTTCCATCAAAGTCATTGTTATAATATCTCATGCGTCCTCGATGACATAATATGCATTATTATGCACGCTTTCATAATATCTGCAAGTGTTTCTTCATCCCAAAGGTCTTGGTCACGCACAATTGCAAAATAAGGCTTGGAAGTATCCCAATCATAAGCACATCTTTCTTGCCGACTCTTTGCTTTAGCAAAATGGTTTCTTCCAAACCTTTTAGACCCGAGGGAAATTTGTTTTTACAAATGTCGACCGAGTTTGGATAAATACCATCAACTGAATAATATCCATTCTATACTAATGACCATTAATTATATTGTTGGTGGAGAGCATGACCATTTGCTAATAATGTAAGCAGGACCTATCTAGAACATTTATGTCATTCAATGAACCCGGTAGACGAAAGTGCATGCCATATCCAAAGATCTTGAGATGCCACGACTTCTAAAATGATTGTTGGTTCTGACAATGACCGGTATCACATGCAGCGGTAGGACAATTTTAACACTTCCAATGCATGCAATCAATACTCCCTAACATGCCAGGAAAGCCACGTTGTTCCCCCGTTTATAGTGATAAAGCAATATCGATATTTTTGGTGACCTCAGGTAATGGTGTAAACATTCTGTCTGACTTTCTGAGCCTTCTGAAACTCTCTATGGTAGTGATTTCTCCAATTATGATGTATTCATACACGGAGTACGCGGTGTCGTAAGCAAGAATTCTATAAGCTGCTGCTATCTTTTGAAGGGATGACAAGCGAGAACTCGACATCATACAATTCTTTGGATGAAGTGGATCGTATTATTCAACCTCATTTACAATTCGAAGAAAAGAAGATGACTCATTGGAACCTCCTTGGCTCTTTCATATACCTGAGGTGCAAACCGTCACGATAGAGTCTTTCGTGACCTTTAACTCTATCACGGTTAACCATTCTGTGGCCTGGAACGGAACCACGATGCCTTCTTATCCGTTCCTTACTAAACCCTTCAGACCTTCTAGTTGCAGCATACAACACATCAAGTCATCATTATCTTCTTCTTCAATATTGAGGATCTCTCCTAAAATATTAGGAAAATGATTCATATAACTTGATGAACGAAAATATGAAAGGATAAATAGTCAAAGAGAAAGGAGATATTGAATTTATAAAGAGAATGTAAGATAGATAGATGAAAAACATGAGAAAAATTATCATATTTATAGACGAATTATAATTTTTTAATTTTTATTTTGGCGGTTAAATTTTCAAATTTGAATTTCAACGGTTGAAATTTGAAATTTAGACTAAACTGAGACAAAATTTGAAATTTAATTTAAAATTGTTACTATACAAAGTATCTCATTAAATTATGATCGTATGAAAAATATACCACGTTAAAAATATAATCGTTAAGTTTCATAATATTTTTTAATAAAAAAATATTGAATTATTAAAATGGCACCCCATTTTGGCACCTACCATTGGAGCAAAAACACTATTCAGAGGTGCCAAAACACTGTTCAGGATTACAAAATGGCATTTGACACCCCATTTTTGGCAACTCCCTTTAGAGTTGCTCTTAGAGTTTGACAAAACGCTAAGATTTTGGTGCCCACGAGTATGAAAGATGTTCTCCCTTTGTTGCTCCATATCATCTTCCTTAACTTGAGAATTCAAAGCACGCATGGTCACAAGTGATTCTCCCTCTACTGAATATTCAACCCTATCATCACTAGCATCCTCAAGAAAAGGCATGGAATGGTTATTATCACTTTCTTACACCACCTCTTCATTATCTTGCATAATCATCACCCTTTTGTTAGGGCATTATGAAGCTATGTGACTTGCTCCTAGGCATTTAAAACATTTTACATCTCTATTTCTAGAAGATTGAGAATCGGTTTTACCTTTAGGTTTGGTAGGGACTTCATCCTTCCCCTTGGGAATTTCTTTTGGAATCGACTTTTCTTCCTTTCTCCAGTTCGGTCTCATAGAGGAACTAGAGCATGACATGTACTTTGTTGCCCCCCCACCCCCTTGCGTTTTATTTTTCGTTCCACCTTAATTGCCATGTGCATCATGCCTTCTAGCTCCACATAATGTTGTAACTCCACAACATTTTCTATATCTATATTTAACCCATTCAGGAACCTAGCCATTGTGGCTTCCCTATCTTCCTCTACATTAGCTCATATCATAACTACTTCCATTTTTTTGTGATAATCCTCCACACTCTTTGAACCTTGAGTTAGACTTTGAAGTTTTTTATAGAGGTCCCTATAGTAATGGCTGGGTATAAACCTTTCCCTCATGAGAGCCTTCATTTCCCCCCAAGTTTCTATAAGTCTATCACCATTTCTCCTTCTATTTGAAGCTAGTGATCCTACGGATGATTATAATACGTAAACTCAACTACGGCCAATTTCACCTTCTTTGCTTCAGAGTAATTATGGTAATCAAATATTAACTCTACTTTTTTCTCGCATTCCAAATATGCTTAAGGATCATTCCTACCTAGAAAAAGAAGGTATTTTCATTTTGATGTTTCCAAGATTTCCATCTACCCCATTCCTCTCTCTAGGATCATTCCTTATGTAGCCTCTTTCATACCTAACTCATCTAGGTCTATTTCTACTAATTTTAGTTTCAGACCCATATCCCACTTCACTCCCATTTCCTTCTTCATTTTCATATCCAAACAAATCCTCTGCTACGATCATGCCTAGCGGTTTCTAAGATTAGGATTTCCATTAGGCTGCCCTCTTTGAAAATTTGAAATTACCATATCTTGCCTATCCATCCTGTCCCTCAATTCTCCAAAAACCAAATTAAAACGATAAAATTGTTGCTACATAGCTTTAGAACAAATTCCATGTTCTTTGGATATCCATTTGAGGCTTTCTCCTCGTTAGAAATTTTGAAAGCTGCAAAAGTAAATTTTAGAGAACAAAAAAAATCCTCACACACTCCCTCACGTGTTTGCCCTCAAAAGATGTCACTCTGCCCTCGTGTTTCACTCTTATAGGCTTTTCTCAATGTTGAGCTCACACACTCTTGCCTTTTTCCACTCGAATAGTCTTCCTTTTTTGGCTCTTTAAATAACTAGCCTAACTAAATCAAACATTATCTAAATTCTCAAAGAGTTCAAATTAACACTTAAAGCAAAGATTTAGAACTTGATGTTGAGAATAAAGAACTAGGAACGAAGAACAAAAGTCTGAAGATGAGATACACTTACTTATGATTAGACAACCCTTTTTCTGTTTTCTTTTCTTTTTCTTCTACTGTATTGTTTTTTTTTTTTGCAAAATTCTTTTCTCTTCTTTCTTCATTTATTATTATTATTATTTATTTTTCTTTGAATCAAATGAGCATATTTCTAATTCAAGCAAGTTGAATATGGTAGTGAGAAAAGATGAAGAGATGGAAGAAAACAAGCAATGCGGAGAAGGGAACAATGGAGAAAGAAAAGAAAGCAAAAAGACTTTGGATTTGACGCACGGATGAGAGATGGAAGTAATAAAACCAAGGAAAGGAAGTAGAAACACAAAGTGATAAAAGATAAAAACTTGATTTTAGAATTGAAGCTCTAATACCACGATGGTGCGGACCCACAAGGAATCGAATCCTGCGAACCCACAGTCAAAGGTATAAACACCCCCGGAGAGCTAAAATTAGATTGGTTGATCCACTAGACCCTTGAATACAAGAAACAAGAACCCTAAGTGTTAAGAACACCACAAGGTTGATCAATCCTTGATAAGTCTAGAAAAGTTCAATGAAGAACCAAAGAGAAGAACTCCTCTCAATTTTGAAAATTCAAAATATCAACATATCAATTCATTTTTTTTCAAAATTCTGGATACAAAGGTTTATATAGACTGATTTAACTAGCCTAGGAAACAAATAACTTGGAAAAACAACAAATTAAAGACTTCTAGAGAAATATAGAGACAAAACTTGAAAAACAAGCCAAATTCATTCAACCCACTTGACGACTTTTAAAACAACATGTACAAGACCAATTTTAAGCCTAAACAAACTCTCCCATGTATGGACCTAAGCCCAAGCTACTGAATTGCAATGTCTTAGCCTAAAAATCCCTCCACAACTGTTTGAATAATGGACAAATCCTTCTTGACAATTGTAGACTCTTGGCCTAAATATCTTTGATAAGTTCATTCAAAGCTTCTTGAAATCTTTTGGCCCGTGCCCTTGTGATAGGTCCACTTGGAATCAACAATGGATCACTTGAAGCACTTGAAACAACTTGCTCCACTTGATGACTCGCATCACCTGCAAAACCGATTACCAAATGCATTCATTAATAAAGAAAGTAAAGAAGCCACACATTAGTTTTTAAATGCTTTCTATACAAAATTGATGTCTTTGTAAGACAATTAGTAAAAGTGAATCAAAGACCTTTGCTGACGTAGGAGACCTATTGAATCTAAGACAATTAGTAAGTGAATCTAAGACACACCCAAAGACATAATTACAGAAGGAAGGCATGAGCAAATCTTAATACTCACGAGAAGAAGAACAAATAAGACAAAAGGCCCACTGAAGGCACCTGATAAACAAGAAGCCACAATGAGGCACATAGTAACGAAGCCCCTGTAGAGGTACATAATAAACAAAGACCCTAGTGAGGCGCATGATGAACAAAGAATCCTTGGGAGTGCGTGTGAGGAAGTACTGTGAGAGGCACATAGTAAATGAAGCCTGTGGGGTGCATAAAGTAAACGAGAAGCCCACAATAGAGAGGCACATAGTAAGAGAAAGCCCTTGTAGAGGTACATAGTAAGAAAGGCCCTTGGCAGGGCATATAATAAACAAAAGGCCAGTAGAGGCACATAAGATGAATAACAGCCCATGTAGGGTAGATAGTAAACAAAAGGTCCGTAAAGCATGATGAAGAACAAGCCCCTATAGATATATAATAAATAATAAAGACCTGAAGATATAAGTACAAAAAGCCCTTAAAGAGGCACATGTACCTAAAAATATGATATCTCAATAAATTTATGTGCATAGCTTAAAAATAAGTTTGAAATAATATTTTCTTTTTATAATATTTTTTAAGTGGCCTTAGACATCATACAAAATAATGAAGATCTCGAACCACAAAATGTGGAAAAATGCTGCAAAAAAATTATTAGCCAAAATGGAAAAGGGCTATATGCACGCAAAATTACAACTATTAATAAAACAAAGTTTCTGGACTTGTAATCCAAACGACTAAAAGTATAAGGCTTGTTGGGAACAAATGAGTATTTGTACAAAAGCGACCTAACAATCTCTGAAGGACTAGATGTGAGTCTCACGGATGTTGTTAAAGCATATTTACATGGATCCATAGATAATGATATATACATGAAAATCCTTTAAGGATTTAAATTGCCTGAAGCAAATAGTACAAACCCTCGTGGCTACGCGTAAATCAAATCAGATTTTAATGAGGTTACATGAGAGTTGAAGCAATCCGCCACTTGTGTTACAATTGCCTTAGTACATATTTATTAAAGAAAAGGGTGTGTGAACAACCCACAGCAATAACGTGTATTTTTATTAGAATTCACAAGTGAATTTGAGATTATTGTTGTATATATTGATGATTTAAATCTTGTTGGAACCGAAGAGTTCATAGAAACTCTGAATATTTGAAGAATGAATTTGGTAATTTTGCAAAGGCAAGAATTTTTGTCTCGATAGATGAAGCATTTTCCAACTAGAGTGTCGGTTCATCAATCAACATATATTAAGAAAACTAAATGTTTTAATGGATGAACATATCCATCAAGTTCCCCCGATGATTGTCGACCACTTGATATGAAAAAGAACTCATTTTGTCCTCATGAAAAGGACAAACATTTACTTAGTCTTGAAGTACCATATCTTAGTGCTATCGGTGCACTAATGTATCTTGCTAATTGTACTATCCAAATATTGTTTTTTCTGTCAATTTATTAGCCAGGTGAAGTTTTACTCAAACTCGAAGACATTGTAATGACATAAAAAATGTAATGTGTTATCTTCGTGGAACTACTAATATAAGTCTATTTACTCAAATGAGTCAAAGTCACAATTACTCGGATATGCGAATGCGGGCTATCTTTCAAATCCACGCAAAGCTAGATCACAAATTAGTAAATACGCTTAAGTAATAATCTAGTAGATTTGTTCATAATGTCATTGTCAACCTCGACATTGAAGAAGTTAACGTACAAGATTGAAATGTGTCAACAAAGGACATTGACATGAAGAGGATTATAAATGGATGTTAGTGTACTGCACTATTTTTCCCTTCGTCCAGGTTTTGTCCCACTGGGTTTTACTGGCAACGTTTTCAACAAGGCAGCCCTAACAAATTTCCTTAAGTTCTATAATGGTCATTCATGTGGAAGTGTTATAAGGAAAGACGTGAATAACAATCAAATTTAACAAAAAGAATGCTGACCACCTTTGTAAAGTAAATACTAGTTACCTTAAATAGTGAGATTGCATGCAGATTTGGGTTCCCAAACACTTATAAATAGTCTTCTCCTATTTGTATTTAATAAATCAAAATAAATACAATAAAACTCCATTCTCCCATTCTCTTTACATTTTTTTTTCTCTAACTTTCTCTTCATATTTTATTTGTTTTTTCTCAGCATTTAATTTTAAGTGTGAATTTCTAATTATCATCCACTGCCATATCTGGGTCACACATATTATTAAAATACCCAAGAAAATTAAACTAATTCTTGGATTGTTATTGCCTTGAAGCAAGTGAAAAATGTAATTAAAAAAATAAATAAACTAAATAGTTGGAAAAACAAGGAAAGCAGAAATAAAAATCTTGTAGTAAAAAAGTTGGGAATGAGGCGTATGGCTTTTGCATAGTCGATTGGGATGTTGCATTCCTTGCCTTGTTTAGTTTAAATCATAGTGGTAGGATGGGTTGTCATCCACCTCTTACCTTTCTAAAGCAAAAAGATTTATTTCATTGGGCATGCCAAAACTTTTTGAGTTTTTTAGCCGGACCACTATTATGGAAACAAAGATTATCGTATTTCATAAAGGCAAGTTTGTAAAATGCTCCCGAAATAAATAAATATTTTATAAAGAAAAGGAAAAAAAAGTCAAGGAGGATTGAGTTGTTCAAATATTGGAACATTAAAGATAATGATAATGAAATTAAAAATAAAAATGAAATATTATAGTGGGGCGAGAGGAGGGTAGGTTTACTTTTCCTTTGGGCTCAGGCCATTTTTCGATGTGAAAGATCAAAGAGACCGCCCAATATCGAGCCTCTTCTTCAACCTTTTTATCCTCCATACGATCTTACGCAACAGCTTGGCTTCCTTGATGTTTGTCTCCAAAAGGTAAAATGTGATCCACGAGTTTCGCCTTAGGATTGTGTGATCTCTTTTTTTCATTTGTTTCTATTATATTACGAATGAAGCTTTTTCAAATGATCGAATCTCCTCAGCTTGGATTTTCTTTCACTCATGGTGAAGGGATTTGAGCCAATAGTGACTAAGCCGAAGGACCATGAGCCCCTCTTATTTTCTTTGACTCGAACCTTAGCTTCATCGGCCACCCGTACAATTCTGACCTCTTCTTACACTCTATTTCGTAATTATGATGTGTTCTTGAGTTTTACAAATTTGTGACACCATAAATTTTCTTGATCATCTCTATACCACTTTGTTGCTTATGGAATTGAATTTCGAGAGATGATGAGAACTTCCGAAAGGAGAATGTTGCATCCGATCTCTCCGAGCTATGGAAAGAATCGACGATTTTCTTATTGTTTTTCTCAAAAAAATTATACATACTCAGATGGTGTTTAAGCGAACTTGTGAATTATTGAAGTCGAGAACCAAAAGGAAAGATTGGTTCCACCAGATTTTCTACCACGTGGATCCATCGGTGTACGAAACCCGATGGGGAAGTTTCGAGAGAGAGGCGCACTGCCATAAAGAGATGCAAATCAAGAAAGAAGGAGATGATACAAAAGTGGAGGGCGCCTTGAAAGAAGGAAGGCTTCCATCTATGCAGATGCCATGTGGATAACCGGTAAGTATAAATATATATATATATATATATATATATATATATATATATATATATATATATATATATTCTCTCTCTTCACCTCTCCTCGTTCAGAAATGAGTAATCAGTTTAAATGGATGTTAAAACTGCAAATGATTTTCATTTTCTTTTAAATGTGAAATGCAAGATCGGTTTAATAAAAACTTAGATCTAGGTGTTAAAGAGGCATATCATTGGATATGGATTTTCCCGAATCCAAATATAGCTTTGTCTTTGATCCTTGTCATGTGTCTAGGATGGCTACATCATCCTTAGAGACGAAAGGGTAAATGAGTTAGTGTTTGGTTCTTGGAAAATATTAAGGTTGTGTTTGGTTCCTTTAGGCTATATTTGGTTCCCATAGAGAAAATACAATGGAAAAAAAAATTAAAGAGGACAAGCAAAAGGAAACAAAAAAAAAAAAAAAAAAAAAAAAGGGAAATAAAAATATAATGAAATCCAATATATTATTTTTATTTGCTACTTTGTACCCACTTTATTTATTTTAACTCATCAGTATAGAGGAGGGAGGGCATCCGACGAGAGTTGAGAGGAGAGGAGAGGAAAAGAGTGAATCAAAGGGCATTATGAGAAGTTTACTATTTACAAGTACGGTTTAAGATGAAATTCCCAAAGTATAGGTTAATTGATATGTATACCTTTGGGGATAAGGTACAAATATCCTTAATGTTTAGTCCTTGTCTAACTTGGTCATACCAAACTTTTTTGGGTCTATCTTGTTCCTAACGTTTGTTCCATAGCTCAAATATGCCATAACATCAGCAGGTGAGCGGATAGGAAAAGCAGGCATCTAGCACGTTGACATGTCACTCACAAGTGACATAATTGACGTGTCACCTGCGTGATGGGTGACAACGTCGAAACAAGTGCGGATTTACCCATCTCGCTTCATTTCGTGGCGATGAGGTATGTTGAGCTCTGAAGTAAACATTAGAAACGATATTAGACCCACAAAACAAGTTTGAGACCAAGGATGAACACTCAGCTAAACATTATGAGCATTTGTATACCTTATCCCATATACCTTTGGGTATATAGTTTTTTTAATTTGTTTTAAACTTGTCCATGAACATAAAACATAATTCTCCTTTAATCAATACCTATTTTGCTATGAGGTCTTTGGTGATTACATAATTCCTCTGGATTATCTCACTTTCTGGGAGCTTTTATACATCTACCTCAATTTCACGAGTTTCAATTTATGTTTTTGCTTGTGTGCGTATTGTTTTTTATTTATTTATTTTTGTATATTCACTTCAAAAAGTCTTAATTCATGCGCTAGTGCTCCTTAGACAATACAAACACCAAGCTTATTTTAGCCAATCTTCATGATGGTTTTATTATATTGGAGTTGTAATTATGTCATTTTAACTGTCAAAAAAAAAAACAATTATGTCATTTGGCCTTTAAGTTCATCTGGATTAAGTTTACCTAAGCTCTATCCTCAACAATTCTTATCATGTCCTTTTGAATGATTTTATTTTATAATGGAGCTCATGAATATGAGAATCTAATTATCATGAGAATGTTATAATAAAATGTCACTTCCATTTTTCCTGCGTGTTGTTCCAATAATATAAGCATCAAAGTTTAAATTTTTTTTTAATTTTCTATAAAGTATACTTTGGCTTTTCCTTTATCATATTTAAAGTTCCTAATCAACAATGTCAAATCAAGAAATTTTCTAGAGTGAACCCATCGCCTTGTTCCTCTTTGATAAAATTAATTGATAGGTTAGAATGTAATCCTTGTGACTTTGATAAGTATTGTTATGTCAATAAAACCTAAAGACAACTAAAATTAAGGAGTTTATAAGCCCGTATTTTATGAAATGAAATTTGGAAGAAGTTATTGGCCTCTCTCCCATATAGCGATACTAAACATCTGACCATTAAGCATGCTAAAATTTACTGTCTGACACATTAACGGTTTGATGCCTAAATTTTGAGTTTAAATAAATCATTAATTGTACCGACCCAGCTCCCTCCTTACCCACCCCTTCCCTGATGTTTATATTATCTTTGTTGCAATTTCGATAATAATAAAGCATATCATGCATGACTAAATTTATTTTACATTCATCATTTACAACTCATTCTAACAATTATCTTTGAATTTATATGATTTACAGGTATGAGACTAGGAGTTGTCGAGGACCATTATTGATATAATCATGAGAAGATTAAACATTCAACCTTTAAATGTAGGAAAGAACGTAGTTGGAATTGATGTTCATTGCATGAAATTGTTGTTGAACCTGAGAGTTGAATAAAGTTAAATGTGGGTGGATATATGGAATTAGTGAGACTGGTAAAACTACCATAGCCAAATATTTCAATGGAATCTCGCCAATATATAAGTAGTGATAAGCTTTCTTCGGCATAAAGAGAGATCAAAAGTGATATACTTCAATTACAAGAACTTCTTCTTGCATTATCAAGGGAAAATTTTTTAGAATAAGCAATATTGATGAAGGAACCATTATGATAAAGAGGTGTCTCAGCTCTAATAGAGTTCTTGTTGTTTTTGATGATGTAGATGAACTTAAACAACTAGAATATTTGGCTGAAGAGAAGGATTGGTTTGAGTCAAAAGTACCATCATCATTACATCTAGAGACAAACAAGTGCTTAACCAATATGGAGCCAATATATCATACGAGGTTCCAAAATTAAACAAGGAAGAAGTCAGCTGAGCTCTTTCGGCCAGGCTTTAATCAAAATCTTCCTAAAGAAGTTTATAAGAACCTCTCATACAAGATTGTATCATGCTAATGGCTCCCATTAGCAGCTCAAAGTTCCAGGTGCTCTTTCGAAAGAAACCATGAATGGAAAGTACACTTTGTAAGCTAAAAAACAATACCCTGGCCATGGAAATCCACAAATGTACTTAAAATAAGTTTTAATGGACTAGATGATACGGAGTGTGGATATTTTTGATATTGCTTGTTTCTTCAAGGGGAATGACAAATATTTGTTTCGAGAATATTTGGCCTATGAGTATGGAATAACAACCTCTAGAAGATAGATGCCTTCATTAATATTTCAAAGAATATGCTAGATATGCATGATTTAATACTAAATGTATTGTCAGAGATCATTTTGTCAAGAATGTCTCTAGAGATCCAGAAAGAGAAGTAGATCAGGGGATTGTGATGCTTATGATGTGCCAACAAGAAATATGGTAAGATTCAAATACATGGAAGTTCTTTATATGTGCGTATGGAAGTTTCAATATCATTATAATTTAAAAAGAAATTAGCTATGTATATAACTCAATTAAGATTAATGCCTTTTTGTTCGTTGATTTACTGCCTTATGTTGTTCAGGATTACTTGAGCAAATTGAAGGACTATTCCTCTAGATAAGTGTAAATTTAATCCATCACAATTACTTAATGTTTCGCATAGATTATCAGACTTAGATTGCTCAAAATTCACAATACCTATAGATTATCATTTCTTAAAGACCTCCCCAAGAGGCTTTGAATTTTCTTCTCGTGGAGTTAACATATCTTCATTGGGATTCCGCATTTCCTTTAAAATCTTTAAGCAATGAATTTCTCACGCAAAGAACCTTGCTGAAGCTCAAGTATGTGGACAAAGAACATAAAACAACTTTGGAGCTGGGATAAGGTATTGCCTATTATGTAGTTAAGAGTTGTTATATTAATTTTCGATCGCTATACAAATTTATCTAGTGAAATAAATTATTTTCGTTAGAGCTCATGACAAGTTGAAGGTTATTGATCTCGCTTACTCTATCCATCTCATTGAAATCCCAAACTTCTCAAGTGTTCCAAACTCAGAAAGTCTAATCCTGTATAATGTACAATGAACACATGGTACTTAAAAGATTTGGCAGTAAAGAATATATAAATTACTAAATTAAAGTAACTTTTTTACTCCTTGAATCTTGCAGGTGTGTAAGCTCTGAGGTTCCTCCAATAGGCATTTACAAGTGGGAACACTTCAAATTTTGTCTTGTAACGGTTGTTCAAAGCTAGAGAGATTTCCAGAAATCGACGACAATATGAGAAAGCTAAGGATGCTTGATTTGAGTGGAACATCTATAATGGACTTACCATCATCGATTACACATCTAAATGGTCTTGAAACTCTCCTACTCCAAAAATGTTCAAAGCTCCACAACATCCTTATTCATATCTACCACTCATCATAATTGAAAGTATTGGACCTAAATGGCAGCAACATAATGGAAGGAGGAATTCCAAGTGATATTTTCCATTTATCATTATTACGTAAACCAAATCGGGAGAGGCTGCTTTAGTAGCATACTTGTTACCATCAATCGGCTCCAGCCGAAAGCCCTTAACCTGCCACCGCAACCTTGATCAAATCTTAGCTTCCATCTAGTCTAAGACTTTTCGGATGCCCATGGTTCAAATCTCCACCGCACTTCAACAAGGGCTTCACCTTACACAGATTCTGGACACTGCTTCAATCAGCAAAGGTAAATCCTTTCATGGCATGTACTCATTTTATGTAGACTTATACTTAAATGGTGCTTTTGCTGTAGGATTTGAGATGCACTAGTTTTAGTGATTCTTCCTACCGTGGCAAGGAACTTTATTGCTCTTTCTGGAAGTGATGAATTTTAGTAATGGATAAAGTGGATCTGAGAAATAGCTTACAGTCTTTTAATAGGGCTCTCTAATTGGCATCAAAGTAATGAGCTTCAGATTTGCTATATTCCTCTGCTATGTTCCATTTGATGATGAATATGCCATAGGTCAAGTTGGATCTTTGGTAAGAATGAACCAAAATATACACATTCTCGTTTCTCTCGTGTTCTTTGGTTACGGCTGGAGTGGAGGAGAAACTAAGATCATCCCCTTTCAATCCAATTGTTATCGCTATAAAGAAGACAAGGACAAATATAATGAGAGTATCGTAAGACATTGGTGGTTTTTATTCCAAGGCTGATTTGGGGATCACTTATTCGACAAATGGACTAACAGTACTACATTCGAGGGATTTCGCCAATCATTACGAAAAGCCTTTAAAGTAAAGGAGTAGATTCACTTTATACCCCAAGACTCAACAAAGCCATCCATTAACAATGCAAACAAGATAAGATATTAAAACATGCACCGCATGCCAACCCGGATGGGATTCTTCCATGTATTCGCGTTTTGGGTGGATGCTACATGAATGAAGTACCCAATATCAAGAATCCCCCGGTTTATAGATTTATGTCCGTGAATTGCAAAACCTTACGAGTCTACCCAATAGCCTTTGTGATTTCAACCTCAGAACTCTCTCATGCTCGGTCAATACTAACCTGGAGAGATTTCCGTAAATCCCGCAAAATAATGGAGAGCTTAAGAAAGCTTAATTTAAATGGAACCGCCATAAAAAAGATACCATCATCAATTCAACGCCTAAGAGGGCTTCAAGATTTGTCTAGATAATCGCAAAACCTTGTGAATCTTCCGAGAGCATTCAGACTGGCATCTTTAGAAATTCCCCCCACGCGGTGATTCGCTGTCTAAAGTTCAAAATCATGACAACTCTGGGAGACTGCACTTAGAGAGCCAGTTCTTTTGTTAGCCATTCATATTCATGAAGTTTCACTGCCATATTTGTTAAGTTTATGCCTTGCATGAAATTAGAGCTGCGCTCCGCAATCTAAGGGAAATTCCACCGAAATTTGTTAGTTATCATCATCGAAGCATTAGTTCTAACTAGGAACCACTTTATTGCATACCCATGGGATCAAACAACTCTATAAACTAAAGATCTCGACTGAAGTTATCGCAAGATGCTCAACACATTCCACAACTTCCACCACATCTAACGCCGCTTAAATGCCCATCACCGTGACATCCTTGGGAAAATCTCTGCAACATACTCAAATTTTAAAGACCAAATTCAAGTATGTTTTATTATAAGCATTTTAACACTTTTTTTCTTTTTTCAAGGAGGGACTAAATTTAGAGGGTAACTTTGTACAGGAGTGGATTTAGAAGCATTGTCAAATAAAACACCTAGAAGTAATGGGATTCCAGAGTGGATAAGAATCGTAAAAATGGATTCACGAGAATGGAGCTTCCATGGGGTTGGTGTGAAAATGATGACTTCTTGGGCTTTGTTTTGTGTTCTCTTTATGACCCGGTTGATGTTGAATGGATGAAAAAAATTAAGAGCACGGAAGACAAGCCTTTCCACTATAGATGGTATTTGTATGATGGTAGCAGTGCACCTATTGTCAAGAACGGGATCCGCTTTGAAAGTGTTCGAGAGTGTTCCTGTCATGAAGATGAATCAAATCGAGTGTGGTTGATATATTATTCTAAGTCAGATACTCTGAAGAAATATCACTCGAATGAATGGAGAACCATGGAAGCTTCATTTAATTTATACTTGGGTACATATCCGATGAACGCGGAGAGGTGCGCTCCACTTTCATCTCGCCCATGATTATGAACACAACAACCCACGACAAAGATAAGGCAACAACTATAGATCAGTGTACAAGGTGTTATAACACTCATTCTTAGAGAGATACTAATACTGATGGGAGAAGTTGTGATGGTAATGATGTTGATGGCTACACTTCATGAAAGTGACCATATCCATAGGTGGATGGAGCTTCTGGCAAATTTGCTCATTAGATCTCATAGAATAGACATTGATCTCTCTCAAGCAAAGAGAATAGTTGATACTGACCAAACATTTATCTCAACTTTTGGTAAGTCACCTTTTCTCTTCTTAGTTTCCATAATATATGCCTTTGCGATTTTAAGGGGCGCCAAATTCTTTTAGTAATATCGAATTGCATTGGCTCTTATTCAAATCATTTTCTTAAGAACTCGTTTCAGGGATTTTGTTGCATAAACTTGTTTGCACTGTTAATTTTTTTGAAGATAAAATATTTTGTTCACTCATTTATTACACGCCAAGCCTGATGGGATATTCCAAGCTACTAAATGCATCATACAAACACCCAACCTCTATCGCTTAAGCCATGGATCTCCCTATTAATCAAGGCAAGTCAAATACTTCAAAAGAAAACCCACCACACAACAAATTGCGGAACTCCACATACAATCATGTCCAAGAGTACAGCCCGGGTTGAAGTGGAAAGTGAATGGTGATCATCAACTAATCCAAGAACGGGTGAATTGGTTATCTCAAAAACCTTTTGCAAATCATAAAGAAATTTACAAACTATAAGAGTATGAAATAAAAGATAGAGATTGGAGAATGCAAACTCTGGGTTTATAGTGGTTCGACCCTTTCTTGCCTACATCCACTTTTCCTCAACCTTCAATCTAGTAAGGGTTCCACTATACTTGGAGTCTAAATTATGCTTGTTCTCAGACTTGAATTTCGCTCAAATTGACACTTCACAATCTCTTCAAACAATACACACTTAAAAGCTTTCACTCTTAAGTTAAATAAATGCTCTCTCTAACTCAAATGATCACTCAAATACAATCTAGGATGAACACAAGGTGCATTCTAAGATATGCAAATGTGGAGTAAATGCACCAAAAAAACAAAGAGTTGAGAGCTTTAATGCTATAAATCTCATTGCCATATATGATCTAAAATCATCAATTTATAGGGGGAAGACTCAGGTAGCTTTTTGTCTCAGAATGAATCGACTAGTTGACATATATGATCGAGTGGTTACATTAATGAACTAGCTGTTGGTTCATTTAATGCATTGCAAGTGACCATTTATGACTATTACCTCAATCGGTTGACCTAACCGGTTGATCAATTGCTCAATAGGTTCATCAAACGACAAAAACATAACTCTCTGGACGAACCCGCTGAGATTGCACCTCTTCCGCGCATGCAAACCGGCTGACCTCTTGGACTGAACTAATCGACCACTTGCAAACCGGAAGACCAATTGGTTGACCTTACAACTCAACCGGTTGGATCTAAACAGCTTAATCCGGGCCAAGTTATCAAAAAATTATAGTTTTGGGTCCTTTTCAACTCCTGGCTTTCTGCTCCAAATCAATTTTTAAACCTTAGATTAATACTCTTTAAAACACATTTTAAACTCCAAATAACTAAGGTTTGATTAAACACATTTTTTAAAAATATTTAATAAATTTTAAAGTTAAACTGAGTTAGACATCCTAAACTCAAAGATGTTCATGTAAGTTCCCCCGAGTTTGGAGTCTTGGTTGCTTGTCATCTTGGACTTGAATTCTTGATTATTTGAATGAGTGTTGTCTTCTAAGAACTTAATCAAGTACACCATTGTCATCTTAAGCTTGAAATATCGTCATTTGGTGCTTGATCAATTTCAACATTTCACTCATCTCAATGTGTTCTCATTCATAACAATATATGGATTTTTCTCTCTCCTCCTCCAAGTGCTCATATTGTTGTTAGGTGTCGTTGGATCTATAAATTTAAATATAAACCTTATGGGTGCACTGATAGATACAAAGCTCGGCAAGTGGCTTAAGGTTTCACTCAAACTATTGGCATTGACTACTTTGACACCTTTAGCCCAATTGTCAAGCCCCCCACAATCTGCATCATCCTTCCTCTTTTCGTTGGCCCGTGCAATGTTGAGAATGCCTTCCTCAATAGGGACCTACAAGAGGAAGTTTTCATGTCTCAACCTCTAGGTTTTATTGGCTTCCAGCATCCAAACCATGTATACAACCTACATAAGGCACTCTATAGCCTCAAACAGGCACCAAGTGCTTAGTTTCACAAGCTAAGAGTTGCTCTGCTCTGGTATGGGTTCCACCAATCTAGAGCTGATACTTCTATGTTTATTTATCGTACCTCCAATGACACATTATTTTGTTTGCAAATGTGGATGACATCCTTGGCTACAATGGTAGCAACCCTTCTCTAGTTACCGAGGTCATCACCTATCCTCACAACACCTTCTCCATACTTGGTCTTTTCAACATCTTATACTTTTTAGGTATACAAGTTTAGAGACATGACCAAACCCTTCACCTCACTCAAACCAAAAACATTTAGGATCTTCTGAGTCACACCCGTATGGAAAACTTCAGACCAACACCTACCCTAGAGAGTCCTGGCCGAACTCTATCACAAGTTAATCGTACACCTTTAGCTAATCCCTCTGAGTACCTAAGTGTTGTTAGGGCCTTACAATATGCGAATCTATAACACGCCCATACATTTTATTTTCCATGAACAAGGCGTGCCAGTTCATGGAATAACTTACTAATGCCCATTGGCTTGCTGTCAAGCTCATTCTTCATTACTTCAAAGGAACTATGCTCCTTGGTCATCATTTGCACCCATCCTCATCTTTGGAATTTCAAGGATACAATGATGCTGACTAGGCTTCTTGTCAAGATGATCATTGAAGCGCCAATGGCTTTTGTGTGTTCCTTTGGCCCAATATTATCTAGTGGTCGCCTACCAAACAAAGAATGGTTTTCAAAAGTGCTTAAAGTCCGAATATAGGAGCTTTGTGTCACTTTAAGTAGAGCTTTACTCCAAGAACTTTATTCACCAATCACTCCACTAACCCTTTTGTGTGATAATTAGAGTGCCGTTCACCTCAGCCATAATCATGTCGTCTGCATTCCCGCAGTCAAATAATATATTGGAGTTGGATCTCTTCACTTCATCCTTTCAAAATTTATATGCAATGAACTCACCATCTACTCGATCAAATCGATGATGTCCTCACCTCAAACATCTTCTCCCTCTCTCGTAGTCTACTTACAAGTTCTCAATCCTCTCACTGCCTATGATAAGAAGGAGGATGATAGCCAACACAACCCTCTAACAAACCAACCAATGAGTCTTCAAAAGCCTTCTAGTACTCGCCCTCAGATGAGTAATCAGCTCATTTTTCACGATATTTCTCTAAATAGTTATGCTATCATCCATAATTCACAATTAGCATATCTAATTAAACTTGAATGTATATATCCCTTTATTATTTCTTACAATTAATATTAGATAGTTATTTTTTTCTCTTTTATCCATTTTCCAATGTATATTCGTAAGTGTACTCCAAATGAATAACTACATGATACTTTTTCTTACACTATCTTGAAACTAATCACAGCCTTAACCTTTTAGAAAGATCATAGCTTAACAGGACTTCATATCTTCAAAAAACTAATTAATTAGTCTAGAGGAAGATGATCCAAATCTGGAAGAACAAAATATTCTTCCCATTATTGTTGATGCAAACAAAGGAATTCAGAATTCGGAACTTGGATATACAAATTATGCTAGATTATTTGTAAAATCAAAGAGTATTTATTGATCCAAAAAACAATCGATCAATAATAAAAAGATTCAATAAATACATTACAAAATAATAACTTTATTAAAACAATGAAGCATATCAATTCGTACTGGTTAGAAAACATATCTGGTATGGATCCAGAATTATTGACTATTATTTATCTCCAAAGAAATCTGTAAGGGGCAAGATCAAAGAGAAAGATGGCTAGGGTTGAAGATGTATCTTTCCTTTTCCCCAAAGGAAAACCCATCAAACCCATTATAAGCCCATGTTCATTTTACTATATATACAAGAGAACAATTAGGCTTTGGTCCAATATGCTTACCAAAGCAAATGAGAAGATAGAACCATGGGCCTATAGTTAATTTATATTAAACCATCCCTTAAATGACCCATAATTAATATACACAATTACACAATTAAAATTGTAATATGATTATGCTTAGTCCATAATTAATAAATAATCTAACATTCTCTCACTTGGACAACATAATCATAACTCAAATGCTTTTTCAATAGATTTACATAGCCATAACCAATCATATACAATTAACATAACGAGAGGATATATAAATTATATATTATCAAAATACAATTAAAATCATAATTCAAATGCTTCCACAAAATACTTACATAGTCATAACCAATCATGTACAATTAATACATCGAGATGTTGCATAAATCGTACATAATCAGGCGCTACTAACCTAGAAGCATTACAATGACAAGAGTATTGATTCAATAGAAAGAAAAAACATAATTATGTCATTCATCGGGTCAAAATGATACAAAATCACAAGATAATAAAAAATGTCCAAATGTGCATGTAATAATGAAAAACATGAGATTTACTTACATAATACATGGAAAAGGCAAAACTCTACTAAAACAAAGAGTCTAGGCCCAACAAACCCATGCGAAAGTGACGTGGTTCTGAAACACACAAATAGATAAGCCTTTATTATCGGGCTTGCTAACATTCAGAAAGCGTGTGCTCAATCAAATGAGGGACTGCCAATTTTCTCTTTAAAAAAAAAAAAAAAAAAAAACTTCACATCAATGTGCTTAAAGCAAGAAGTGCTCCTAGTGTTCATAGAAAAAGATATGTCCATGACATCACGTACCTCTCAACGGTCTACAAATGGAGTGAACAACCTCCAAAGCTGAAATGAAGTTCCGTAACCATATTGCATGATAAATAGCCTCATAATACACCACATACTTTGTCTCCATAGTAGAAGAAGTTGTAAGTGTCAGCTTGACACTTTTCCATGAAACAGCTCTTTCAACCATCATAAAGATATAACAAGAAGTTGACTTTTTATCATCCACGCAGCCTGCATAATCGGAATCACTAAAACCAACCACCTTAAGACTGTTGGTACGCCGATATGTCAATATGAGATCCTTGGTACCCTGAAGATACCTCAAAACTTTCTTAGTTGCTTTCCAATGGCTTTGACCAAGACCACTCAAGTACCTACCCAACACGCCAACAATAAAAACAATATCAGGGCGTGTGCATACTTGAGCATACATCGTGCCGCCTAATAATCAAGATTGATCTCTCAATATCATTCTAAGGATATTGACCTTTGGAAAATTTGTCACCCTTTATAATTGGTGCCTTACCAGAAAAACATTATTGCATATTGAACCTTTTTAGAATGTGTTCAATATAAGTCCATTGAGACAATCTTATAGTGTCACTAGGTCTATTGTGAAGTATCTATATTCCCAAGACCTAAGATGCTTCCCCAAGATCCTTCATATCAAAATGGTTAAACAATAATTGTTTTATCTCAACCAATAGGTCAGCACCATTGGCTGCAAGCAAAATATCATCAACATATAAAACCAAGAATATGTATTTGCTCCCACTGACCTTCATATATATGCATTGATCGACAATGCTCTCCTTAAAACCATTGGCCGTGACAACTCATCAAACTTGAGATAACATCGTTGAAGCCTGATTTTTAAACCAAATAGATTGAGCATACAAACATGTTTTCCTTACCAACTTCCTCAAAACCAATAGGTTGAGACATGTAAACATCCTCAACTAAGTCTCAATTCAATAAAGTTGTCCTCACATCCATTTGATGCAACTCCAAATCAAAATGAGCCACTATAGCCAAAATAATGTGTATAAAGTATTTAGTGGACACGGGAGAGAAGGTTTCCTTAAAATCAATACCTTCTCCTTGATTGTAACCCTTAGTCACTAAACTTGTTTTACATCTCTCTACATGTCCCTTGGTATTGCGCTTCGTCTTAAATACCCATTTGCACCCAATAGGTCTACAACCATTTGACAAATCTACCAAGCTCTACACTTTATTCTGTGACATGGAAGTCATCTCATCTTTCATTAATTGCATCGATCCAGAAGTTGGATTGAGGACTAACAATGACTTCTTTGTAGGTAGTCGAATATGATACATCATCCACATCATACTCATGCTCCTATAAGTAGACAATGTAGTCATCTGAAATTGCGGGCCTACATGCCCTCTCTTACCTCCTCAAGGGTATAACCATGACTACATATGGGGCTATTGGATCTACATCCTCAATTGGTTCATCATCAATAGTGACTACTGGATGCTGGTCAACAACAGGGCTAGAGATAGGAGCGGAAGCAATAGACACAAGAATAAAAACTGGGTGTTCTTTGAAATTCATAATTTCTTTTAAATTTCTCGTTTGTACCAAAAGATCATCCTCAAAATAGATAACTTGATTTTACTCAATCACTCTAGTGGTGTGTGATGGGTAATAAAACTTGGAACCTCTTGATCCCACACAATAACCAATAAAGTATCCATTGATGGTTTTTGGATCAAGTTTCTTGGATTACAGGTTGTACGGTCTCACTTCTACCCTACAACCGCAAACATGGAAGTGACGAAGACTAGGCAGCTTCTTCTGTGACCATAACTCATATGGAGTCTTAGGAATAGACTTACTAGGCAACTTGGTTCAAAATATAAGCTACAATTTTCAAAGTTTCACCCCATAAGAACTTAGTTAGTGAGGAATTAATAAACATACATCACACCATATCAAGAAGTGTACGATTCCTTCTCTCTGCAATCACATTCTGTTGAGGAGTACCAGACATTGTATACTGAGCATCGATGCCACATTCCTGAAGATACTTCGCAAATGGTCTAGGGTTGCGTCCTGTCTCATCATATCTACCATAATACTCACCACCTCTGTCAGAATGAATAACTTTGAACTTCATCCCTTGTTGGAGCTCAACTTTTGCTTTGAAAGCCTCCAAAGAGTCAGGCTTCTCATGAACAAGCTCGACAAAACCATAATCATCAATGAACGTGATAGCAGAGGAGTGAACGACCCACAACATTTGTATGAATAAATACAACTTAGTGCATCTATCAACCTTCGCGGCCAGTTTACCCTTGATGTAATCTACATAAGTATTAAAAACTGAGAAATCAAGATCCAAAAGAATCTCATCTTTAATTAATCTCTTCATTCTCTATCTAGAAATATGACCCAAATAAGCCAGGTTAAAGAGTATAAAACTTTTCATTCAATCTCAAACATTTGGAGCTACTAGCAGTATTAACAGTAAGGGTAGCAGAGACAAAAGGAAAAGTAGACAACTCTAATCTATAAAGATTCCCACAAAGTATTCCATTGCCAATTAATAAAGAATCTTAGTAAAATTTAACCTTTCTAGATCCATAAAGAAAACTATATCCACGTCTATCCAAAATAGGTACTGATATCAAATTTCTCTTGATCGAGGGAATGTACACCACATCCTACAATTCCAACAAATTTCCTGTACTAAGTTGCAAACTAAAAACTCCTAGAAAATCAACTTAGACTCTTGTGTCGTCTTCCATAATCTACGCATCGCCCAAACTACTCCTGACTTCTTCTGCTTATCATCGATTGCATAGAATTGGAAGCGTGAATGGTAACACAACTATCTAACCACTAAGTATCATATGGCACATCAATGACATTGATTCAAAACAAACATTTCACCCAATGATTATCAAATAACTTATTTTTCTTATTCTTTGAAAACTTTGTACATTTCTTGCTAATAGCATCCAAGGACTCTTTTACATTCTCAATCTTAGGAATGCTTGCATAAATAGATTCCTCTATATGATTCTCAATTATCATCAAACAATAACTATTAGAATAATCCCAGTCCTTATAGAACTTTTCCTCATTTACAGAACTCTCAGTAGTGGGTTTTGGATGAGCTTCAACTTTTAAGGTCAAGTTCAGTTTTATAATCATCAAATTCAAGATGAGAAATTCAACCCATTGTTTGTAATTAGTTCCATTAAGTTTCGTGATGGCAGAGAATTGAGGAAAGCTCAAAGCTAAAGAATAAATAAGAGAGCAATGTAAAAAATACATGTAAAACAAGGACATGCAAATTGCTTCATTTTCTAAGCACTGAAACGACCCACAAAAGTTTGGCCACCAAACGCCAAAGCCTATAAAATACAAAAGCACCTATACACAAGTAAGAGCAATTTATCAGCTCATTAAACTAATTGCGCTAATTTCCCATCGATAGGATAGTAAAATTGCGCGGTTCATGACACTTAGTGAAATCTTTTCACCAAACTAAATATCCTACCAAATAATAAAGTAATCGATAGGACAACTTCACTATCTGTATGGATCTTAGCAAAATTGATGCGCAAGACAAGAGAAATTACAATTGCAACATCAATTTAATATATATATATATAATGCTTAGACTCACGAGATGCAAGTTCATAAGCATCCAATATTTCTCAATTTTATCCAAGTTCATAAGTATTTAATCTTATATACAATATGATGCTATAAATAATCATAAATCGCATTAACATGAATTGCTATAACAATATGTAAAAAAACTGATGTGAAAAGATTACAAAATTGGATAAAAACTAAAATTAGGTAAACATTGCAAATGCTAAAAGACCCAATATTGCAAATCCTGAAAATATGATGCTTTTATTGGAAAACCTAAAAGCAATTCCCAAACAACTATTTTTTTCTTCACCTTGATCTATGAACTAAGAAAATAATGTCATGGTGATTTTATTATTATTTTTCTCTAAATAAGACATTTCATCAACACTCAGATTCACACAAAGTAGGGATCGCATATATTTCTTTAAGTTTATCTTTATTTAATGGCAAATAAGTGGTCCAAAGACCAAATTATCCCACTATCACTATCAAAAGTCCATAATATCTTAATGAAAAAACCGTTGGTTCCTTAAAAGTTTTATTCTTTCAATAGAAAATATAGCTCCAAACAATAGATGGTCCTTAATTCCTATGTCTTTAGATAAAACATCAATCTCATCTCATATAGGGAAACCTTTATATTATTTGTATAAAAAAAAAAAGATAAAAGTTCTACCGAGAGAAAGACGGAAGAACTCTGTCAATATTTTTTTTTTTTAAATTCAATGTCATATCTCATCCATATGTCAATAAAAAAAAATAAAAAGGTTTCTATTACGCAAATCAAAGCTATGGTCATTAATTAAAAAAAAATGGTTTCTTTGATTTATCTTATGGAAAACAAAATACAAACGATTTCTCGAAAACCGACAAACAAAATCAAACAAACCTTAAAACTTAAAAACAAATTTGATAGCTTCAATGCCAATTAAATGTGTTCTGATACCAATTGCTAGATTATTTGTAAAATCAAGAGTATTTATTGATCCAATAAATACATTAAAAAATAATAACTTTATTGAAATAATGAAGCATATCAATTCATACTGGGTAAAAAACATACTTGACATAAATCCGGAATTATTGGCTGCCATTTATTTTCAAAAAAATCTGTAGGATGCAAGATCAAAGAGAAAGATGGTTAGGGTTGAAAGATGAATATTTCCTTCTTCCTAAAGTGTGTTCTACCAAACCCTTATGAAATTTTAGGACTCCATTTACTTATCTATATATATATATATATATATATATATATATATATATATATATATATATATATATATATATATATAGAGTACAAGGGAACAATTGAGTTTTGGTCCAATGAGCTTACCAAAGTAAGGGAGAAGATAGAACCATGAACCCATAGCCACTACAAGAAAATAAGAATATAGAAATGGAAAATAGAAACGGCCATTTCCGTTTCTAAAGTTAGAAACTAAGGAAACGGGAAAAGCAAATATTGCTAAAATTTGAAACGGAATAAAAAACTGGCCGCTAATTGTTGGTGGAGCAATGGCGGGAGGATAGAAACGAATTAGAAACTAATTAGAGACGAAAAATTGAGATTCGGCCGAATTCTTCCGTCGCAAATTTATCGCGAACATTGGCGTAAAATAGAAGCTGCCTTTAGCGACGTGAAATTCCTTTTCTAAAAACAAAGTATAAATATTAATTTGTTAGATGTAAAATAGAAACGGAATTGGAATTCGCTTAAAATAGAAACTAATTGAATTGCTTCTAAAATTAGAAACACTGAATTCGCTTCTAATTTTTCTATTTAGAAACTAATTGAATTCCGTTTCTAATTTTTCCTAATTTTAGAAACGAAATTCAATTCCGTTTCTATTTTCGTTTAGATTTTATAGAAACAAAATTCCGATATTTTTAGAAACAATATTTTTATAAATGTTATTGCGAATGTAAAAATTAACTAATAACTTATTTTTATAATTATTAATTTTAATTATTAATAATAAGTAAAATTTTGATTTTGATAACATTGATTATTTTAACAGAAAAATAATTTGAAACTTAATTTATTAAAATTATTAATGTTCAATTTAAATATTACATATGAATTATTTTAAAAATGGATTTTTAAATATTAAAACCTTCATCATATATATATATATATATATATATATATATATATATATATATATATATATATATATATATATATATATATATATATATATATATATATATATATATATATATGTTCAATTTAAGTGAATTATCTTAATGTTTGTTTATATTAAAAAATTAAAATTATTTGAATATTTTGTTATAAAGTATAAATATTAATTTGTTACGTGTAAAAATAGAAAGGGAATAAATTCCGTTTCTAAAAATAGAAATGAAATTCGCGGGGATCCAAGTGAATACAATTAAACGTTGGACAAGGATGTTACCTCATGTAGCACATAAAATTTTTGATTCCGAACGATTCGGTCGAATGCTAGCACAATCAAGTGTCTGTGCCTCTAGCGGTATCCACACGAACGTATCTTCGTTTGTTACTCATCCACTTAATAAATCGGATCTAGCTCGCTTTTTGCCTTTCGTTTATTTTCTCTCCCGCTTCTAAAACCCTTTGGGAGACCTCTTTGCTTATTGGTGTCTTAAAACGAAGTGTTAGAAGCGGTAGTTTCGTAAAGGACGATTTGCTATTTAATCGATCCTCAAAAACTCCCTTTGGTTTTGAAACACACTTATCTAAAAGATGTGTCATTAATCGAAAAACTAAATACGATCTTATCTGATAAGATGTGTTTCATCTAAACGGTTAAGGTTACACATTATCTATTAGATAAGATGTGTTTAACCTAACTTAACCTCCAAGTCTTATCTGATAAAATGATTTTTGGAGAGACTAAATCTAATCACCTAATTAAGTAGCAAATCTGTTAACAAAAAAGGGATAAAACGTGGGCTTTAATTTTGGGCCCGTTTTAAAGGTCCAAACATCTAATCTAATACTATTCTAATCGTACATTACACAACTTCGAGTTACATTCCGAGGGGAATTTCGGGGATGAGAGAAAACAAATTTACAACTCAATTTGTAGAAAACAAACAGTTTGGGGGTCCAGTGGCAAACTGCTCGGCGGGGTCCAAGGCGCCGCCTAGCGGGTCCCATAGCAGCGCCTCCCGGCGGTCCTAGGCAAGACTCGGCTGGTCCAAGGTAGCTCGCGAGGTCCAAGGCAACACTGGCGATAGGTCCCGTCGACCGGTCGGCCAAGTGTGGGTCAAGGGGTGGTTAAGTTGCTACTCATATTTCCTTAACAAAAAAAATTATAAACCCGAGATTAGAGTTTTGAAAAAATTAGGGGTGGTTATGTAATTTTAAGAAAATATAGTATTTTTATTCCAAGTGCTCTTATATGAGCAGAAGAAACCCTAACCCTATCTTATTTTCTTTCCCTCCCCCACTCTCTCGAGCATGTTCTCCTCTCACCCCTCACTCTTAAAGCCTCGCTCTCTCTCTCCCACACTATCTTTCACGCCTCGTATCCCTCTCTTCTCCCTTTCTTCTCGTGTCTCCCAAACCCTGGGTTTTGTCGAATTTAATCCAACCACATCTCCTCGCTGCTTGCACCGGATTTCACAAATTCTAAAGGGTGTCGTCTCGGGTCCTAGATCGCTCTCTCGCCTAACTGGGTTCCAATTCCTCTCGCCATTGTATGAGGTAAATTTTATTTTTCTCTTCCTCCTTACATCTTTGAAAGTTTCGAAGCCCTAATTTTTATATTTCTTGTCTTTATTCTTCTTCAAATCTTGCAAAGCCTTAACTCTTTCGCTTCACGCTTCACCTTGTAGTTTTGCTTGGTTATCAATTCGATTCATAGGATGTTGTTATGTTGAGATGACTTTGCTTTGATTTCAATAGATTATCAACATGGTTTTACATCTTTCCCCATAAATTTCATATAATTCTTCTGTTCTCTAGTATCAATTAGAACATATATCAGAAACGTTTGGTGGATATTCTTCTTCCATTATAATGCTTTGTTTTATAGCTTTAAAGAAGGTAATATCACTTAAACTATGAAACTCCTTAGCTAGGCAAAGACGCCAGGACTATGCTCTATTGAAGATTGAATTTCTGTTTATTCATTTATTTAATTTGGATAGACAAAGACTTGTATTAAGAAAACCTAAAAACAGGGGGCAGAGCCTATGTTTACATGACTTAGAAACATGGGAATGCCCAAAGACGATAACCTTGGGATCAAAGGAATGCCATGAGAATATTAAGCTTAACCTTGGGATCAGATGTGTGGGAAATTTGATATATATGATACTTAGGACTTAGAGCAACCCACGAACAATGTAGAAAATAGATATCCACCACAGTTTGGAATGTATTTACATTTGTATTATGGTTAGGATTTCAAACTGTGGCCTAGGAGATTGAAAGTATCATCTCGAGACCTTGGCATTTTAATCTGCCTAATTTAATTCAATGATATTAGCCATTTCTGAGTAATTTAATATTGTCCACATTAAGGTCAAATACTCCTTCAAAGTTACCAAAATGCTAAAAATACAAAAAGTTCTTTATGCTATCTCCTCTTCTGATTTTGTTTGGTTTGTAGCAATAGCATTTCCCGAGTCATAAGCACAACCCTTCCTCATGGCTGGGATAATCCATTGGATGTTGTTTTAAATTTTGAGATGCTATCAAACTCATGCTTGGTGTTGTGTTCTAATGGCTTGAAACTGGTACTGCCTAAAACTATCTGGGTAAGTCAAGTTTCTAGTTATTCATGTGATGATCCAGAAAACTAGTGGTCGCTTATGTGGAGGAAACTGCATAAATCTTCACTCGATATGTAACTATTATCTTGACGATGATAAAAAGGGAAATGTAAGAATTGTTTCTGCTACAAGAGTTATAGGAGCAGCCTACTATCATCTCCATCTATTTCTCCCGCAAGTGGATGACAAAACAAAGAGGTATTATTTCATATTTAAATTAGTCTAGTATGATGAGATAGCTCCACTTACTGTGATTGGTTATGTTTGCCTTTGTTTTTGTGGGATTGATGGACATGGAAATGATGAATTTGATTGAGAAGTGCTTTTGAAGTTTTCTTTAAGAATTATTTTTTGTTTTAGTATTTGATTGCTGGAAATGGAAAATTCCTGATGTTTTTTTTTTCTTTAAGCTCTCATGGAAAATTCATGTTGTCAATGGAAATGGGTTTGGACATTGTGGTTGCTCCAGAATTCTCAATCCATTCATTGCCTTGCCTGCCTTCCTGCCTTGCCTATGCTTGATGTGAAAGATTTCAACCCATTAGAGAAATTACTAGAGGACTGTAATTGTGCCTTCTTCAGTACCCGGATGGTATTAGTGTATATTTTGCTTTTTCTTGATATCATGTTCTTTGTATGATATGTCAGAAATTCCATGAATGAAATATTTTATGGGGACATCATTGACAAAATCACACTTTTATTAAAAAAATTAAAAATGAAAAACCCTAAGGTGTCATGGTGATCGTCGCGTTAAGCTTGCTGATGGCTCTTTTACTTGTGTTGCCGGACATGGCACTGTTTGGCTCAATGATTTTTTTTGTCTCTCCAATGTTCTTTATGTGTCGAGTTTGTCTTGCAATCTAGCATCTATTAGTAAAGTAATAGTTGACTCCGCTGCTCACAAGTTCTCACCTCCTTATTGTATTTTTCAAGACCAACACTTCGCCTGATGATCACGTGTTAAGGTGTTCCTCCTGACTCTACTACTCATGTGTGATCTATCCATGGAAGTGTGTGCTGTAATGTGACTCCAGAGGTTCTAGTTCTTCTCTCCACCATCGCCGTTAGTTATACTTCTCCACTATCGCTCTAGGCCATCTCAACTCTTATATCGTTTATTTCCTAACTTAATTTCCAATAATGACTCTTTCAAAGAGTCTCATTTCCAATTCAACATTATTGGCCATTTCATCCATTCTCACCTATTCACAGTGATTTATGGGGTCCATCCCGAGTTAATTCAGTTTCCAATAAAAGATGGTTTATTTCATTTATCGATGATCATACTAGAGTGTGTTGGGTTTATCTTTTGTATGACAAATCTGAAGTTGCAATGATGTTTGAAAATTTTTATACTATGATTTCTACCCAATATGACTCTAAGATTCAATTTCTTCGAATCCAATGGAACCGAATATTTCAATGAAACTCCTTTAACAATTCTTCTAAAAGGGCATACATCAAAGCTTGTTAACACTCCGCAAAGAATGGGGTATCCGAACGAAAAAATTGTCATCTTCTTGAAATTTCTAGATCTCTATTATTTGCATTAAATGTTCCTAAACGTTTTTGGGGTGACGCCTTGTTGATTGCATGTTTTCTTATTAATCGTATGCCATCTAAGGTATTACAATTTCAAACTCCTTTTACAAACTTTACAAAAAATATTTTCCCGAAAAGCGTATTTTTCTAAACTTGATCCGCGATTGGATGTATCGCTTTGGTACATTTTACACGATCCTTCTCTTAGCAAATTGGATGCAAGGTCGTGTAAATGTATTTTTCTTGGATATTCTTCGATTCAAAAAGGTTATAGGTGTTATTCGTTTGAGAAAAGAAAATATTTTGTTTCTAAAGATGTTACTTTATTGAAATACTTTCTTTTCAAACATCCAACTGCCGATGGATGGATAGTTTTCATACCGGGTTATAGTTCCTTTGTAAATGTTCCTTTGTGCTAGTGAGTCCCAATTTAGTATTTATTGTGTTTTGTTATTTAAATATACAGCATGCTGGTGTGTAAATTCACTACATAATAATTATTCACTACATTGTAATTATTAAATATACGTCCTTATTATATTTAACAGGAATGGAAAACATGATCAGAACTGATCGTCTATGGATGAATGTTAGATTAAGATATGGGTTTTTGACTGATGAGTTTGAAGCGGGGATTGAGGAGTTTGCTTGGATTTTGCTCAAAGGCACTCGAAATTAATGATGATCAAAATAAGATGCCTATGTAATGACCGTAAATGCCGAATAGAAAGCCAAGAGTTAGACATTGTGCGATTCCATCTTGCAAAAATGGATTATTGAGACTATTATGTTTATATAATATGGGGAAACAGTTGTGCAACCAACTCAACAAAATGTACAGAGAAGTGTTGAAACTGATGTTGCAATAGAATATGCTCAAACCCAACAATGCATGTCAAGCAAATGTTAATGGATGTTACTGGGTCCGTCCTTCAACTCTAATGTCACCGAGGATATCCCAAACCCAGCAGCACAAGAACTTTATGAAATGTTAAAGCATCGAAGAGGTTTGGCCTCAGAACCGATGGCCACTCAAAGTTATCCGCGTGGCCGATCATGAATTTAAAGGCCAAACATCATTTTTCAAAGGGTGTTTTTACGACATTCGCGTCTTATCTGAATTGTTACCAGAGAATAATGTCATGACAGATAGCTTTTACAATACAAATAAATTAATGCAAGGTTTGGTTTGGTTCAGAAAATTCATTGTCGTGATTAATGGTGCGTGATATATCGGGGGTGAAGACGTTGAACTAATTAGTTGCAAATTTTAGAACCATCCCTGTGATAAAAGACATCATGTGTCTAATAGGCGTAAAAACAAACGTTCCTCATAAGAAGATGTATTACTTTCCGCTCACTCCTCGTTTGCAAATATTATATGCATCTAAAGCCACCGCTAATGACACGAGGTGGCACAAAGAGCATAATACTGAAGAAGGTGTCATGCGACATTTCTCGCATTCTCCAAATTTTGGAAACATTTTGATCAAATTCATCCATCTTTGCGCTGAAAGTCGAAATGTTAGATTAGGGCTTTGGTACAGATGGATTTCAGCTATTTGGACAAACAGGCAACAATACTGGCCATGGCCTATGGATAGTTACACTATAATTTGCCTCCATGGATGTGCATGAAAAGATGAACACATGCTTCGTCTATTATAGTGCCTGGTCCGAGAAACCCAAAAGAGAAGTTAGATGTTTTCCTACAACCCCTAATTGCGGAGCTAAAACATTTATGGGAGGTGGGTGTACAAACATATGATGTATCTAGTACCAGATGTGAGCAGCACTTATGTGGACTATAAGTGATTTTCCAGCATATTCTATGTTGTCTGGATGGAGTACTGCAGGAAAATTAGCTTGTCCTTATAGCATGGAGAATTCTGATGCATTTTCTCTGAGCAAAGGTGGAAAGACATCTTGGTTTGATAACCATCGTAAGTTCTTACTAATGGAACATCCATTTCGGAGGAATAAGAAGGCATTTAGGAAAGGGCAGACAGTTCTAAAAGTGCACCACCTATTAGGTCAGGTGTAGAAATATTAGAGCTCATTGAAAATTATGGCTTCAAAAAGGTTACAGAAATTGATGCTGATGGGATAAATGCACAAATTTCCAAGAATTGTCACTGTGGTTGGAAGAAACGAAGCATCTTTTGGGATTTGCCTTATTGGAAAACAAACCTAATTAGGCACAACTTAGATGTCATAACATTGAGAAGAACTTTTTTGATAATATTTTAATACTATCAGAATGGTATTGAAAACAAAAGACAATGCTAAAATCAAGAGAGGATTTAAAAGAGCTCACTTCACGTCCGTAGTTACATAGGAATGAAACAACAAATAAATTCCCCAAGGCTTAATGGCGCCTAGAGAAGGATGCAAAGGAAGCTTTGTGCAAATGGATGAAAGAGCTCAGGTTCCCTGACGGATATGCATCTAACATGGGAAGATGTGTTGATATGAAGAAGCATAAGTTATTTGGGATGAAAGTCATGATTGCCATGTGTTTTATGCGTAGGTTAATACCCATAAAGTGCATTTCGTGAATTACTTCCAGAAATGTTTGCGCGTGACCGAAATAAGCATTTTTTTTAAAAATCTCACTTCTACTGTCATAAAAAAGGAAGACATGGAGCACTTAGAAAAGGATATACCCATCATTTTATGTAGACTTGAGCGCATTTTTCCTCCAAGCTTCTTTGACTCCATGGAACATCTTCCGATCCACTTAGCTTATGAATCAATGATAGCAGGCCCTGTGCAATACAGATGGATGTATCCATTTGAGAGGTTATATATTTTCTATTTCACATCTATAATTTCCAATGTATCTTACAAATAAAACATTATTGTAACGAAGTATTTTTTCGTATATCTTCAAAATTGAAAACAATGTTAGAAATAAAAGCTAAAGTCAAGGATCGATATGCAATGCGTACTTGGTTGAAGAAGCTTCTAGTGATTTTTTAAAAGACTACTTTGAGCCACAAGTTTATACTAGGCATCGAAAATGCCACTAAATTTTGATTATGGTATGGGGGAGATGGATTAGAACAAGAAGGTATGCTTTCCATTTTCACACACGCGCCGATCATATGGTAGAGCAAAATCAAGATATTATTCAGATGACCAGAGTATCATGTCAGCCACACATATATATCTTATTGAACTGCAGGAAGTTAAAACCATATATTTAGTAAGACTTAATTTTAGTTTACATAAGCTTTGCTTTCATGGTATGTCATATACCAATTTTAATATTCAAAATTACTTCAATCTTGTTTTTGTAGAATTTATGCTAACGAATTAAGGCAAAGTGAACCGCATATTGATGATGCTACGATTGATGCTAAGCTTGACCAAGATTTTGCTTCTTGGTTTCAGAAATTTGTCAGTAAATAACTTTTGACTTGTCCTTTAAATAAATAACTTGCCTAAGTATTATAGTTTGATTATATTTTTTTTTTCCCTTCTTTAGGTACATAATCCGTCATCAAATATCTCTAATGTATTAAATAAAGGATCTTGCAAGAGGGCCATTACTTAAGTTTACGTGACGATCCCGTACATTATGTAAATGGATACAAATTTCACACTTTAAAACATGGTTCAAATAGAGCTACAATGAACAGTGGTGTATGCATTAAGGGGTCTAGCTATAGTGCATCTAATATAGACTTTTATGGTCGATTGGTTGAAATTCTACAATTGGAGTATCCTGCTTTACCAATTAAGAGGACACCTGCTTTAAGTGTGAATGGTTTGATCTGATTCCAAATTTGGGTACTAGAATTCATCATCAATACAACCTTGTGGATGTGCACCATAAGAAATCTTATCGGAAGTACGATCCATTCATTCTTGCGGTGCAAGCAGAACAAGTGTGTTATACCACTTATCCAACCACAAGAAGAAATCCTGGTGACTGGTGGGCTATTTGTAAAATAAAAGCTAGATCAATTGTAGAAGTTCCTGAAACGGATGTCATAGTCACACCATCGCAAGTACCTGCATTTCAAGAGAATATTGTGGAAATTCATCCAATTAATCCTGTGGCAGATGATGGACCTCAAACATTGATTGGTGAAGATGGAAACTATTTGTATATCACGATGCACATGTTAAGAAGATGATGATCAAGAATTAATAGTAGAATCATATGAGGATGAAGAGTTAGATGGAGATGATTTGTTTGATATTTCCGATGATGATTAGACTTTAATTAACTCGATGTTATGTTATATTTCTTTCTTTTGAATCGTGGGTATTTAGTTATTGAATAACAATTGTTTTGAACTTATGTATTTGTTAATGTGTTTGTATTGATCTTTTGTTAGTATGTATTATTGATTAACTATAATTGTTGTCTTTTGAATGTTTGATGTTTATGAAAATTGTGGCTAGGTATGAGAGGTAACCATTCAAGTGGCCGAGGATCTCAATCCCTAGGTCGGGGTAGAGGAAGTCAACAAATAGTTCGTGGAGGAGGAATTCAACAAATTTTCAGTGGGAATAATACTACAAATGTTTTACCTCATTCACCTACATGTACAGAGGATACGTTGGCATCACCTCCTTGACACACGTATTGTCTGCTAGTG
This sequence comes from Tetrastigma voinierianum, assembly GCA_016808115.1. Classification (NCBI taxonomy): domain Eukaryota; kingdom Viridiplantae; phylum Streptophyta; class Magnoliopsida; order Vitales; family Vitaceae; genus Tetrastigma; species Tetrastigma voinierianum. Next base: position 116,530 of record JAEQBH010005807.1, read on the forward strand.
ACATTCCATCTCCATCTCAGCCCCGCACTAACCGGTAATGTTAGCTCTATCCCACCTATCTTAGGAGGTACATCCGATGCTAATGCAAGAAAGATTTAATTACTTGTGGATTTTCACAACCATGTCTAGCATAAATCGATTTGATAAAATCTTTATTCGACCCACTCGACACAACAAGACGTATTTACAAAAATTTATTACCTCATGCATGATTATTATTTTTATAGTTGTTGATTATCTTGTAATGTAGTTTTTTTAGTTCATAATCTTGTATAATTTGTGATTAACTAACTTTTCTTTTTTTATTGCACCATCATTATCATTAAGAATAAAAAATAATATCATGCTAATTTATGTTTGCATTACTTTATTTTTAAAAAATAATAAAAATGAAAATTATATCAAATTATTAACAAAAAAGTCATTTTTTTCTTTTATATTTTATTTTATTTACGTTTATTCCTTCACTGTAGAGAATCGGGAAGATATTTCAGAGAAACTAGTTGAGGAGGGTATTAAGTGGGAGCAAAGTGCCTTCAAATACATGAATATTATTGGGAAGAATTTGAAGTACAATTTAATGCATTTAGCCTATTTGATAAGTGTTGAATTATTAATAAATTATAATAAAATAATGCACTACTATAAATTGTTTTTTTCGCTTTTGTTGCAAAATATAAATGGAATCCTGCTTTGTTGATCTCTGTTAAGGATACATGGAAACATGTGGCTAGTGTCCGATACAATGACAAGCTTGGAAAATGGAGAAAGAAGTATGGTAAAGATGCAAAGCTGGGCTTGTTCAAGAAGTTTGGAACAAATGGTGGGAATATTGGAACAATAAGAGTTCAAGGCCCTTATCCTGTATAGCGCCTGGGTAAAATCGCCGATCGAGAAAGCAAGTGAAGGATCAGACCTTCAAACATATTGGTGGCTCCAAAACGACCATCCAACATTCTATAGATTTGGTAAAAGTCTTTTCCAATTAATTTTGTTGCTAACTTTGTATGCAAAGAATACTAATCACATCAAAATATGTCATGTACATAATATGTTAATATTATTTATTTTTAGGAGGTCGAAGTTAGGACGTCCACTTCAACACCGCTTGAGGTGTCTAAGCCGCATTTACAAGAATAGCTACGGGTCATTTTGTAGACGTTTGTCAAATGATACACGTAAGCTTAACATTTATTTTCATTATGTATGTTAGTGTTGAAGTATAATATTTATTGCATTTAGAATTTATTGAATATTGTGGAATTGAGGGGCTTAGTATTTTCTTTCCCATATGTTGGGAATTTGTATTTACACCATTATGTTAGGATTGAAGGGTCATAATATAGATTGTATTTATATAGATAAATGGGCCCTATGTGGTCATTTTTAATCTTATGTGGACCTGTGTGGTCGTTGTATAATATTGGGACAGGTTGCCATGAAATTACACAGGTTGTATTTTGGGTAGAGCTCTCCGTACAAAGGAGACTCTGCCCGATTTTCGTTAAATCTTGGGTCCTGGGAAAAGGGGACTCAATGGAGTGGTGTCGGGTTACCCGACATCCACAAATTCTCCGCGAGTTGACGGGTTGTCAACGAACCCCCGGGATTTGGGGTGTCACACATAATGTTGAATTGGAGGGTGTAAATGCTTATTGCATTTAGAGTTTTAATGAGTTTTCTTCTCAAAGATTCATTGATGGGAATTTGTAGCTATTTTTGTTTTATCTAAGCAAGTTTTATTATGTTGAATTTTATAGGAAGATGTGAGAGAATATCATATGGTATAATTTTTTTCTATATTATTATTATTATTCTCGAAATTCTCAATTTTTATATATTTTTGTTTATTTTGGATTGATTGTTTAATGTAGATAATTTGACTTAAAATTTGAACTACGCTTACTTGTTCTTTATCGGGGTTTATATCTCTGGAATCTCGTTGATGAATTTAAACTTTCACAATTGTTGCTATATAAAATACATGTGATTTCTTTGTGGGGTTTTGGCTAATTGAGTATTATTTATCAAATGAATTTTGTATTTACATTCCATACATATAATTGTTGTCTTCCTATGTGAATTATAAAATATTTTGCCTTTAAATAAAAAATTATAGGATATGCATGCACCATGTGTTTGTTTTTTTTTTTTATATATATATTTTACTTTAATATACTATATATTATTGTATTATACAATTGTAGGAAGTCGTGGAGAATATGGTTGCAATTGCTTCTCAATTTATGTGATGAATCTACAAGAGGCTCCAAAGATTGATGTTGCTCATATTTACCTTCCGCCAGTCGCTGGAGGAGCCCAAAAGCGGCGAGTGTATGGTCTTGGTACTCCATGCATCTACATTTTATCCGTGATTCTGTTCCTTGCTCGTCCTCCGACTCTTCCCATTACAATACTCTTATTTGATGAGCTTGCCATGGAGGAGCTGCGGAAATTTAAGAAAATTTGCAACGTAAAAATGAAGAGATACAAATAGGCGAATGAAGAGATGCAAAACAAATTGAAGAGATGAAAAAAAGAAGAAGAAAGACTAAAAAGAGAGGGATGAAATGCAATGTAAGATTTTACATATGGAGCAATTATGTAAGTTAGCCCAGATTTCATCTATTTATCAACCCCGAGTAGAAGATCCATCCATCTCCGCAGGTGACTACTCACCGACTCGAGTGATAGGCTTTTATTAAACATTGTTATGCTAAACTCTGGTCGTGGTTAAACTTTGTTGTATGATATTACAATTTATGTATGTAATCTATATGCAATACAGATGGTTAAAGCTTGTTGTATGTTATTGGAATTTATATATAATATGAAAAATATTAAGATGGCGTATTTAAACTTATTTTTAAATGAAAAAATTTTATCCAAAAAGGTGTAATTAATAAAATATTTGTTCCGTACCAAAAATAAACAATTTAATAAATTATTATAAACAATTGGGGTGTAAAAGAGATGTAAATTCGCTTTCTATTTTTCTAGTTAATAGAAACTAATTATTTCGCTTTTATCGGTTTCAGATTCCAACAAAATAGAGACGGAATCATTTCCGTTTCTATTTTGTATCAATCTGTGTCTATTTTAGTATCGGGTTAGAAACGGGAATGCCCTTTCTATTTTCCAAATTTAGAAACGGAAATAGAGTTTCTATTCCGTTGCTATTTTAGTATCGGATTAGAAACAGAAATTCCCTTTCTATTTTTTCACATTTAGAAACGGAAATAGAGTTTCTATTCCGTTGCTATTTTAGTATCAGATTAGAAACGAAAATTCCCTTTCTATTTTTTACATTTAGAAACGGAAATAGAGTTTCTATTCCGTCGCTATGTTTAGAAACGGAATTTTTCCGTCGCAAAAATTAGAAACGGACACGCAAATTCCGTTTCTAAAATTTAGAAAGTGCTGAGTCTTTGAAACACAATTCCGCTTCTAATTGCCGCTATTTGCAAATAGCTATGGAATTAGAAACGGATTTGACCGTTTCTAATTTGCTTCTTTCTTGTAGTGAGCTAATTAATATTAAATCATCCCATAAATGGTCCATAACTAGCATACAATTAAAATTGTAATATGATTATACTTAGTCCATAATTAATAAATTAAACTAACAAATTAAAGATGGCATATCCAACTAGTCACAACAATTTCGAAGTGCAAGGTGAATCTCCCTTATGCTTCGTGTTCCAACATTATCTGGGGTTGGTTAGGCGTACTCCTTTTATCACAGCACTTAAAATTTGAATCCAAGCATGCGCGAGGGAATGTATAGGCATCCAGCACTTTAACAACTGATACTTCTTCTACAACTTCATACAAGCAAGCAAGCTGACGTAGGACAAAAATAATAACTTGATCTTGGATCGAAGTTATGCTGTGATACCAAATTGATGTAGCTTGACTACCAAAAATAATAAAATTAAGAAGAAAGCAAACAAATAAATAAAACGAAATTCTCGAGTTTTTCAATATTATATCAAATCTACTAAAAACAATAATATAAGGTGCTATTTATAGGCACCAAAAGAAAATCATAACGGATAAATCCTAAAACTGTAATGTATAAATCCTAAAACTCAAACAAGATAAATCATAAAAACCTAATGTATAAATCCTAAACCCTAACAGATAAATCATAAAAAGTACGATTAAATAAATAACAAATAATAATAAAAATAATAATTGAACTTGGGCTTCCTGTCTCGTCTAGGCCTAGATATGGGCCTACTCCATGCCCCATCATTCCCTCCGGGTTGAAAAGAACTCGACTCCAAAGAATGATTAGAAAAATCTCTAAATCATGTTGGCCTTTGGTCCAGTATTGTCATTCTTTTGCTTACTCTTGAATATCCCATGTTTGATTTTCTTCCTAAGTCTTGGAATTTGTGGTTAAATGTTGAATGTTCTTTGACTAGAGTTGGCGACCATGGAGAACTTGATCGCATCAAAGGGGATCTTGATGTCAAGCTCTCTTCTTATGCCAAATCCTGTGCCTGGGTTCCAGTGAGTTGATTCTGACCACGAGAAGATCAAACCTGGAACAAGAGTGCCAGTGATCGGGCCAATGGATGTTGCAGCACCAGAGTTCGGTGATTGGGGAAATCAAAAGAAGCGGTGACTATCACGAATTACGGCGAAGTAATAACCGCAAAGATCAAAACTTATTATAGAAACTTTAGGAGCGGCGGTTTCGATCCTTGGAGAAGCAGAGATTTCTATCCTTTTAGAAGTAGTGGCGTCGATCGAAGTAACAGTGGTGTCGAGCTCGAGCCGGGAGATAGATCTGCCGGACGACATCCGAGGAGGTCATTTTGCAGAGAGAATAATGAAAGGGACTCGAAGGTAGCTGGATTAGTGAATTTCAGATACGAGGACTGCATCAAACTGGAATAAACAAGAAGCTTTGATCTCGGATCAAGAACTTGAAACAAATAGAAATAACTTGATCTCGGATCGAAGTTAGGCTTTGATACCAAATTGACGTAGGACAAAAATAATAACTTGATCTCGGATCAAAGTTATGCTGTGATACCAAATTGATGTAGCTTGACTACAAAAAATAATAAAATGAAGAAGAAAGCAAACAAATAAATAAAACGAAATTCTCGAGTTTTTCAATATTATATCAAATCTACTAAAAACACAATATAAGGTGCTATTTATAGGGCACCAAAGAAAATCCTAAACCGATAAATCCTAAAAATCATACGTATAAATCCTAAAACTCAAACGTATAAATCATAAAACTCTAAATGGTACTAAATCCTAAACCCTAACAGATAAATCGTAAAAAGTATGATTAAATAAATAACTAATAATAATAAAAAAAATAATTGAACTTAGGCTTCCTGTCTCATCTAGGCCTAGATATGGGCCTACTCCATGCCCCATCACAAGCCAACCAAAAGTTATGTCTACCAGTCCTATCCCATCCCCACGAAAGAACTTCTTGTCTCCAACCCCTTTCTCTTCTATGATTTTCACCGTTCGTTATTTCTTCTATTGCCTTCTCTTGTTCGCTCCCACTCAAGACCTAACATATGGTGGCCATCCGATACTGCCATTATCAATTGTTCTTAGAATGAAGGGTTTAGGTTATTTAGGAAAATGCAAGGAAAAGAAAATAGAGAGGAAAAAGCAGAAGGAAAGAAAAAAAAATGCAGGAAAATAAAAATATAGTTATATGGGACGTGTTATTTTTCTTTTTCTATTTCAAGCTTATTTTAGTTATTTTAACTCATTAATATACAGATTAAATAATTTAAGAATATATAAGTTTTTAAGTAAATTTATTGCCCATTATGCTTAGCTCAAGTGGTTAAGCGTTCACCGTTAAAACATGCATAAAGGAATAATGTGAGGATCCTCTCAATGGGAACAATTTATTAACTTGAAACTAGAATATATTAAAAAATAAATAAAGTAATTTTATTTATATTTTAATTTACAAAAAAAAAAAAAGCATTAAGCAACCAAATATAAGAAAACAATTTTTCTTAACATATTTGTCCTTAATATTTTACATTAACCAAAGACAACCTTACGGAATATCAAATGTCTAATAATACTGGTTGAAGACCAAATCATGATGTTCATTCACCTTGTTCTTTCCAACACCAAGACTATATATGAATCTAGAGGTTTGAAGTCAGAAAATTATGTCGATCCGTATGAGAAGCAAACCGTAAAATACAAGCCATTATAATTAAAACAAAAAAAAAGTTTACAATAAAATCACCTTTTATTCACCAAATTTGATCCAAAACCGAGCCATGGCCCCGTGTAAGCATCTTGAGGCAAGAAAGTGGGATTCTCGTGGCCATGTTTCTTCGATATTCAAGGATGAAGGAAGCCTCCTCGTGATTGATTTGCTACCATGAATAAGAACTAACCATCTAATGAACTCGGGTTATGTCAGAAAAGCAATAATCTCTTTGTAAGATCTTCTTCTACATACTCATAGTTTACACCCTTCAGTTGTAGAGCCCATATCACTTCCGCCATTGATATTTGATCAAGACCTCCCAGAAATGAATATCTCGTGGAACCGTTAAAAACTCGTAAATACCGATATTAAAATGAAGATAAGGCTAACCGCAAGGTCCTTAAATGTTACCTTTATTGACAGTACAAGAAAATTGAAGAATAGAGACGGAAATTTAGAGACGGAAAAACGTTTCCGTCTCTAAATAGAGAAGAAAATGTAGCCTGGCCCCAAATAGAAACGGAAAACAGCTGCTCATTTAGAGACTAAAATTATTTCGTCTCTCTAAATTTCCGTCTCTAAAAGTGACGCGATAGGTTCCCTCCAAATTTTGAGACCGAAAATAGAGACCGAATACTTTTCCATCTCTAAATAGAGACGAAATATTTTTTTCGTCTCTAATTGTAGACATGGAAATAGTTTCCGTCTCTAAATAGAGACGGAAAAAATTCCGTCTCTAATTTCCGTCTCTAAAAGTGGCGCGATAGGTTCCCTCCAAATTTTGAGACCGAAATTCCGTCTCTAAATAGAGACCGAATACTTTTCATTCTCTAAATAGAGACGGAATATTTTTTTCGTCTCTAATTTTAGAGACGGAAATAGTTTCCTTCTCTAAATAGAGACGGAAAAAATTCCGTCTCTAATTTTCGTCTCTAAAAGTGGCGCGATAGGTTCCGTCCAAATTTTGAGACCGAAAATAGAGACCGAATAGAGACGGGAAGCAAATACCGTCTCTTGTTTTATTACAACAATTAAATAAAATACTGTATTAATATAAATAAAATTACAACAAAACAAAACGACATGCAAGTCGTATTTAATAATTACAACCCTTGTAAAACAATAATAATAACTCCGCCAATCACATTGGTGTAAGGCCATAATATGCACCATGTGAAGCAAATACAACATGCAAAATATATCATGTTATCATATAGCATAAACAATTTGCATTAAAAGAAATAAATTATAATACGCGTGTGTTTAAAAACCAATGTAGTTCACTAGGGCGCCACGTAGTCGTTACGGCGGTTCCGCTCTAGCCTAGCTACCGGGTCGAGAGGCTCGCGGGCCTGGGGCGCCGCGCCTTATGATCTCATCTCAAAAACATTAGAGTTTCGTCTCAAAAATTAAATTTTTATTGATATCATCAATAAATTTTTTGAATAAGCCGAAAGCCATCAAAATCACATTAAAACATCATATTATGTAATCTCATTACATATAGGACTTATTTTTGCACCACCATAAACAATCATTGATATATGAATTCAGTCCATGTATTAATCTGATTAAGACAAAGCCAAAATCATATAACATGCTATTAAACACTTTAATGGCAATATCCCATTCGGATTCTTAATCATATTAACTAACTCTTTTAGGTTTTGGATTCAATCACTCACTACATTAACAAAACCTATTAACTACAAGCCGCTTGCATAAACCATAATATCACATATATCTAAAATGCAAATCATACCGTAATCATATACATCACATACATACGATCAAACATGGCATTATCGATTTTTATGAAAACACAAGTGCCTTAATATAGACGAATATTTTTTCGTTCCCACTCCTGTATTTAAAAATAGTTTCCGTCTCTAAATAGAGACGGAAAAAATTCCGTCTCTAATTTCCGTCTCTAAAAGTGGCGCGATAGGTTCCCTCCAAATTTTGAGACCGAAAATAGAGACCGAATAGAGACGGGAAGCAAATACCGTCTCTATTTAGAGAAGGAAAAAAAAATTCCGTCTCTAAAATTAGAGACGGGATATTTTTTTCATCTCTAATTTTAGAGACTTTAAACTATTTTCGCTTCTTAAATAGAGATTTAAAATTCGCCTCTAATTTAGGATGGAATTTTTTTGCCGTCTCTAAATAGAGATGGTATTTGCTTTCCGTCTCTAAATAGAGACGGAATCCCTTTTCCGTCTTTATTTTTCTGGATATTTTTTTCCCTCCCTCCTTCTTTTCCTTCTCTCCTTTGTCTTTTTCCCCTTTCTCCCCTTCCCTCCCCTCTAAACCTCGCGCCACCCTCTCCCCACCACCGTCCGATAGGATATTCCTTCCCCGCCACCGCGCCGCCTCCCGCCGACCCCCTTCATTTTTCCCTTTTCTTTCCCGTCATGGGCTCTGGGCTCTTCCCCACCGCCGACGTCGATGCTCCTTTTCCTCCCCGCCGATGCGCGATCCAGCCTCCCCCGCCTGGGCCGACGCCCAATGCCGCCGCCTCCCTTCCTCCGCCCAGCCGCCGGCCGGGCGCCGCCTAGCGCCCACCCACTCACCACCGACCGCTGTCGCGCTTCCCATCACCTAGCGCCACCGCAGGTAAGCATCGCCTTCTTTCTCTCATTGCTTTTAGTCAAATATCCGGATTTCCGGTGGCTTTAGATTTTTCAATTTTGTTTGTATGATTTTTTGGGATTTTGTTTGAATATCATGCTAGTGTTTTGGCCTCTCTCTCTTCTTGCCATTTCTGGGTGTCTCGACTAAGTGTCAGAAATTCTATGATCTGCGGAGCTTGCTTAACTCAGTAAAACATATGAAATATTCTTCCTTAAGTGTCCATTTTACCGAAGTGTAAGTCACAGTCATGTTGTGGAGTTGCGATTGGTTGATATTTTACCGAAGTGTTGAAATTGCTAATGTTTGACAGGGGGATAGGGACCCACAGATAGGGGGAACTCGGGTCCCACTTTCTACAAAATATTTATGATTCTAATTAGGGAAATGAATCCTCTGTCCGTATAGGAGGCGGACGGGATCGATGCAACCTCCGAGGGTCGATGCGCCGTTTCATATCAGATGGATAGTTGCGGATGGATCATCTTCCTCGTGACGCACTCTCCCGTGATGGGCATGGCATCTTCATCGCTAGTTTATCCATGCCCTCCATCCTCGGCTGCAATGACATCTACCGAAGCGCCTAGTTCAGAGAATCTGTTTGAACCATCGCAGTGATCTCCTGATACTGTTGAGGGTCCATTGCCTGGTTTGGTTGGCGTTGACGGGCGGATATATATTGTCATTGCCGGAAAACAGTGAGTTATAATTTTTTTTTTTAACATACTCTGTCATAGGTGTATCCTTCGCACAATTACATTTTCGTTCTCATCCAGATTTATCCCTTCTGGTATGTGCTCACACACAATGACTGGTACATTCAAGGAGAGATTAGAATTTAATGGATATTTGTGGAAAAATATCTCTCAGGAGACAAAGATGTTCTACTTTTAAGAGTTTCAGGTAAATAACTTATTTAAAATATTTTGACTTTTTGTATGTTAATTACTATATAATCTAAATTATATAGTAATATTGGGAATATATATATATATTATGTTCATCCATTTTGTTCATTAAAATCCTTCAGAAATCTTTTTATTGGAATTCTTCCATCGATCACCTCGTCTACAGCGTTTGGGAGAAACGAGCCCGTGTTCGTTAAGGCAAGGATTTTCTTAATAAGCCGCACGTTAGTGCGTGAAAGATCACAGTATATAAATGAAGACATTCGGGGCAACCGGATGCAAGATCGGGTCATCCGTAGCTCGCTACTATCGCCGACCAATCCATTACTAGCACGGGAATCACAGTGGGCGGCCAGTGCTTCCATACAATCGGAGGAACATTGTCCCATCAAGAGCATGCTAACCAGATTTGAAGTTCTCACATATCTATCTTCTTAAATGATAATTATTTAGTCCATATTGCATTAGCTTGTTATCGCTTGAACAATTTATTCACTGCATTAGTCGCAACTCTTGGATAATAATCATAACGCTTTGGATTGAATGAAGGAGGATGGGGCAATAAATTGTGAAAGCGAGTTTGATATGGATTTTTGCGGGGTGATAATATAAAATGTAAATGTATTTTCTTGATGTTTGAACATGAGGTTTGCTACTATATAAATGAATAAATTAAATTTATGATACCAGCAGTGCTGGACTGATATTTATTATTGGCCGGGCATGGGTAATGGGGACACATACCTAGATGGCCTGCTATTATGAGTTCTATGCTGCAGCCATTTATCTCGGCGAGTTGTTCTGCACGATCTTGCAATCGCGACGGCGCACATCTTCGCGCCATCACAGACAACAAATCACACTGGGGTACATATTCATTTTTGTCTAGTTCGATTTGACTGGTTCGCATACCATTCGTCATTTGCCACGCGAGCGAGCAATCTCGTGAACGGCGAACATAATAACATCGCATCGCGCGAGGCGTCGCAGAATCGCCGGACTGGTCCCTCGTTCAGACTGATTTAGAATGTTTATATCTGTTCTCCATGGCAGGGGGATTTGCACACAATGAGGTCAAGAGATACTTATGATGTATCATGAGGTTAGTCGGACCATATCAATAGACTGGTTTCATTAGTAGATTACCTGTGACACTGAAGCCTTAGTCTGGCGATCATCGCATTCTCCTCCGTCTTAGTTATTATTTTTAGGTATTATCTTTTTTTTTGTAATCTCACTTCACTTGCATATAATACATTATATAATACAATATTTTCATATTTATTTATTGTTTATTTAATTTTTTTTTCGTACACTTAAAATTAAGAATAATTTAAATTTAATATTATTTATTTTTAATATATAAAAAATTCCAATAAATTAGAGGCAAAATTCATTATATAAAATTAAGGAAAATTTAAATTTAATATTATTTATTTAAATATATTAAAAAAAAATCAATAAAAATAGAGACGAAATAATTCATTCGCAGTCTACATTTTTAGCGGCGGTGTTTACTAAAATACATTTTTAGAGACGGAAGGGACACGACCGGTCTCTAAAAATAGAGGCGAACTCACTTATCTCTATTTCTAGAGACGGAAACTGGTCAGATCTCTAAAAATAGGAACGGAATGAATTATTCAGTCTCAAAAATGAAGGCGAACATTTTGGTCTCTAATTTTTAGAGGCCCAGATGAAGCCTAGAGACGGAAAATTTCGTCTCTATTTGATTAGAAGAATTTCGTCTCTATTTTCGTCTCTGATGTGATTCTTGTAGTGTAGAATTATTGACGAACATTTTTTAACTATACACCCAATCGAATCTCCATAAAATAAAAATAAAATAAAATAAACTTAATATAATAATATCAAGGAAAATGTAGTCACGTTTTGAAGAACAAATCGGTTAAGATCGGGTAAGATTAAAGACCTCAATTTCAAAAACAAAATAGATTTTGTAAAGTATCTTTTAAACCTTAAAAATTAGTAAATCAAATGTGTTAAGCACTTGAGTCGTTTGAGAGATCAACATAATTAATTATTGAGTACTATGTGGATGGCCTAGCATTTAGAGAATATAATATATATATTGATAAAACGAAAGGTGAATGGAAGTACCTAAAATGAATTGAAGAAGGAAAAGAACATGAAGAGGACAAGCTGATTTTAAAAGCGAAACAAAAAAATTAAGTTCGTACTCTTGTGGTAATCTTGCTACCTTGACCTTTTAGAACAAATTAATTAAATCATTTGATCTAGTTCCTCAAGTTTAATTATTGTTATGCATATAAATTGATAATCTATTGTGTATATCATCTTAAAGTCTTTTACCTGACAATGTATATGAGCACGATGATGCTTTTTCAGCCGGGTAGGAATTTTGGAGAGTGTGAGAGGTCGTTAGGCCCGGACTGGATTCTTGTGAGAATTTGGGATCTGCTGGTAGTGGGTCTCCAGAGTAGGGTGAGGTTATAACTAGTGATGGGGTCTCTGGGTAACCTTCTCTGAGCAGGGAAAGAAGGGGGTGGCGAAGCATTTGCTGTGTGGCTCAATCCTAAAGTGATTTCCTTTTGAAACTTCACATGAAACCAAAATCTCATTACATCATGATATTCTTATAAATCTTATACCTTTCATATTTAAAATTAAATTGTTATTATCATTATAATGAGTTCAAAACCAGTTTATCTTATAACAGTTATTTTTCCTTAGTGAATTTTCTTATTACAGTAATAATAGTTTGAATTAAGATATTAGAAAAATAGTTTATGGATCAGTCTTCATGCCTTAAACCAGTTAAAGGATAGTTTGATGATCATATTAATGTCTTTTCTCTTTTCTTTATTCAGTAGATCCAGTTTGATAATTTATAATGTAGAAATTATCCTTACTTTTCTATTGATAATGTTTGATCACGATTTATTTGGATCTGTTATGTAGATTGAGATGTCTATTTCTCTTGTGCCTGTGAGATTATTCCATATTAAACTCTGTTGATCGGCAGTTTAGTGATCGTATTCTGTTTAGTTAATCAGTGAACCTCTGGCGGAATTGAGGCCTTCAGCACAGGCCTTCAGTCAAAATGATGCAGTACTCCATTAATTTATGCCAGTGGTTGAGACCTTAATCTCAGGTTGATACCCTCTATGAACTAAGTAGTGGGCTGTGGCGCTATTTTCAAAACCATGGTTCCCTTTGATGACTGCCCATGATGCGATTGTATTCAGTAATTTTATATCAAATTCCTTACACGGATCAATTTCCATGTCTGTTGCTAGAATTGGATTGATTAAAACTTTAATTGTAAATCATATGTATTGATAATGATATTTTTTGGTTCTCTTTTGCTCTTTCCATGAAATATATAAAGTAGTTCATCTTGGTTCCCATAGTCAGAAGCTTTTTCTTTTGTGCTTTTAGTGGATTAGGACTTTATCTGCATAAATGTTCACTCTTGATTATTCTCATGAGTTATTTTCAGCGTCAAAACGAGATAGCTTTTTTGTTGGAGGCTGGGATTAAGACATATCATCATTTTCTTTGGCTGAATCTTCATTGTATTTAGTGATCCCCACTTCTTTTCCTTTCTATTGTATCTTGCGTGATTCACAGCGAGTTGTCTTTTCTTGTATTATGATCTTGGCATGCTTTGATTAAAATCATTGACTCCATAAGCCCAGTTATTGAACTTTCAGTCAGGTCCAAGTTGATAACGAGTTCGACGTCATATTTAAATTAACTCAGTAATCAGTTCAACCTTTAATTATGTTAATAATTGGGCTAACTGATGATCCTTGTGTTGATCATCTTTATGGTTATATTTAATCTTTATTTGGTGAACTTCATTTCATTGAAACTCATAGAGACTCCATTGGATGTTTCGCGAAATTGATTAAGTTCATATTTTAATGTCTGCTTGTTGAATTAATTGAGAGGCTCATCAATGTAGGTTCAGTGATGACCATCAGTTTAGTTCATGTGAGTTGACCTTAAGTAGTAAACCTTATTCTAAGTGGATGAATCTTGATGGCTGACCGTCGTTTAGTTAGCCGGGACGGTCTTGACTCGCCCGTTTTATTTTGTGTTGATAAATGAACTTCGATCCGATGATCTCGTGATAATGTTGAGTTAGTGACTATTGACTCTTAGTTTCCACCTCTCGTTGATGATCAGACTTTCGTCGAGTGATCTGTTTGAGCTCGTGGTGAGTTGCTTTAGTTAATTGATGGGAAGAGCTCGTCATCTGAGCAGTTAGGCGAAGATCGTCCATAGGAGCTAGTTTATGCGGTGTTGGGAATAGCTTCGTCGGTGTGAACTTGTTGGGAGAAGGCTCATCAATGCAGTGCTAGGGAAGGCTACGTCGGTGTAGACTTGGGAGGAGCTGTTGTCTGAATTCTTGGGAAAGAGCTCGTCGGTGTGAGTGGTGGGCTGCATTGGTGGTTACTGGTGAGATGGCTCCTTGGTCAGCGTGACACAGTATGGATGACGAACTTCGTCAAAGTGAGTTGTTGGGCTCGTCGGCGGCTATGGCCTTGGTGGCTTTCGGTCGAGTGGCATTCAGTAAGTGGCAATGTAGCGAGTTGATCGACTCGTTAGGTAAGCGTGGCTTTGTCTTTGAGTGGATCACCTCGTCGTCGCGAGCTACTTGGCTCCCCCGGCCTTATGGCCATGGTGGCGTTCAGTAAGTGGCGTTCGGCCAAGTGGCGTTCGGCCCAGTGGCGGCGTGGCCAGTGTGATGTAGCTGAGGTTGATCGACTCGTTAGGCGTGGCTGTCTTCGAGTGGATCACCTCGTCGATCTGACTACTTGGCTCACATGGCCTTAGTGGCGATCGGTAAATTATGGCGATCTTGGCTGAGTTGATCGACTCGTTAGAGCGGTGGCTGTCTTGAGTGGATCGCCTCGTCGTCACGGCTACTTGGCTCAGGCGCTATGGCGCAGTGGCGTTCGGTAGTGGCGATGTAACTGATTGTCGACTCGTTAAGCGGCGTGGCACATCTTTGATGGATCACCTCGTCGTCTGGTGCTTGGCTCCTGGCTACCGCGACTTTGTTTGGATCGAGGCTAGCTGCGTCGCGACCATTCGATTCCCGACTTTCTTGGAAAGGTGCGGCGTCTTTAATGTTGATTAAACGGAGAATTTGGAAGTGTTTGCGAATTTTAAGGTACTTTGGCCTTCTTAGATGGCGACTTCATTGGTATTGGGTTATACTTTGGATATTCTTGCCTCTTAGGTGCGTGGCGAAATGAGATGAAGTGTCGTAATTTGATCGTCTTTGCGGGGATTCACACGAGAAGATTACGGTTCGATTTTGTTGGACTTACGCTTGTGGGAGTTGTGTTGTCCCTTCATGAGGGAGGAAGTTGTAACCTTCTGAACTCGTCGTGTCTCATTAGGCGTTGCATCTTCTGGTAAATTCTTTCCAACTCTTAATGGCGTCGGATTGGTGGCGGAGCACCCTGGCTGGTCGTGTTAGCTTGCATTGCCCAACATGCCGGGAGGTCGGTATGCCGCTGCTTGGTTGGTCCTGCGTCGGAGGATTAGCGTTGCTCACCTTGTGTTGAGTCGTACCATGATGGCGAAATCGGAGTTATATTTGTAAAGGCTATGCGTTCCAGCGAGTGGCCTTGGCTGATGATGCTTTTTCAGCCGGGCGGTGAGTGTAGGGATCGTTGGGGCGGACTGGATTCTTTGGCGGTTGGGATGCGAGGTGTACGAATTATACGGGCTGAAGTGGGATTCTTGTTGATCTGCCGGGCTACGGACGTAGCACTTCTCGTAAAAGCAAAGGAAGAAGGGGTCGGCGGTGTGCCATCAGCCGCTCAGATGCCCCCTAGATCCGGTTCTTTCTACGAAAGGAGGCGCAGAGGCGAATGTGTTGCATATGGGTATGCATCTAAAGTCGTACCTTTCCTTGGCCCCGGGGTGGGGTAGCCATGTTATAGTAAAGTTTGACCAGGTTGTCTTGTAACTTGGATTTGTTCCGTTGGATGGTTTTTACCTTGTGCAATTAGTATCCAGTTTGGTACAGGATATAGAAAGAGTAGTTTACTTGGGATAGTCTTCCTGCCTTATTGGTCATAGGGGATCCGATTTGATGATGTATTATTGTCTTTCTTTCTTTATTGGCGAGATCCCGTTTGATGAGCTGTAATGTCGAGGATTATCTTACTTTCAGCCGATAATGTTTGATCGATTAATTTGGATAGTATATGATTAGGGATCATTCTATTTTCTGTACTTATGGGAGTCTTCCCGTAATCGCTCTGGGCCGATCTCTTGGCTTGGTTGTAGATCGTGGAGCTCTTGGGTTATCAGCCGACCTCCAAGCGGGTGGGCCTTGACACAGGCCATCGTCGAGTGGTCTGAGTACTGAATGGTATGCTGTGGTTAGACCTTCATCTTGGGTCGATGCCTCTCTCTTGGGCTAGTGGTGGGCCTGGCAGCGCTATTTTTCAAACCTGTCGGAGGCCCGACCATGCATGGACTAGCGAAGACCAGTAGGAAAATAATGGCCTAAATCACATTTCGGTTCAATGATTTCAAATCCTTAAAACTATCTTCTTTATGGTTGTTCAAAGCTAGAGATTTCCAAAAATCCTACGAAGATATGGAGTGCTTAAGAAAACTTTTATTTAAATAAAATTTGCATAAAGATATACCATCATCAAATCAACGTTTAAGAAGGGTTGCAATATTTGTTTTTTGAAGAAGCTACCCAAAAACCTTGTGAATCTTAGAAGAGTATTTGTAATTTGACATCTCTTAAATTCGTTGTCCGGTGATGTCAAACTTTAGCAAATTTCAGGACAACTTGGGGAGACCCGCCCGATCTTTAGAGCGTCTTTTTGTTACAATTTGGGTTTAGGAATTTTCAATCGCCATCTTTGTACGGTTTATGCTCCTTGAGGGAAATTATCTCTTGAGGCTTGCTAGCTATCTAGGGGAAATTCCAGTGAAAATTACTAAATTTATCGTCTAACGCACATCCTGGAAAATTAATTCAAAAGTCTTTAAGACCAAATTCGGGTATATATGGTTTCGCATAGCATTTAACCCTTTTTTTTCTTTTCTTGGAACCTGAATTTAAAGAGGGTAATTTTTATTAAGTGTTGAAGAAGTTAAAAGCATTATCAAAATGTTTGTTTTTGCTAGATTATTTGTAAATCAAAGAATATTTATTGAACTTCAAAAATAATTGATCAATAATCAAAAGACCCAACAAATGTATTGCAAAATAATAACTTTATTGAACAAGGAAGCATATCAATTCATAGTGGTAGAAAACATATTTGGCAAGGATCCGGAATTATTGGCCTCCATTTGTCTCCCAAATATGCAAGGGATGAGATCAAAGAAAAGGTAGGGTTGAAGATGACTCTTTCCTTCTCCCCAAGCATGTTCTACAAAATCCTTTATCAAATTCTAGAGTGCTATTTACTTATCTATATAGAGCACAAGGAAACAATTGGACTTTGGTCTAATGGACTTACCAAAGCAAGGGAGAAGATAGAACCATGGGCTATAGCTAGTTAATATTAAACCATCCCATAAATTGCCCATAATTAACATGGACAATTACACAATTAAAATTGTAATATGATTATGCTTAGTCCATAATTAATAAATTCATCTAACATTCTCCTATTTGGACAAAAATAATCATAACTCAAATGCTTTCACAATAGATTTACATAGTAATAACCAATCATATATAATTAACATAGCGAGAGGATGCATAAATCATGCATAGTGAGCTACTAATCATAATCATAACTGAAATGCTTTCTCGAAATTTATATAGCTATAACCAATCATATATAATTAATACTCCAAGAGGATGTATAAATAATATATAATCAAGCTTTACTAATCAAGAAGCATTACAATGACAATAAGCATTACAATGACAAGAGCATTGATTCAATGGAATGAAAAATATCATTATGTCATTCATCTAGTCAAAATAACACAAAATCACAAGATAATGAATGACAAACGTCAAAATGTGCATGTAATAACGAAAAAGCATGAGTTTTCCTTACAAAATACATGACAAGGCAAAACTCCCTCTGAAACAAAGAGTCTAGGCTTCTAACAATCCCATGCAGGTGACGTGTTCTTGAAACACACAAATAGGTAAGCATTTGGTTAGTGGGTCTACCAATATGCTAGTCATAGGCGTGTGCTCAACTGAAATGAGGGACTCTACAACTTTCTCTTTAACAAAATAGAACTTCACATCAATGCTCTTGGAGCGAGAAGTGCTCCTAGTGTTCCTAGAGAAAGATATAGTTGTGGAATTATCACAAAACAATTTCAGTGGTCTCAAAATGGAGTGAACGACCCCCAAAGCTGAAATGAAATTTTGCAACTAGATTGTGTGACTAGTAGCTTCATAACACTCCACATACTATGTCTGCACAGTAGAAGTTGTAAAAGTCTGTTTGACACTTTTCCACGAAACAGCTTCTTCAGTCATCATAAAGATATAACTAGAAGTGGACTTTTTATCATCCACGCAACTTGCATAATCGGAATCGCTAAAACCAACGACCTCAAGAGTGTTGGTACGCCGATATGTCAACATGAGATTCTTGATACCTTTAAGATACCTCAAAACTTTCTTTGTCACTTTCCAATGGCTTTGACTAGGATGTTTCAAATACATGCCTAACACACCTACAACAAAAGCAATATCAGGGCATGTGCATACTTGAGCATACACGTCTTGCCAGCGGCCCGAAAATAAGGGATCACTTTCATTTTGATCTCTTCCCGATATCATTATGAGGACATTGGCCTTTGGAAATTTTGTCACCCTTTACAACTAGTGCCTTAGTAGAAGAACATGATTGCATATTGAACATTTTCAGAATGCGTTCAATATAGGTCTGTTGAGACAATCTCAAAATGGTGCTAGGTCTATCGCGAAGTATCTGTATGCTTAAAACTTAAGATGCTTCCCTAAGATCCTTCATATCAAAATGGCTAAACAATAACTGCTTTGTCTCATCCAACAGGTCAATATCATTGGTTGCAAGCAAACTATCATCAACATATAAAACCAAGAATATGTATTTGCTCCCATTGACCTTCATATATATGCATAGATTAACGATGTGCTCCTTAAAACCATTGGAGGTGATAACTTCATCAAACTAGAGATACCATTCCCTGGAAGCCTACTTCAAACCATAAATGGATTTATGAAATTTACACACCATGTGTTCCTTACCAACCTCCTCAAAATAAGTAGGTTGAGACATATAAACATCCTCAACTAAGTCTATATTCAAGAAAGTTGTCCTCACATCCATCGATCTGACTCGAGTCAAAGCAAACCCACTTATAGCCATAATAATGCTTAGAGAGTCTATAAGTGGACCACACAGAGAAGGTATCCTTGAAATCAATACCTTCTCATTATTCCATAACCCTTAGCCCACTAATCTTGCTTTATATCTCTCTACACGTCCCTTGGCATTAAGCAGTTTGAACACCCATTTACATGATAGCGATCTGACCGTCTAGAAAATCTACCCAGCTCCACCTTTGTTCTATGACATAGGATTATCTCATGCTTTCATTGCATCAATCCATAAATCAGATTGAGGACTGACAATGACTTCTTTGTAGGTAGTCGGTTGATACATCCGCATCATACTCATTAGCCTGAAATAGGTGATATGCAGCGCCCTCTCCTAACCTCCCCTCGAGGGTATATCCATGATTACATCTAGGGTTACTAGAGTGCATATGCGGGCTTTCACTGGATCCACATCCTCAATTGGTTCATTATTGAGTGAAAACACTAGATGTTAGTCAAGCACGGGCTAAAGATCGAGGCGGAAGCATATGCACGGGGAATAAAAACTAGGTGTTCTTTGAACCCTGTTCTCTTGGCCCTTAGAATTGTCTTAGTATCGTCACTTGAAAATAGATGGATTGATCGGCTTCAATCAATCGGTGGTGTGCGGAGAATGATAAAGCACAGGAACCTCTTGATCTCACATAATCAAGGAACAAAAAATCGGATATATAGGCCAATATATCACCAAAATATCGGATATCAGCAGAATGCAGAGCATGATTTGCCTTAGAAAGTCGGTTGGCTAGAAATCGATAAAATTAACCGTTGATATAAAATATTGGTAAATATCGGAGATATATCGGAAAAATATCGAAGATATATCGGTAAAATATCGGAAATATCAGAGATATATCGATGATATTTTCAAAATATCGACCGTGTCTGCCTTTGACTTCTTGACCAAAAATCTGATGGCCCAAATTCATTCATGCTTTGATCTAAAGGTCTAAATTTCATCCGCTTTTTTAAAAGCATCCAAAGGCTATATGATACAATCCAACGATTGATTTTAAATTTGAAACTTGATCTAACGGTTTAGATTGATTTCCAAAGGATATATGATGATCCAACGGTTGATTTTAAATTTGGAGCTTGATCTAATGGTTTAGATTGATCTCCAAAGGATATATGATGATCCAACGGTCATATTTGAACCAAAATCAAATCCAACGGTTAGAATTAAATCACAATGGTTTTTTGACAATCCAATGGCTATTTTGACTCCAAAAAATTCTATAAATACCCCTAAAAACATACAATTTCTTTACTAACTCATCCATACACATCAAAGCTCATTTGACTCTCAAAATTATTTTTCTTTGTGATTTATCTCAATATTTTAAAGATCTTGGTATAAATATTGTCTTCATCATGATGGGATCCCTTCATCAAATAATGTAAGGGAGCCACATCGGTCTTCATTTTGGTTTTAAATGACTATTGTAATATAATTTCCCAATAAATTAAATATCATCTTCAACCAGTTTATATTTTCTTAATTATGTATTTTTTATAGTTCAACGAAGTATTTCCATGAATTTCAAAGTATTCTTGTTAATTTTCGCTTTACCGATATTTTTGTCAAAATATTCACCGATATTTACTGATATTTCCGATATATCCGTAATTACTATTATTTTGTTCCTTGCACACAATAACCAATAAAGTACCCACTGATTGTTTGTAGATCAAATTTCTTGGATTGCGGGTTGTATGCGGGTCTCACTTCCCACCTTACAACCCCGAACATGGAAGTGACGAAGACCAGGCTTCTACATGACCATAACTCATATGAGTCTTAGGAACGAGCTTACTAAGCACTTGGTACGAAATATTAGTTACGGAGTTTTCAAAACTTCATCCCTGAGAACTGAGTAGTGAGGAATTAACAAGCATACATCGCACCTTATCAAGAAGCGTGCAATTCCTCATCTCCGCAATCCCATTATGTTGAGGAGTACTAGGTATTGTATGCGAGCATCGATGCCACATTACTAAGTACCCTTGAATGGTTAGGGGTTATCCACGTCTAAATCATATACCATAATACTCATCGCATTTGTTAGAATGAACCACTTTGATCTTCTTCCCTTGTTGGAGCTCAACTTTTACTTTGAAAGCTTTGAAAGCCTCGAGAGTCGGAGCTTTCTCATGAATGAGCAGGTAAAAACCATAGCGGGAATAATCATCAATGATTGCGATGAAATATTTGTGGCCACCCGTAGTAGGAATAGTGAATGGAGCCCTGAGGAAATATCTGTATAGATAACCCAACTGACTTAGTGCATCTTTCAATCTTAGCATTCCTAACCTTGGCGATCAGCTTATCCTTGATACAATCTACCTGAGTATCGAAATTTGAGAATAAGATCGGAATAATCCTATCCTTAATTAATCTCTCAATTTTGTATCTAGAAATATGATCCAAACACTTGTGTCAAATAGTAGAAGACTTTTCATTCAATCTCAAACGTTTGCAGCTACTAGCAATCTTAACAGTAAGGGTAGCATAAACAAAAGGCAAAGCATACAACTCTAATATGTAAAGACTCCCACAAAGTATTCTATTGCCAATCAATAAAGAATCTCGGTACAATTTAACCTTTCTAGATCCAAAAAAGAAAGAAACATATCGAGTCATCAAAATAGGTACTGATATAAAATTTCTCCTGATCGAGGGTATGTACACCACATCCTTTAATTCCAAAAAAAATCCTATACTAAGCTGCAATCGAACAACTCCTAAAAATTCAACTTTGACTCTCGTATCATCTCCTATGTACACATACTGCTCCAAACTAGTTGGACTTCTTCTGCTTATCAATACTTGCATAGAATTGCAAGCGTGAATGGTAGCACCACTATCTAACCACCAAGTATCAGATGGAACATCAATGACATTGGATTCAAAACAAACATTCACCCAATGATTATCAAATAGCTCATTTTTCTCATTCTTTGAAGACTTTATATATTTCTTGCTAATATCATCCAAGAACTCTTTTACATTCTCAATCTTACGAACTTGAATAAATAGATTCCTCTATATGATTCTCCATGATCATCAAACAACAACTATTAGAATGCTCCCAGTCCTTATAGAACTTTTTCTCATTTGCAGAACTCCCAACAGTGGGTTTTGGAGGAGCTTAAACTTTAAAGGTCAAGTTTGTCAAATTCATCATGAGAGATTCAACCCATTGCATGTAATTAGTCCCATTAAGTTTTGTGATGGCGAGAGAACTAGGAAAACACAAATATGAAGAATAAACAAGAGAACGAGTGTAAATACATGGCAAAACAAGACATGCAATTGCTCCATTATTCGGCTTACTAAATAACCAGCAAAGTGATCACCCGAATCTTTGAGTCTATAAAATACAAAAGATTCATACACGGGTAAAAAACTGATTCACGACCATTCTTGACGAATCGTCGATTTCTCACGGATAGAGTAGTAAAATTTTGTGGTTCATGACACTTAGTGGAATCTCTTCACCAAACTAAGCATCCTACCAAATAATAAAGTAATCGATAGGACAACTTCACTATCTATATGGATCTTAGCAAAATTGATCTTGAATAGGAGAAATTACAATTGCAACATCGACTCAAACATTTGACATGTAGTGATGAGTATACTTTATACTCATTTTATCCCCCTCATTTTGAAGTTTAGTTTTTTAGAGTATGTTTATCTATATAAAAGTGTTCTACTGTCCTGTTTGGTTTGTTTTTTATTAGGTAAACATTTAGATCCCAAATGGTGTATTTTGGAAAAGATGAAACAAGGCGAGGCAAAACTAGTACGAAAGTTGGGCGAGAACAACTTCGAGAAGGCCTTTAGCACACTTAAGCACCTAGATTAGCGCCAAAGTGCCACCCGAGGCCTAAACTAGCACCAAGGCGTCACCTAAGATTTGGCTGGCACGAGAGGCCGTCGCGCCAAGGCTCGCGAGCCAAATCTCAAGCCATGGCGTCAAATCTCATGCATTGGCGCCAACCAGAGCTCAATCTCATGCCTTGGCGTCATCCCATCCAAATCTCAAGCCTTGGCGTCAAAACTCAAGCCTTGGCATCTCTAAGGCCCATCCAAGCAGCCCATCACACATTCGATAAAAGGGAATCCCTAGATTGCGAAGAAGATCATCGAGGAGGTGGTAGGAGGCACTCTCTGATCATTTAACATGGGAATCATCTAACACGGACGAGGAGACAATGGGGGACGATTGAAGAAAGGGGTTCTTCGGTGATCGAGACACTCTAGCGCTCCTAAGGAGGAGTCTCGGGCTTGAAGACGACACTTAGAATCAAGCTTTGACGAGAGATCGCGAAGACGAAGACAACCCATCTACAACCCGTCTACAACCCTAGTTTTCTCTCTCTCTTTCTTTTGTTTTCCTTTTCTTGTCTCAAGATGTTTTAATTCAAATTCTAGTGTTTTTGATGTAGCAGATGCTGAAACATTGGATTGATTTTATTCTTAATATTTAATGATGTTTATATAACTTTCATTGAAGATTCTACTCTGCATTAATTATCGGTGAATGTTTGATCACCATTTTCTTGTTTTGGCTTTTGGTTTGAGATCAAGAGATGAGAACCGAAGAGGACATGTGTAGAATATCATGTAATCAAGCTATGAGTAGAGATACCTTAGGTTTTACATGTGGCATGGAGGGTGTGAGGCCAAGAGGCAATATGACATGTTTTAGGGTTAAGCTTGTCAATGCTCAAGAGAGATTGACTTGTACCTTATTGATCACATATCGATTTACTTGGGATTTAAACACCATTAGATTAACTTTTAGACCTATCCATCGGGATTAGCAAGGTGAAGTCACAACCCTAGGTTTTAGCTTTTAGTTAAGGATTTTTCTTTGTTTTTAGTCAAAAGTTTTTTTATCATCCAAATAGAACCTAAGCTATATTAGATCGGTACTTAGTAGACCGATCCTCGTGGTAATGATATTCTACTTACTCTTTATTACTTGAATACAATGTGTGCACTTGAGCACATAGGCAATTTATAATTTCACCTTAGAATCACGAGAGACAAGTTCATAAGCATTCAATATTTCTAAATTTTATCCAAGTTCATAAGCATTTTTAATCTTATTCTAATATGATCTGTATAAATAATCTCAAATAGCACTAACATAAATTGCTAAAACAATATATAAAAAACTAGTGAAAAGATTGCAAAATTGGGTAAAATTTTGATTTTTGTTCCATAACCAAATTTAATGCTTAATGGGATAGAAAACTAAAAAAATGGGGTAAAAATATAAAATTTGGCTTCAGAAATACCCCTTGAACAATATAAAAAAAAATGAAATTAATAAACAGAATCAGAGAATATTTAATTATATTTCCTTTTTAGAAACCTCCTAGGAGTCAATGAAACAAAGGAATAAATCAAAAACCAAAAAGAAAAAGAAAAAATAAATAAATCTGTACGTCTAAGAATTGCCAAGATAGCGTATAAAAATACAATTTGTTCCATGGTTTCAATATATACCCTATTGTTAATTCTTATGCTTGACATTAATATTGTAACACCCAGGAATTTGTATAGGTATAAGTTACGGAAAATAATAATGACAGGAATTTGTATAGGTATAAATTAGGGAAAATAATAATGACATAAATTTTTATTGGCATATGTTATGAAAATAATAATGGTAATTCAATTAGTAATTAATTAATTACTATAATGAAAGGGCGTTATGAGAATAATAATGGTAATTCAATTAGTAATTAATTAATTACTATAATGAAAGAAATTAAAAAAGGTAATTTTCTAATAGATACCCTAGTATAAATTGGAATAAGAGAAGAAAATCCTTTTTATTCATCTTTGAATTTCTCTCTGACGGGTAGAATTCCAGAGGACGTACGGCTTTCGGATCTAGGGTTTGAAGAACAATTTTCTCTAGGTAAGATCTTCCTCATTTTATTTGTCTAGATTTTTTTGATGTAGATTCTTTAATTTTCTTTCAGTTTAGATAAACCATGAAGAAGTCAGATTTAGATTACACTTTCGTTCTTTATAAATAAAATAAAATAAGGATTAGTGGTGTCATATTGAATTACTTTGAGTATGAGAATGAAAAAATATTTAAGGATAATTTTTGAAAAAAAATAATGATAAACAAATAGGATAAATTTGAAAAGGCTGAATACTGTATAAATAATTGTATTTGATAAGTATTTAAGATATGTATTTTGTGATAAATATTTTATTAAAGGATTGAGAATTTATTAGATAAGGAATATATGATTAGAATAATTATTTAGCAATTATAGGAAATAAGATCAGTTAATAATACTTGTTGTCAGAGTATGATAATTGTTAGGTAAGGAGCTAGATGTGTATTATGTACTAATATAATTTGTAGATATTATTAATATTTATTTCTAGTAAAAGATTTAGTTTGGATTAAGAGCATAAAAATACATAAATTATTAAAATAAGATCAGAAAGGAATATGAGTTTTATAAAATTTGTAAAACTACCTAATTCAAATAGTTATCATTTGAACAATTGTCTAATATGTTTGGTGAACAAAAAATAATATAATTATTTAAGAATATTAAATTAGGGAAAGTTTTAAGAATAAATAAGTAATGATGATAGTTTCTTCCTTATTATTTTTAGGAGAAATATTTCATTAGAGGTAAAAAAATTCTTCGGATTAGCTCTTTGAAAGCTTTTGAGTACTCCTTTGAAATTGAGGATTCTAATATGACACCGAAAAATTATCATTTTTATATATATGTACGTGTAAGGGATTCTAATACGGCTTTCAAAAATTATTATTTTTATATATATGTACGTGTAAGGGATATTAATGCGGATCTTTAAAAAGAAAAATTGTTTGTATGTTACTTCATTTGAGGATGAAAAGTGTTTAAACTGAATTATATATAGTCTTGGTTTGTGAAAAGTTTTACTTTTTATTTATTTGATTATCCATGGATCAAGAAAGTAGTTTTGTATGATTGTACTTTTGAGATTTGTTTTGTTTACGAAAGAAAATGTGGAGATATGATGTTTTGTAATTTGAAATTTTGAATGAAATATTTGACTCTAGTTAGTTCGGCCCTGTCAACGGGAATAATAGTTGACACTATTCGGCCCTTGTCAACGGGATATAATAGTTGACCTTTACATTTTCTTGGTGGGGAATGTAATTGATTTGAACCCCAGCCTCCCAGGGGTTTGGTTAGAAGGTTACTAGTCTTGTGAGTGTTTGGTTTCGATCCCTTTCCTTAAAGGAACAATAATTCTTGCTAGCCATCCATTTGAAAGTCCCACATAACTGGGCACCATTTGATATTTGATGACCAGAGAAAAATATATTTGAAATGTATTTGATTTTGGATTTGATATGAAAGTGTTTGAATCGAAATTTGATATAAAATTGTTTGGATCACATTTGATATGAAACCGATTTGAAATGGATGTGAGAATGTTTTGAAGTATATTTTGTTAATGTTCCAACTTATTTTTTGAATCAAAAGTTTTGATGAAAAACATCTCCTATTTGTTATATAATTGAAAACTTTTTTGATCCATGAAAGCTGTATTAGTATTTCTTATTGAGCTTTTAGCTGGCTCCCATTAGTTGACATATTTTCGAGGTACTTTAGTTTATGATGAGTGATAGGTAGGTTGGGGATTCGTCGTCATTAGAAGTTTGATTAAGAACTTTATGTTGGATCATGTTGAACTCATATTTCATGTTTATGTAAATGTTGGGTTTGAAAGTTAATTGAGTCACTTGGATGAACATTCCTTTTTATATTGAATCTGAAGTTGGATTTGAGAGTTCTCGAATATTGTTATATTCTTAACAACTTTATATGACATACGTAGTGAGATTTGAATATTTAAGTAATTGTTATCGGCATGAAATTTTGAATTTGGAGAATTTATGAATTTAAAAGGTTGTGCATTTACTACGGATATGTGAGAGTTGGTAGTGGACAAAATCTAGTTCTGAGAAAGGAGTTAGTGTCGTTTCGCTTGAGCCTTGGTGAGGTTTGAGGGTGTCTGGTGAAACCGATCATGCTAGCCAAGGTGGGTTCCGGGGGCGTGTGAGAGTGGTATGTTATAGGTTATGATCTTGATGGAGCTTCGTTTAGTTTACCTTTGGGAATAGATGAGTGCATTAGCTTAAGTTTCAACTTCATCTAGTCTTATTCCCATGCTGCACCTACAATTCTAACTTGCTTACTTGGCTTCTTTATGACTATATTAGTTATACCTTTTGCTATAGAACACCATCTTTTACTTGAGGAGACTTGCATCTTCCCAAAATAGTCAGGCTAATGATGATATACCTCCTCCACCTGAGGCTTTGCCCCCTATGAGTACTGAAGGGGCTTTATAGATATTTAGGGACTTTGTTTGGATTGGTTAAGAGGCGGGTCAGAATCTTAGGTAATGGTCAAGACGATCCTCATCTAGTAGGGGTAGCTCCTTTGGCTACTTTAAGAGTTGAGTCCCATATTTTTTACGATACCCACTCCAAATCCAGCGACGAGGCTTGGATTATGATGATAGAAAAAATTCTTTATTGTCATTGATTATTACGAGGAGGAAAAAAAAAAAAAAAAAAAGCCTCTTATGCAACATTTATGTTAGACGAGGCGGATCATTGAGCAACCATGACTAGAGCTTTTAGAGGATTAGGGGCCTATTGTTTGGAAAGACAGTTTAAGGAGGCATTTATATAAGAAGTAGTTTCTGATATTAGTGTTTGACGACAAAATGTGGGAGAGTTTGTCCGTTTGGAGCAAGAGATTTGTAGTGGCTGATATGAGGCTAAGTTCACCGTATCACGTTTGCCCCATAGTTGATTGCTACGAGAGGAGGAAAAAGCATTAAAGTTTCGGGATGGACTAAAGCCTTATTTGAAGAATAAGATATATTACGAAGTTGGGTGTTTATTTAGGGTGGTCGGCGGAGCCCTTATTGCGAGAAAGGATAATGAAGGCTTCGCGATTATAGGAAACAACAAAGGAATAGGAGTGATGGTGCTCATGGTAACCAAGTCTGAAAAGTCGGCTCAAGAGTGGAATCGAGCCGATTTATTATCTTAATGGGAACTTGTTTAAGTTTGTGTATGGGGATAGTTGAGTGACATGTTAATTGATAGGGTCATATCAGTTTGAGTATTCTTAGCATTACGTACAAGGTATGTTAGATAAATGATTTCTTGATGACTAGTTAAAGTTCACTACATCTTTTCCTTTGTATTGTTTGTTGGTTTAGTGAATATACTTTATCAAGATGAAGTATGATTTGAATTTATCACTTCATAGAACATGTCATTATGGACAATATGGTGGTTTGAAGTTATATTATGACAATTGAGTAGAAGGATATTGAATTGACTTAATACTCCTTAAACGATGGGTTTTGTTTGATTTTGAGGATGAATTAAGGGAGCTTACTACCTTTTATTTGTTGATTGTTTTGGGAAAATATTGTCTTTCCATATTCTTAGTTATCTTGAGTTTAGTTGAAGGAGTATGTGGATAAATTATTTACTCATAAGTAGCCTTTCAAGGTGGGATTATTTGCTTAGAAATGTTGTTAAAGTCTTTTAAGTCGATGTGATGAGTGATGAAAACAATTTAGAAATTTCGAAAGGATATGATATTGTTATTAAAGTTTGAAGTTTCTTGAGATTTGTGGAGTACTATAAATAAATTATTAAGAGATCTCTAAGATTATCTTATATTTTCGGTGACATAAAGAAGTTAAGTTTGATTGGTCTTATAACTATGATGATAGCTTCATAGAGTTGAAGAGCAAGTGGTAGCAACTCTTATTTGATTATTTCATGGGTTCGCAAAGATTTGTTTTGCATAATGATGCCTCGATCTAGGATTTATGTTGTGTTCATTATGCAACATGGAAAAGAATGATATATACTTATAGACATTTGAAATTTTTAAGATAGAGAAGAAAACTACCTTATTATGATTTGAAGTTAGGTAAAATGATTTTGCACTTAAGATATAGAGGTATTTTCTTATTTATGATCTACTCATAGTTTATGAGAGTTTAAAGTCTTTGTCTTCTTAAAATGATTTTTAAGCAAGAAATAGAAGATATTGATACAACTACTTAAGGATTATGATGACATTATTCAGTACTAATAAAACAATGAGAATCTTGTGATTTATGCCTTAAATAGAAAAAAAAATTGATTCCTTGGAAATCATTTAGGTTATGCATAACGGTGTGCCATGATTTGGGATGTTTCTGAGTCTATGTTATACCTTTGGACTTTAAGGAGTTCTTATGTTGAGCATTTTAGTGTGCAACTAAGTTTGTTTGGAGAAATTAAGATTTTATAAGAATTATTTGAAACTAGTTGAACTTTTGGAACCATTTTTGTGTTTAATAAGATAATGAATCTTGAAATTTGGGATTAGACTTAAAATGTCTTAAATAATGGAACATAAAGAGACAACTTTTGAGGTTTATTACATTAGTTCTGATCTACCTAAAAGGATGCAAAAGTTTAAATATTAAGATAGAATTTTTGATGGTCATATGAAGTAAGGTATTACATTATTTGTGACTTTAGGTTTAGTGTGATAGTATGGAGGTTTACATCAAAGACTAATAGTACTTTGCAAGTACTTTATATTTCTAAATGAGTGTGGAAACTTATTACCATATGGATTTTGTGATAAGGTTACTAAGAACCTTAGTTGATGACAATGTTTCATTATGATGGTTTGTGTATGGATAAGAATCCCAATAATTTTTCTATTAGACTGGCTTCGATACTAAGGAGATTTTGATAATGTATGAAATATTTGATTCTATGGTATGTAATAAGAATTCTTATTTTACTTTTAGATTTTGACTTCGTCAAAAAAAAATCGAAGTACTAAGTTAGTTTTGATAGTAGCTTTCGTACTTAAACTAATGACTAATTGAGGAAAGTAATCGCAAGTTGGAAATATTTGATGAGATATATTGTTTTAGACTTGAAAAGTAATCAGAATGAGTTCTTACCTTTGGTTAAATTTTCTTGTAGAATAGTTTTAAGCTAGCAATGATATTATATCTTCAGAAAGGTTTATGGTAGAAGTTTATGATCCTCTATATTGGAAAAAAAAAATTAACATATGAACTTGTGTAATTGACTGCGAAAGGATAATCCAGGAGTTGAAGAGAGAATTTGGAAGAAAATCAGGTACACCTGAGAGTGTTATGTTGATAATCCCAAACGATATTTGGTATTTGAATTTGATGATTATGTTATCTTAAAGTTTGCTTATTGAGTTAAATTGAGATATTTGAAAGTTTGAAGATCTGTTGAGGAAAAACTACGGTCTCTCGATTTGTGGGCTTTATTGAAATATTAGAAGTAGGTACCTTGGCGTATAAAGTAGCCTTGCTTTGAGGAGCCTATCTAAGATTCATAATGTGTTTCATATTTCGACAGGAAATATGTTTTTCGATACTTCTCATGTTGTGGAGTTGGAGCTATTTAGACTTTGAGGACTTGACATGAAAAGGTGCTGTTAATTGTGGATGTAGTGAATAAGGTTTCACGACATCTTTGTTGTCAAGGATTGGTAAAATTCTATGGAGCAATCATAATTGTCAGAGGCCACTTGGGAGTTAGAAAAGAGATGAGAGAAAAGCATCCTCGATTATTTTAAAACTCGAGGGTATGTCAGTTTAGAGGACTAAAACTTTTTATAAAGGAGGGAGAATGTAACACGGGAATTTGTATAGGTATAAGTTCTGGAAAATATTATGGCGAGAATTTGTATAGGTATAAATTAGGGAAAATAATAATGTGAAATTTTTATTGGCATATGTTATGAAAATAATAATGGTAATTCGATTAGTAATTAATTAGTACTACTTATGAAAGACGTTATGAGAATAATAATGAGCGTTCAATTAGTAATTAATTAATTCTCACATAATGAAAGGGAGTAAAAAGGTAATTTTCTAATAGATACCCTAAGTATAAATTGGAATAAGAGAAAGAAAAATCTTTATTCAAAATGCTTTGAATTTCTCTCGACAATTAGAGGTTCCGAGATGACGTCGAGCTTTCGGATCTAGGTTTGAAGAACAATTTTCTACAGGTAGATCTTCCTCATTTATTTGTCCTAGATTTTTTTGATGTAGATTCTTTAATTTTCTTTCGGTTTAAGGTAAACCATGAAGAGTCAGATTTATATTACACTTTCGTTCTTTATAAATAAAATAAAATAAGGATTGGTGGTGTCATATTGAATTGCCTTTGAGTATGAGAATGAAAAGTATTTAAGGATAATTTTTGAAGAAAATAATGATAAACAAATAGGATAAATTTGAAAATTTGAAGTCACGTATAAATAATTGTATTTGATAAGTAAGAATATATGTATTTTGGCAAGTAAATATTTTATTAAGGATTGAGAATTTATTAGATGAGAATATGATTGAGAATGAGTATTTACTTGATTATAGGAAATAAGATCGGATTAATATTACTTGTTGTCGGGTATGATGGTGTTAGGTAAAGGGCTAGATATTGTATTATGTAATAATATAATTTGTAAGATATTATTAATATTATTTATTTCTAGTAAAAGATTTAGTTTGGATTAAGAGCATAAAAATACATAAATTATTAAAATAAGATCCGAAAGGAATATGAGTTTTATAAAATTTGTGAAACTACCTAATTCAAATAGTTATCATTTGAACAATTGTCAATATGTTTGGTGAACAAAAAAAAATATAATTGTTAAGAATATTAAATTAGGAAAGTTTTAAGAATAAATAAGTAATGATGATAGTTTCTTTCTTATTATTTTAGGAGAAATATTTCATTGAGGTAAAATTCTTCGGATTAGCTCTTTCAAAGCTTTTGAGTACTCCTTTGAGGTAAGGGATTCCTATCTGACTTTTCGAAAAATTATCATTTTATATATAATACGTGTAAGGGATTCCCTAATCTGACTTTTCAAAAAAATTATTATTTTTATATAGCAATACGTGTAAGGGATATTAATGCGGATCTTAAAAAAGAAAATTGTTTGTTTTACTTCATTTGAGGATGAAAAATTGTTTAAAGCGAATTATATATAGTCTTGGTTTGTAGAAAAGTTTTACTTTTTATTTATTTGATTATCCATGGATCAAAAAGTAGTTTTGTATGATTGTACTTTTGAGATTTGTTTTGTTTAAGAAAGAAAATGTGGAGATATGATGTTTTGTAATTTGAAATTTTGAATGAAATATTTGACTCTGGTTAGTTCGACTTGTCAACGGGAATAATAGTTGACACTATTCGGCCCTTGTCAACGGGATATAATAGTTGACACTATTCGGCCCTTGTCAACGGGATATAATAGTTGACCTTTACATTTTCTTGGTGGGAAATGTAATTGATTTGAACCTGGCATACAGGGGTTTGGTTAGAGATTCTTAGTACTAGTAGTGTTTGGTTCGAAATCCCACCTTAAAAGGAACGATTTGCGACTAATACCCACATTTGAAAGTCCCATGCTTGGGCACCATTTGATGACAGTGACCGGAGAAAATATATTTGAAATGTATTTGATTTTGGATTTGATATGAAAGTGTTTGAATCGAGAATTTGATATAAAATTGTTTGGATCCACATTTGATATGAAACGATTTGAAATGGATGTGAGAATGTTTTGAAGTATATTTTGTTAATGTTCCAATATTTTTTGAATCAAAGTTTTGATGAAAACATCTCTGTCGTTATATGATTGAAAAGCTTTTTGATGTGGCTGTATTAGTATTTCTTATTGAGGCTTTAGCTGCTCCCGATGGATGACATATTTTCAGGTACTTTTAGTTTGCGAGGAGTGATGGCTAGGTTGGGGATTCGTCATCATTAGGATTCGATTAAGGATCATGTTGAACTCATATTTGCTGTTTATGTGAAATGTTGGGTTTTGAAGTTAATTGAGAAAAGTCACTTGGATGAACATTCCCTTTTATATTAGTACAAAGTTGGATTTTGAGAGTTCTCGAATATTGTTATATTACGAACGACTTTATATGACATGCATAATTGAGATTTGAATATTTGAGTAATTGTTATCGGCATGAAATTTTGAATTTGGAGGGAATTTATAGAATTTTAAAAGGTTAACGCGTTTACTGCGAATATGTGATTAGTAGTGGACAAAAATCCCAGTTACGAGAAAGGTTAGTATCGTTTCACATGACAGCCCAATTTGAAGGTTTGAGGGTGTGTCCAACGATCATGCCCCTAAGGTGGGTTTCAGGGCATGACAAATATCAATTAAACAAGTAAAAAAAAAATTATAGGATTGAAATCTGATATCGTTATTGCCTTTCACGTCAATCAAAACAATTTAACTTTTTTTAAAAAAAAATTATCTATCAAAAATCAACCTAATCTCAAGTCAACCAAATATCATAGGAAAACGTGTAGTCCATATCAAAGCAGTACACGATTATGATTCTCATCATATATATATTTATGGCATCAAAGAATATAAGTTTTATATTCTAAGGCAAACCACGAATCCAAACGTCAAGCCTATTTTATCTTTATCTATTCATTATTATTTTTTATTGAATATAACCAATGGCTTTAGCTAATTCAAAAAAATTAATAATAAAATAATAATAACATGGATTTCAGCACAATCAACAATGATCAACATCCATTCCATTATCAAATTAATTCAAATTGAAAGAGTTTGCAAACTTTCAATGATCCTTAAATATGATGAGAATGAATTAATTTGAGAAATTTACACAAAGTTCGGAGACAAAAACAAATATAGAAGAAAGAACAAACCTAGGAACTATTAAAAATACATAAACTTGGGAACATTGAAAAAATACGAACAAAATCCAAAAATACGAGAAAAATAAAATTGGCAGCTTCAATGTCAAGCTAAAGTAAGCGCCTAACTGATGCTAGGTATTTGCAAATCAAGAGTATTTATTGAGCTCAGCAATTGACGACAATGAAATTTAACTAGATACATTACAAAATAATAACTTTATTAAACAAATAATCATATGAATTCGTAGTGTGTAGAAAACATTCCTAGCATGGATCCGGAATTATTAGCCGTCATTTGTTTCCCAAATTTGCAAGGGATGAGATCAAAGAAAAGTTAGGTTTGAAGAAGACATTTTCCTTCTCTCCAAGCGTGTTCTACAAAACCCTTTATCAAATTCTAGGGCTCTATTTACTTATATATGTACAACACAAGGGAATAATTGAGTTTTAGTCCAATGGGCTTACCAAAGCAAGGGAGAAGATAGAACTATGAGCCCATAGCTAGTTAATATTAAATCCGTTGGAGTATAATTTTTGGAAAAACCCTTGTCGAAAAGTAAAATTCATGAAGTATTTCGGTTGTTGGCCAGTTGTGGCGCCCAATCCCGGGGTCAGTTGAGAAATGACAGATCCCAGCACATGAGAATAATTGTGGATGTCGGGTAACCCCATTTTCACTCATGAAAATCGGGTGGGGTCTGGCACATATGGGGCTCTGCCCCAGGTACAACTGTCCCAACATCAACATCATAAGACATATACATGAGTATCATTTGAGGATTGTGTTACAGTTGTTGAGAGACCATTAGTTGTACGCCAAGTTCAGTAAGTGCGAGTTTTGGCTTAGTGAGGTGAGATTTTTGGGACACGTGGTGTCAGCATCAAGTGTCGGGTGGACGGAAGAAGGTGAGGGCGATGAGTTGGGAGAGGCTGAAGTCAGTCTTCGAGATACGTAGTTTCTTAGGATTGGCTGGGTACTATAGGAGATTCATTAAGGATTTCTCCCGATTAGCGGCACCTATGACAAGGTTGACCCGGAAGGAGGTCAAGTTTGATTGGAATGATCGATGCGAGGAGGCATTCCAGGAGTTGAAGAGGAGGCTTACTACATTACATCTTGATAGTCCGGACCCGGGGATAGGGGTACACCGGTGTCTTGTGATGCCTCGGCGGATTGGGATGTGTTTTGATGCAATCACGGGGAGGTTGTAGCTTATGGTTCCGTCAGGTTGAAGAATCATGAGCGAAATTACACACCGGCGTGGGAGCGCGAGGACACGATGCGGGCCACATATCCCTTCTTGTTTAGGGATGAAGGTGATGCGTTAGTCGTTTAATATTTAAGCATTTGTTTACATCATGGTGAGTGCACGTTGCATACGCATGTGTTTCGTGTAGTGTACATAATTTAGGAATGAAATTCCTTTTAGGAGAATGTAAGACCAGAAAATTCTAATTTTTAGGAAAAAGGGCAAAATAGTTATTGCCCCGGTCAAAATCCAGAATTTTTTAGATCTTGGATGATGAAGCAGGACTTCACCCAGTTGGAATCGTCTCATGAGGAAATCTGGCTACCACGTCGAATTTCGTCGGTCGAACCGGTCGGAATTTACGCTCGAGCACTAAGTATCGGTTCTTAGGTAAGCGACATGTGATGTGACAAAAGTCACCTACTACATGTAATCATGTGACACATGTTGCAATATTAGAAAGATGATGGAAATAGATGACCTAGATTGTGCCAAGTGTCAAAAATCTAGAAGAAGGGACACATTGGGAATTTATAAAATTGTTAATGAGGAAAAAGACAAAATAGGAAATAGTGATCATCTTCTACCTTTATTTGAAAGCCAAAACGTGAAGGAGGAGATGGGGGTGCAGTAAGTACAGATTTGAGGGTTTTGATATTTTTAAGAGAGAGGGCGCCTCTCTAAGATCCTGAGCGTCGGACCCAGTCGAATTTCTTGACGAAGGAAGAGTTGCTACTGCGGCGAGGACTACACGTTGGCACCGGTTTCAATGAGTTTCGACAAACTTCGTGAGGTAGGGGTTTTATCCTACTTGTTTTACCCTTTGTTTAAGTGTTTTGTGATGCTTGTGTTAGTTTGGGGCGTAGAGGCGGATTTGATCAGTTCGAATCTTGGAAGCTTGAAGTGTGAAAAAATTTTAGGACACATTTGATGTCGATCACGTGGTAGTGTGAGAGTACATTTTGGGTGTTTGTGTTGTAATTTGTGTAATAAATCATGTTTTGGTGTGTATGAGGCCGGAAATGGCCATGGAAATAGGTTTCAAAAGTGGAACAAGGTATGATGGAGTGGGCGCACGGACTGACCCTTGCTGTTAGGGTTGTTAAAGCCGGTCGCGGTTTGTGTGAAATGGACCAAAAACATCCATGTGTTGGGTGCTTGAAATTGATGAAATGAATGACTTGAGTTGTATAGGAATTAGTAGGTTAATGCGTGAACTTTGTGTATTAACATGAGGTCACAATTATATGAAATATAATTGTGTGTGTAGGTCATTGGAGATGAGTTTGGGATTAGCTGAGTGAGTTAATTTGAAGGCGATGGTTGTTTGAAGTGAGTGTATTGGTGTAAATTGTGTTGAAATTACATAACATGTTGTATGTGATTTAAATATGTTAATATATATATGTATGTGAATATATTAGCATGAATGACATGAAATAATAATGCATTTTCATATCTGCCGGGTAACCTAGAAGTGGGTGTGAGTGCATGACACGAATTTTTAACCGAACATGATTGGGAAAGGAATTTCACGGGATGATTTTAGGAGAATGGGGTTGGGGCGATCCAGCGAGATCATTTCGGGATGAGGACCATATTTGTTTAGGAAGTTCTCGACACATTCGCCTCGGAGGTAGTCTACGTCTTTTCTTAGAGATCGGTAGTGTATTTTCAATAACAACAAGTTTTGTTTTGAAAATGGTGTTTCCTAAATACATGGCTTGGGCGAGTGTGAGGGAGTCGTGAGACTCGAGACATGGGATCGGAGCATTTAGACATTCAAGTAGGATCCGCAATTTACTTGAGTGTGTGTTTAAATTGGATCATTGCATATGCATAGGTAGGGAGTAACTCATTTAGGGTAATTCCACTGCGGGTGATAGCTCACCACATCGGGAAATATTTTTCGAGTCTGGGATGATTTTAGAAGGCCGGCTAATTTTAGAGACCAATTTTGAAGAAAGCCGGGTTATGGCTTGATGTTTTTTGAGATAATATATATTAGAATTGTATATTTTAATATGTATTTTTATTAAGAGAAATGTTATAACTCTTGAACTATTGGAATATAATTGGGTGTATATTTTGATGAGTATTGGTTTATGGGTCCTAGAGGCCATTTTTACTCAGGTATGAGTCTCAGCGATGCGGTTTGTGTAGACTTTCCGCGGGTTGGCGGGTTGTCGACGGACCCCGGTTTGGGGCGTCACGGCGGTAGATATTTATGACAAATTGTGCTTTACATCAGAGCCCGAGGAGTAGCATGTGTCCCACCTATGAGAGAGCACAAGAAATGTGAACCTTGCCTTAGTTAGGCTCTAACTGCATTAGAAAGATTCTCTGCAAATCAAGCAAGATATTCGAAAAATCTGGTTTTATTCTCTGCATTATTAGCGAGGATGTGAAAAGGAATATTATATTCGAGAATCAACGAAAATCTCAACAGTAGGAGATCTCATTTGTAGGAGCCTAGTTGGAAAAGAAAATATTATGCTCCATGAATAAGGAAAGGTATCAACTAGTGATGGTAAGCTTATAAAACGGTTTTGGAAAAATGTGGATTTGGTCCAAATAAATATTCTCATCTTTACGCTTAAAAAGGAGTAGAAGAGACATTTGGAGATCATCGATTAAGCACACAAAAGGAGGACTTTTGAAGAATATGGTTTTTGGCCGAAAGAGCAGCTACAAGTATTGCACAAAACTTTGATGGTGAGCAGTACACTTACTCCACTTGGGTTGAATTGATTAGGCACTAATGAACCCAGATGTGTATGAGAAATAAGGGGCTTATTTCAATGTTTCTCGATTAGATAGTTATAGGAGAGGCGGCTGTGAGAAAGGGAGCCTTCTCACTTAAGTTCGACGATATAAGCTAGTGATATATAGTGAGACACCTTACACCTCGGCTCGGCCAAGTGAATGTTGGCAATTCTTGAGCAGCGTAACCCGATCCGCCCCCTCCGTGTGTGTGTGTGCGTAATCTATCCTATCTTCTTATTTGGTTCACATATTAACCCTACACATTGCACATCATAAAATAGTTAACTGCTACGCTTATGACAGTGTCTCATCAGTTGATGCGGCATCTCTTGAATCACTGTCATAACAAGCAGTCATTAATATTTCAAAATCATCCCATAAATGGCTGATGGTGCTTTTATACCTGATTACACGATTAAAATTGTAATATGATTATGCTTAGTACGCATTAATAAATTAATCTAACATGTTCCTGTAAGTAATGGGATCCTAGGGTGGATAAGCCATCAGAAAAATGAATTCAAAAATGACAATGGAACTTCCTTGGAGTTGGTACGAAAATGATGGCTTCTTGGGCTTTGTTATATGCTCTCTTTATGGTCTGGTTGATATTAAACGAATGAAAACAATTAAGAGTACTGCAGAATACATGACTTTCAATTGTAACTTGAATTTACATAATGATAATGCAATTTTATTAGAAGCGAGTATGCAGTACAATCGCTGCAATATTTGTTCCTATCATGAAGATGAATCGAATCGAAGTGTGGTTAATATATTTATTCCATGTCAAATATTCCAAACAAATATCACTCAAATGAATGAGAACCATGGCTGACTTATTTAAGGTATACTTGACCGATTGATCCGCAGCGATCCACGATGACCTGGCGACGGTCAACACTTTCATGGGGATTTGAGTGGGCATATGTTAGCTTTCAGTAACACTCATTCTCTAAGAAATTGTGATGTCACTACCCAGAATATTGATGATAATGGTGTTGATGGCCAAGACCATGAAAGGGACCATATCCACAAGTGGTTGGAACTTCTTGGAAAATTTGCTCTTTGGATATGTTGTACAAGACACTGATTTCAAGTAAGACCATATCAAAAGCCATTTTATTGTTATGGATGTTTATTTTATTTTAATAAAATTTTGTTATTTCATTTCAATGAGAATCTACATGAGTTATGTTTGCATTTAAATATCATGCATGTGTGCCTTTTATTCTACATAGTAGATGATTTGGTGTGTAGAGTTCGACTTACGCACAGAAGATCAAATCATTGGTTCTTGTGGAATATAAGCTATTGGTTCATAGTCTAAATGGAATTTGACACACCATTGGTAAGATTAGCCTGAACTTGATGGGTTTGTCTTGACTACGAGAATGGCTTAATTCCAACTTCTTGTGCTAATACATGTGTGTATTGAGCGGGACCCGACTTAAGGTAATTATTTTATCTTGACACATAGAAGTATTAATACCTCATAGTTTTATGAATACTATTACTCTTAAATCTTGAGATAATTAATAGACATGTGCATTTAATGTTGGTTATTTTGATTAATAAGGTAAGTCTATGGGTTTCATAATCTCGGTGAGTTGGATAACTGCATTAATTGTATAGTGAATATTAATTATTAATGTAATCCACATCCTGTTAATCGGATTGATGATACCCCCTTGAGGATACTTATAAGTTTTGATTATGTCAAACCCTGCAAGTGGATTTTTTAATCTGACATATCAAATAAGTTAAGTGGAAGGTCTTAAGGTGATTATCAAATGTTGATTATATAAAGCATCGATAATTTAATTTTAATCAGGGTATTTGTAATCTTAACGTGGGGAGATTAATAAGTATTTAATAACAAGGGCTTGAATTATACTTTGAATAAGTGAGGGTGCGTTATAATTCTTTAGTGGAGTGAACTATAATTAATGTAAATAAGTTCATATATTTACATTGGGAGCCCGAAATCTTATTTGCCTTTAGGTCTAGTCGCCTATTTATATGCCATGTTGGGCGACCTACAGTACAGTGAAGAAATAAAAAAAAAAAAAAACCATAGAGGCTGACTTTCCGAAGGGAAACACGAAGAGCCACTCCCTTTTCTCGTTTTGGCATTGGGGAATACGGTGGGAGAACCGGAGGGTGACGATCACTGCGAATCTTTTTATTCGGACAGTCGGGACGAGATCTCTAGGTATGGATTCGAATTGTATCCTCATAGCCTTATTCAGATTGGTTTTTTTTTTTTTTTTTTTTTGTAATCTGTACGCACTATCACTATGTTTATGGGGAATTCCAATCCCAACATTTGGTATCAGAGCTAGGCTGTGATACTGCGTATGGATTAACCCACTTTTAATCCGAATATAGGAATGCATATATGCCATGGATAGAACGTAGGGTGTGCTAACCTCCGTTTTGCAGTATTT
The DNA here is from genome assembly GCA_016808115.1 of Tetrastigma voinierianum. NCBI lineage: Eukaryota > Viridiplantae > Streptophyta > Magnoliopsida > Vitales > Vitaceae > Tetrastigma > Tetrastigma voinierianum. Next base: position 156,968 of record JAEQBH010005807.1, read on the forward strand.
TGTCCCACTATTATGGTCACATGAATGTATGATTTTATGTGTGGATGAATGTTTATTTTTTATGGGTTTATTAAATTTGTGGTTTTGTGTGACGTTTTTTTTATCACACTGGTTTGTATAATTGTTATTGCTATTTTATTTTTCAATATAGTTTTTTTTTTGTACTCCTTAATGGAGACACAGATTGATGTAAATAAATTAGTAGCAATGTGTGAACTCCCTGATGGAGGCATAGGTTTTCTGTATCCTTTGTTGTTGTTCTGTGGAGGAGTTCATGGTGGTGCGATCATTCTTGGCGGCACAAACCCTACAGTGGTGCAAAACATGATGGCACATATTAGGGAAACGGCAATGCAGAGTTACTATTTTCAAAGAAGCGGAATCCTTGATGCGACGTTGATTTCGTTTAGGTTCGAGGCGCTGCCCAGTCAGGTCGATCCTGTTGAGACGGCGCCCCCCCGAAACCAGGCTTCCAGGTTGAAGTGTCTACATTCGTTGCTTGGTGAAGCTAGACTCCTTGGATGCTTCAGAGTTGGAGAATGACCATAATAGCTGGGCTTTTATCTCTTTTATGATTATTTATCTTGATTGGTATCTTTTAATTTGTTAATTAAGTGATAACATGGATAATGATTATTATGGAGTTATGTTTAATTATCTAGATTAAAAATCATAATTTTGGATAATAAATAAGATTAAATTAATTCCAGTGTTTAATATAAATTATTTTCTCGAAAGGGAATTGGAGTACCATTAGTTTCCTATTTATTAGTTTCCAATTTTGTAATTTTTAATTTATTTAAGGAAGTAAACATATATATTAAAACCCCACATTGCTTTCAAATAACTAAGTGGGTGAGGGGAATTTATCAAGTTTAAATCCATGGTCTCCATCACTAGTTTGAAAGTGATACAAAATTAGTGGTGTGTTGGTCTTGGTACCTTCACTCACTATCGGACTAATTGATTAATTGGACTTCCCGATAAGTACAAACTTCTGAGGAATAATTCGACTAATTATTAATGTGAATCACTTCTCCATCACGGGGATTCATTATGAATAATAGATCACAGAATTAAGTGATGGTATACACTTAGCTATAAATAATAGTATCCTCTCCATCTAAGTCAACTACTATTATTTATAGGACCCAAAAACTTAAGTCATCATTTAGTATTGTTTGGCATGGACCGTTGCCTAGATAACAAGATTAATAGGAATTGGCATGTCTAAACAAATGTTGGATAGTAGAAGTCCTCCCATCGAGGCATGCTATTCAACGTGTATCAGGCTGCTGGCGGATTCATTTAAAAATTGGTAGAGGGAACCAATATTTAAAATGGAATTCAAAGTTAACATGCTCTTTATAATTTTTAAATTATGTGTGATTCTCAGGTTTTTATTATGGCTTTCAATCCACTTGTTGTCATTCTCAAAGAAAATTAACTTAATGGAACTAATTATATTGATTGGAAAAGAAACATGTATATTGTTTTGGCTGCTGAGAACTATAAGTTTTGTGCTCCACGAGACCTTTACGCTAAACCTCATGAAGGCGGCCAGAACGAGGAAGCGAGCCTTATGAGAAGTGGGTTAAGGCTGATGAGATGTCGCGGTGTTATATTTTGGGTTCTATGCCAAATATTTTGCAACATCGACACCCGATCCCCATCCCCTGACCTATGATATGATGGTGAACCTCGAAAAGAAATGTTTGGGGATCCCGGACGCTGGATTACGCTAGAGTGAAGTACATGAAAGATCTGACGAACCGCAGTATGGCTGAAGCCTGCGGTAAGGGATCATGTTAGAGATTATCGTCTTGAATGAACTATAGATCCTTGGGTTTGCGAAATTGACGAAGTCGGTCGATATCATTCTCTAGTCCTTGCCGATTCATATAAGCGATTTTCTGAATTATAATATGAATAAACCTCGATGGACTTTAGCACGATTGAGAATTGGTATCGGTAGGGGCCTTATCAAGAAGCCATCTGTTCTTGTCATTGAAGAGGTTCTTTTTTCTAAGCGAAAGCGATAAGAATAAGAAAAAGGTTCAAAAGCAAGTTCATGTTCCTTAGGCAACTCTTGGACCACAAAGAGGAGTGAAAAAGCCTAAGGGCAAGTGTTTTCATTACAAGCAGTCAGGGCATTGGAAGTAGCAATGCCCAGTCTATCTCAGCAAAGTGAACAAGCAAGGTAAGTCTTATTTACTAGTGGTTGAGACATGCTTAGCGATGTTATCTACTGGTACCTGGTGTGTAGATACAGGAGCCACTAATCATGTTTGCAATTCTTTGCAGGGGTTCCAGGAAACCAGGCAGCTTAGTGATGGGGGGATTTATCTTCACATGGGTATGCATGAAAGTGGCGGTTGTTCTTTGATGGAGATAACTATCTTGATTTAGTGAACGGAGATGTTATTATTAAAGTTGTCTTTATGTACCTTCCATTAGAAGGAATTTGATTTCAGTTTCTAGTTTGGTTAAGGATGGATATTCGGTTTTGTTTAATGATTTTGTTATTATCAAGTTGAATAAAAGATTTATCTGTTCTGGTACATTGGTGGACAGTCTTTATATTATTAATCCTGTCCCTCCATCACTGTAACAAAATGAAATGAATAACACTAATGTTTTTCCATGTAAGAGAAAGGAACCTTCCCAAATGAACCAAACATATCTTTGGCACTTACGCTGGAGTCGTATAAATCTAAAAATGGATCTCGAGGCGGTTGAAATGGACCTTTGGGTTTCATTGGAATTGGAGAGCCTCCCAGGTTTGTGAGTCTACTTAGAAGGAAAAATAGTGACGACCTTTCACGGCTAAAGGTTATAGGAGCGAAAAGAACAAGCTAGAAATTGGTTCACTTTCAGTTATGTGGACCCATGACTATCTAAATTTAGGAGTTGCTTTGAGTATTTCATCGCCTTCATTAATGATTACTGAGGAAGTAGCGATGCATATATTTTTGATGCGTCGGTAAGTGCAGAAGCCTTTTGAAATTCAAAGATTATAGGGAGGAAATGGAGAAGTGTCTCAATAAATGTCTCAAGACATTATGATCTGATCGTGGTGGCGAGTACATCTTGGGAGAGTTTAGGGACTACTTGCCAGAACAAGGGATTACATCCCAATTGTCTGCACTTGGTGTACAATAACAGAATGGTGTAGTAGAAAAAAGGAATAGGACTCTTATGGACATGGTGAGATCAATAATGAGTTATTCATATTTACCTAATTCCTTATGGGGATACGCATTATAAACAACAGCTTACATTCTAAACTTGGTACCATCTAAGTTAGTACTACTCTGACTAAATTTTGGACGAGTATGGCAAGTGAAACACATTAAACTGGGGTTTATGACACATGTGTGAAAGGGAAGAACAAATAAGTTGGAACCAAGAATAGAAGTTTGTTTCCTTATGGGGTATCTTAGAGGAACAGGTGGTTTGTTCTATAATAGTCGAGGATCGGAAGGTCATTGTTAGCACCGATGCTCGGTTCTTGGAAGAGGGCGTGTAATGAACCCTGGTAGTGGTGTTCTATAAGAATTGTGAGAGAAGATGGGCACAGCACAAAACTTCTTTAATACTCATAGTGCAAGAGGAAACACCTGAAGTGTTCTTGACATCCATTCTCGTCGTAGTGGGAGGATTGTTGAGGCAGCGATGTTGATCTGAACCTTATGGTCACCGCCATCGGCTTATGCAGGTTGCCTGACCAGGAGGAGCATGACCGTGATGGTTTACGAGATCAACATCTACCGCGATATACCATGGGTAGTGCCTGACCACGGGGAGTGTCTCGTCATAGTGGGAGGGTTGACCGTCGACTGCGGGTATACACTCTTGGGAGAGTCTTTTGATAGGATCCACGATGTTTGAATGCGATCCACGTAACTATGGTGACGCAGGATAAGATGCAAATCTTTGGCAAAGGCTATGAAATGCGAGATGCGGGTCCATGCCTCTTCTAATCCAGAATGCAGGATCTTATGGAATTTGAAGGATAAAACCCTTCGAATGCAAGTGGATCTATAAGAAAAAGAGAGGAGTAAACGGTAAGGTTGAAACTTTTAAGGCTAGGTTTGTAGCAAAAGGGTTTACTCAGAAAGAAAGGATCGATTATGAGGAAACTTTTTCGCCAGTTGCCATGCTTAAGTCAGAGTTCTCTTATCCATTCTGACTCATTTCAACTATGAAATTTGGAAAATTGATGTAAAGATTGCATTTCTGAGTGGGCATCTTGAGGAGTGCATCTATATGATGCAACCAAATGGTTTCATAGAAAAGGGCCAAGAACACATGTTGTGCAAGCTTAAGAGATCCATTTATCGACTTAAGCAAGCATCTAGATCTTGAATACTAGCTTTGATCAAGCCATTAAATCTTATGGTTTTGAACAATGTCACGTGAAGTCCTAATATTAATGCAAAGTGTGATGGAAGCGTGGTGGTTTCTTAGTGCTATATGTGGATGACATCTTGCTCATTGGTAACGATGTGGAGGGTATTATCTTCAGTTAAGGCATCGTTATCCAACCAGTTTGATATGAAAGACTTGGGAGAAGCTAGTCACATTCTTGGGATTAAGCTTCTACGGGATTGCAAGCAAAGAATGTTGGGCTTATCACAGGCTACTTATATTGATCATATTCTAGCCTATTTTAGCATGCAGGATTCCAAGAAAGGTTTTCTTCCTTTCAAACATGGAATCCTTTCTATCGAGATCAAATGCCCGAAACACGTGAGATAGAAAAGATGGCGGTTCTATATGCATTTGCGAGTAGGAAGCCTTATGTATCTGATACTTTGCACTAGACTTGACATACACGCTGTGTTGGCATGGTCAGTAGATATCAGTCTAACCCTGGGCAAGAACATTGGACAATGGTAAAACATATAATCAAGTACTTGAAAAGGGCCCAGAGATTATATGTTAGTTTACAATGACGGTCTAGTACCTTTATGGTATCTGAGACTCGAGACTTCAGTCGGATAAAGATTTCGGAAAGTCTACCTGCGGTTATGTGTTTGCAACAGGGGTGGAGCCATAAGTTGGAGGGTATCAAGCGATCTTACATTGTTGGTTCCATAAGTGGGTAGAGATATGTGTGACCTCGGTAGCGAGGCGTTTAAATGAAACTTCTGTTGGATCTAGGAGTGGTTCCTTCAATGCAATTGCCTATTACACTTTACTGTGATAATATTGGAGTAGTTGCTAACTCAAAGGAACCTAGGACCCATAAGAAGGGAAAGCACATTGAGCACAAATATCATCTGATTAGAGATATTGTGCAAAGAGAAGATGTAGTGGTGACTGAGGGTATGTTGAGACAACTTGGCGAGATCCTTTTCTGAGAGCTTACCGGTTAAGACTTTTGATAGGCATGTAGGAATGGGTGATATGTGGCATCATGGCTTTGAGTCTAAGTGGGAGAGATTGTTAGGGCTATATATGCAAAAACCATTTATTGTATGGATGTTTATTTTATTTTAATAAAATTATGTTATTTCATTTGAATGAGAATCTACATGAGCTATGTTTGCATTTAAATATTATGCATGTGTGTCTTTATTCTACATAGTAGATGATTTGGTGTGTAGAGCATAGAAGATCAAATCATTGGTTCTTGTGGAATATAAGCTATTGATTCCACCGATGCAAGTGAATTTGACACCATTGGTAGATTAGCCTTGTATGAAGACTTGATGATCCCATCTTGACTACGGGGGTAAGCTAGATTACTTCTTGTGCTGAATGCGCTCGTGTGTATTGAGGCAGGACCAACTTTGGGTAATCATTTATCTTGACCAAATAAATAATTTAATACCTCATGGTTATTATGAATACTAATGCTCTAATCTCGAGATAATTAATAGACACGTGCATTTATTGTTGGTTATTTTTGATTCATAAGTGAGATCTTTATAGATCGATAATCTCGGTGAGAGTTGGATAACTACATTAATTGTATATAGTGAATATTAATTATTAACTTGGAATCCACGTCTGTTAATTGGATTGATACCCACTTGAGGATACTTATAAGTTTTGATTATGTCAAACCTTGCAGGTGGATTTTTTAATCTAACATATCAAATAAGTTAAGTGGAAGGTCTCAAGGTGATTATCAGATGTTGATTAAATAAAACTGTTAGTAATTTAATTTAATCAACGGGTATTTGTAATCTTAACGTGGGGAGATTAATAAGTAGTTAATAACAAAGGGCTTGAATTATATTTTCGAATAAGTGAGGGAGTGCAATTATAATTCTTTAGTGGAGTGAATTATAATTAATGTAAATAAGTTCATATATTTACATTGGGAGCCCGAAATCTTATTGCCTTTAGGTCCCTATCGAGCCTATTTATATGCCATGTTAAACTGACCTCTATTCACAGTAGAGAAGAAATAAAAAAAAAAAACCACTGGGGCAGCAGATACGAGAAGAGGCACGAAGAGAGCCACTCCCTCTTCTGGTTCTAGCATTTGGAATACGATTAGAAGGCTTGGAGGGTCGACAATCTAGCGTGAATCATTTTTATTGAAGATCAGTCAAACATATCTCACAGGTATGGTTGAACTATAATATCCTCATTAGCTTTATTGATTGTTTTTTGTGTCTGTACCTGCTTGTCACTATGTTTAAAGAGGAATTTGATCAAACAATGACGAGCATTTATCTCTCAACTTTTTGGTAACTTCTTCTTAGTTTCCATTATATACGCCTTTGTGATTTAAGGGGACTGAATATCCTTTTACTGAATTCCAGTTATTTTATTCAAACTATTTTCAAAAGAACTTGTTCTAAGGATTTTTGTAAGTAAACTTGAGAGTACCACTGTGCGTTTTTAAAGATAAAATATTTTAATTTGTTACACATGTAAATACTAGTCAGCCTTGATGGGAATATTCCAATTTGCTAAATGCATTGCTTGAAACTTAACGTATCCATTAAGCCTGTGGATGTCTTAATTGAGTAAAAGGCCAGTCAAAATGCTTCAAACATGTTCTAAATTTCAATTAAATTCATGCCAATATGAGCTCAAACTTTTGCACGATACATAAAGAGATCAAAGCTTGAAGCTAGAAAGTGCAATCAAATTAGATGGGAAACAGTGTTTCAATTTCAAAGTAACCTGTTTTGGAATATTTTAAGATGTATGTTGTGTATTCGTTCCTACTATTTCAAGAACAAATTTAAGTTATTACTTTTGAAGCATTAAATGTTTTGTGAAATTAACTTACTATAGAAAATTACACAAGTTAACGTCACAGAGCTTGGGTTTTGATGATATCGAGGTGGAAGATCTCAAGCAATTGAAAGTGAAAAGTTGACATGATTGTCAAGGACGTAAAACTTGATTGATCAACTCATGCATCCTTGTTTATGTTGGGTTTTGGGCTCCCTTCCTATGTGGAGTAAAAGCCCAAATTGTGGGGGCCCACTTGTCTCACTTATTTAAGTGGAGAGGTGTCAGTTAAATTAAAGTGATTGTGCTCATTTCGGTAGAAATATGGCAGCAAAGAGAGAGAAGGAGGAGAACAAAGCCTTCGTGATTTTTGCACATCCACGAGGGGATCGTTTTTCGGATTACAATGCGGATGATTCTTGTTGGATCGGGCTGATTTTTGAATGAGTAGGTTTGAAAGCGTGATACTTCATTCTTTACGGTTGGATCGTCCAATACGATATCGAGTAGGAGATAAAACCGCGATTTATGTTTACACTTTTGGGTTTTCTTTTTTCTTCTTATTTCGCATCGAAAGCATTGGTGTTTAATTATGGATTGCTGGCTATAGCACGTTTTTGGTGCACTTATTGGAAACTCTCTTGTACCTCTATTGATCATAGTGGAGCTATTTCTTTGGTTTGGACGACCCGTGGTTTTTACCATTACTTTAAGGGGTTTTCCACGTTAAACAAATAGTGTCTCTTATGTGCTATTGATTTATGTTTTTGCTCTATATTTTTATTGGTCCTCCTCATAAGTTCTTACAAGTAAAGGGGAATTTAATTGCGTTACCTTTTTTGCTCTGTTATTCAGTTTGTTATTGTGTTGGCCGGTTTCCCCTTATCAGAGTGGTATCAAAGCCAAGTTGTTAGTGGTTTTTTTCTACTTGCTTGAAAGATGGAGGCACATATGAAAATGGTATCTTTGAATGGAGCAAACTATCACTATTGGAAGGGTAAGATGAAGGACTTGCTATTTGTGAAGAATATGCATATTCTTGTCTTTGGCCGTCATCTCCACATAGTTGTGAGGGGGAGATTTGTTGGGTTTTGGGCTCCCTTCCTATGTGGAGTAAAAGCCCAAATTGTGAGGGCTCACTTGTCTCACTTATTTAAGTGGAGAGGTGTCGATTAAGGGTAAAGTGATTGTGCTCATTTCGTGAGGAAATGCCAGCGTGAGAGAGAGGAGGAGGAGGAGAAAAACCTTTGTGATTTTCGCACATCCACGGGATCGTTTTTGATTACAGCGCAGATAGTTCACTTGGATTGGATCGGGCTGATTTTTGGACCAGTAGGTTCGGAGAAAAGCGTGATACTTCATTTTGTACGGTTAGATTGTTGATACAATATCTAAAAACGAGAGATAAGTGCCAGCGATTTATGATACGGTTTTAGGGTTTTCTTTTCTTCTTATTTATGAAGCATTGGTGTTTTAATTACGAATTCGCGGCTATAGCACGTTTTTGTGCACTTATTGGAAACCTTGTACCTCTATTGATCATAGTGGAGCTATTTCTTTGGTGCGGATGACCGTGGTTTTACCGCACTTTGGGGTTTCCGTTAAACAAATTGTGTCTCTTGTGTGCTATTGATTTTACGTTTTTGCTCTAATTTTTATTGGTCCTCTCATAAGTTCTTGCTAGTAAAGAGGAATTTAATTAACTGGCACCCCCACCTAGTGTGGGGCGTCTGTACTCACAAATCTGACCATTACCTCTAACATTGAAATCCACAGAAGCGAAGTCGTGGTAACTTGTAAACCTCCTATAAAAATTTTACTTTTATTTATAACTTAGAGTTTGGTAAAATCTTAGCGATGAGGAAAAACCCCGACATGGCCAGTGCCTAGTCTAATTCCAAATCTTATTATACATCAATTTACATGTCAAAAATATAGCCTTGACATACCATCAGCATTCCCATCATGTTAAACTATGTACAGTATGTTCCATATACAAAATATGTTCTTACAAAATATTATTAATACCGGCACTTAAGCGGTAATAGGGACAAATCCTATTGTGCTCCAGGCGTCTTGCGTACACTGTACTTGGAAAATGATTTTAAAATGGAAACTAATGAATTAAGCAGGCACTCGGTGAGTGTCTTTCATAAAGGTTTTGCTTTTAGAAAAACATCTCAAAAATGTATAAACTCTCTCTTTTACAATTATTTTCAGGAAGCTTTTCTTTACTTTGCTTTAAAGTTTCTAAAACTTTTCTTTGCTTGCTTGCTTTATTTTGCTTTTCTTTAAAAGCTTGTAAAACTCTTATTTCTTGTAAGAAGTTTATAAAAAACTTCTCATATTTTCTTGCTTGCTTTATCGTGCTTGAGTTCTTAAAACCTTTCTGAAACATTTGCTTTAAAAAGTTTCTCAGACTTTTTCATAAAATAGAACTTGAGCTCAACCCTGCTTTGAAAATAAAACCGGGAGCTTATGAAACCAGCCGTCGTTTTTTGAAATCTAGCGGGGCACGAAGACCGGCCGTTAACTTTAAAACTCCAGGGCTTTGGCGGCCCAGGGAACCAATAGTTGATTTTCAAGCGACATATCATCAACATAAACATCATCGTGCCAGTGTTTCTTTGCGCTTCATCATGCCCTGGTGAACCGCGGGAACCTATGCTCAAGAACAGGTGGAAGGACATTGTCGCGTCACCTTTCTAGGTGAATATGGTGGAATTGACCTGCCGTGCGCCATCACCATGCCAGTTAGCGCAACCTTATATACCCTGTGCGTTACCACGGTCTCCCTTCAATCATGTGATGTATGTCCTAAGTTTGCCGTGGACAGCTAATGCATGTGTAAAAATCCTAACACACCAGGTGCGCGTCTGAATACCCGGCCAGGTTTGCTTGCTTAAAACTGGGAAGGCCTTGTTTTCTCAAACTTTCTTTGCTTGCTTTCTTGCTTGCTCTTTGTAAATGGTTTACTTTGAAACCATTTACTTACTTTGCTAGCAGAAAAATGGTTTAATTTATTCAGACATTTTGCTTACTAACTCTTGAAAAATGGTTTAGTATTCAAAACCATTTACTTACTTCGCCTTTGCTTAATTGCTACAATTTAAAACCAATGCTTGCTTTTCAAAATGGTTTAACTCTCAAAACCATTTGCTTGCTTTATCTCATTGCTTCTTGAAAATGGTTTGAACTAACCATGAAATACCAGTGTAAAAACAATTTGTAATAATAATAATAATAATACACTAGTATTTGGAAAAATGAGTTTGAACACTCCCACCTCTTTGCTTGTAGCGAGGCAGTTCCACACTTATCCGCCTTACTACTTTTTTAACCTACACTGGCTGAATACGGCGACAATTTAATCATAACGTAGCGTGCTTCCACAGACTTAATACACTCTTCATAATCTTTTAAAGCTAGGGTGCTGGGGTTCACCTATTTCAATGGAATCACTGATTCAGACACCGAAGAGAGCTGAGTTCACGTCAAGGAAACAACTGGGGACTACTCTATGTCAAAAGCGGTAGGAATTTTTTCTTGCACATGGCCCCACTTTGAGTGAATTTTTTGGGCCACTTGGGATCAAATTTGGCGATTCCCTCTTCTTAGTTTTGTTCTCACTTGAAGTCTATTTGAGCCCCGCGGATCACTCAAATCGGATGAAATGGGGAAGTTATGGCCCGAAAATCACGAGAAAACAGTCAAGCAGGGAAGCCAAGTTGTGCCGGTACACAAGCTCAAATTTATGGGGTGGGGAACCTGGCAAAATCGACAGAATCGAAGTTGTATCTCGTCTGTTCAAGTGCTACCGGTGAAGACACCGAAATGCCCTGATTTTGTTATTTCTCCCACACTTTTGATGCCAATTCACTCATATAAACTTCTATAATTCATAATACCTCAAAAACCTTGGAAATCACTCTAAAAAACAACTCCACAACATGAGTTGGAGTATTTGGAACCTCAAATACAAAACATGAGTGAAAAATCCAAAACTACCTAGGTCACAATTCTTCTAACTCATGTAATTTGATGATTCCAAGTTTCTTTTACACATCAATTGGGTTTACTCTCACATAACCCCACAAATCAAGGTTTGTGTGACCTTTGCACAAAACCTAGGCCCAGGTAACAATTCTCCTTACCAAAGCCCTAAGAATCCAAAATACACTAAGGCAAACACATCAAACACATACCTTGATCTTGCTCTTCTCCTCCTCCTTCTTCCTCTTCTCTTCCTCCTCTTGGCTCTCTTCTTTCTCCTCCTACGGGTTTGCTAGGGCAAACTTGAGACCAAATGAAATTTTGGCTTTATTTTCTCTTTATTAAAATATCGACTTATCATAAATTCTGACTAGCCCTCATCTTTCATTATTGAAATTGTATTATGGCATCTCTAGCAATTTTGATTTCATATTCTTTGCTTAATGACATTGTACCCTTGGTTTTAATACCATTATTATTAGGGTTCCATAATTTCTCATTCATATTTTAGTCTCAAAATATTTCGGTGTACTTGGTACTCTTATACACCCCTCACAGTGCCATGCATGGGCTCTCTGGGAGACGGGGTGTTTACAAAATCCTCCCTCCCCTTAGAACATTTAGGTCCTCGAAAATGAGAAACTAAGCTCCAAACAAAAGGAAAGGAACATCTCATGGGAGGGAATAAGTGAAGATGCGATCTGGCCCGCATCTGGCTCTGGCTCTCCCCAGTAGCTGCCTCCCTCTCCTTGATTCTTCCATAGGAACTTTGGCAATGGAATCACGCACCTTCTCAACACAATTCCTTCACGATCTGCAATGCGCACGAATTATCTCCTCCTCCGTCGAATTCTCCTTTAAGCGGTTGCTCTCTCAATACATGTGAAGGATCGGGATATATTTCCTCGACATTGATACATGGAAAGTATCATGAATCCTTGACAACTATGGGGGTAACTTCAATCTCACGTGGCCTATTTTGGTCCCTGCGCTCATATTCGTAAGGGTCCCGATATATCTGGATGTAAGCTTGCCTCGTTCTCAAATCTCCTTACCTTTCAGGTGAAATCTTCAAAAAAACTTGATCACCTATTTCAAGCTATGATCTCTCATGGTTGTCGCATAACTTTACGTCTCTATCTCTCTTGCTATCTTTCGTTATCGCGAACTACTTTCACTTTTCTCTGATGATAATGCGGATTGAGGCCTGCTAGTCTTCTCTCCACCAACCTCATCCAGCCTGCCCCGGGGTCTCTACATTTCTTGCGCCATCTGATTTCGAGGAGCCATATCTATCTGAAGCGGTAAACGACTGAGCTCCATTAGTGCCCAGTGAGTGTCCCAGCTTCCCTTGAATTCCATTACCTGGCTCGGCATATCCTCCTAACGTCCCGAATAGTCCTCTACGTAGCCATCAGTCGAGGATGAAATCTTTGTCTTAAAATGTAGGCGAGTCCCTAACGGCGCACATGTAAACTGAGCCGCCTAGATGTGAACACGGGGTCTCGATCGACACTATCGACCTTTGAACCTGTGAGTCTCTTCTTATCTCATCCAGCGTACAACGGCGGCTTTCTAAAGAGTCTTCAACATTAGCGGTAGGAAATGGCCGGTTTGTTAATCGATCTCTCATCACCCATATGGCATCATGTTGCCTCCCAATTAAAGTGAAAGACTGTCACAAAATCCATAGTAATCTTTTCCCGTTCCACCTTTGGAATAGGGAATGGCCTTATCTTCCCAGCAGACCTCGTGCTACGCTTCACTGCGACGGGTTAGGCACACAGAGCAAACTAAATATCTCTTTCTTCATCCCATTCACGAGTAATGTTCTTTCAAAGTTCTATATCTCTTAATTTTCACGGATGCATAGCATCTGTGAATGAATGTATTAACTTCTTCCATGATGTCTTTCTTGATTCATACTACAGCACACATTCTCACGACCTTTTCAACATCATGCATCATCACGATTTGAAACTGCTTTCTTTCCCTTTCTATCTCTTCTTTAAGCTTAATCATCTTGTGGATCTGTGAGCGCCACTGCTAGATACGGTCACTAGGAATGAATCTAACATGTGGCTATGAGAGCTCCTGAATCCTCGGCCTCGATATCACTTTAAGGCTCTACGATAGTGGAATACTTGCTGATCTCATGTGAGAATGAAAGACTCTGCGGTCGCCTACTCGAGGCATACTCGACATTAGCTCTGGATGAATTTTCGATAATGCGAATTATTGCGATATAATCAACTCAAACATCTTCTTTGCCTCGGGTTTAACTCTTTTTGGGTGGCTATATTAGAAGACTTTTATGATGCGCGTAAAGTCCTACAATTCACCATATAAATAATGTCTCCATATTTTAGGTCTGTGAACACGGCTTCCTTTACCAAGCTCTAAGTCGGGTGTGGGATATTCTCCTCATGCTTCTTTATTGTCTAGAGGCATATACAATCACCACATTTATCGTGCATCAAAAAAACCTGACCAGGCCTTGCACGGAAGCATCCTTGTATAAACCCTGAATCCATAAGTAGCTAAGCGGGCGAAGTCGATCTATTCTTGACTCTTGAAACTCCTTTAGCGGCATCTGCAATCATACTTAACATCTTTTCTTTGTCGGCAGTCGATGCAATTTCTATCACAGAACTAAACAACTGTATTATTACGCTAGCCAGAGGAAGCTCGACCTCGACATTCTTTGGTGGTTTCAAATTTACCACTATACGAGGATCACTCTCACCCCTGTGAAGTACCATGACGAGGTGCATATCAGTGACTTGCTGCCAACTTGTCTCTCCCTTAAGTGCATGTATCTGATCTTTGATGTTACGAATGTTCCTGCGAACCACCCGAATACACTAAAATATCATCAATATAATAGCTATAGCGAACTTTATCCAAATACATTTGGAATACTGGTTCATCAAATCATAAGCAGCTGGAGCATTAGTCAAGCAAATGGCATCACCGAAACTCACCAATAATAGTAGCGTGTCACAGTCTTGTCATAGGTACATCACTCTCACGAACTCTCAGCGATGATATCGAGCCTCAAGTGCATCTTGGAGTATACTGGATCACTTGGAGTTGATCAAATAACTCATCAATCCTAGAATTGAATGCGATTGCGGATAGTATACTGTTTAATTGCACGTAATCTATACACAACCGCAAACTCCCATCTTTATTTTCACGAAGAAGCTGGAGCTCATGGGGATATGCCGATCCCAATAAATCCCTTACTACGACATTCTTACGCGAGTGCTCCTTAACTGGGAGCCATCCTATAAGGAGGAGATGGAAATGGGCTCGATCCTGGGATCAAATCAATGGTGAACTCCACCTTTCTTTACGGAGGTAATCCAGCGATATCATCGGAAGCCTTGTCTGGGAACTCCATGGCTGAGATCTCATCCCGATATGGTCCCTCGCTACCACATCTCCACGCATCGCTAGATAGCCACGACAACTGCAGCATTTGTCTTTGTCATAGCGGAGATCATACGAGGAGATAACTCTACGTAATCCTACGGGAACTTTACCTCCAATTTTCCACGCTGTTACTTCTTTTACCTGCTCCTCTAGCGTGGCTCTATGGTAGCAGCCAATCAGAACCACTTGAGGTCCTCATATCTAGAGCTCGAAGATCCGTGGGAACTCACCTCCCTCAATCAGGAACTCTCTGTACTCTCGAGCCTGCATGCCTGTGATAATGGATCTCCAGAAATTTGGAGGGAAACTCTCATACGAGCCTCTGTGGTTGGGTCTGTGCGGGAAAACGATCCTAAGAATGGCTTGGATGCAAAGTAATCACGTATCTGGGTCTACTAATGTATAAGCATCATGCTCTGAAGAATAGAAATGCAGTGACCATCGGGGCTGTCTCATCTTAAGATCCTGGCGCATGTCTCGGCTTTTTGATCTGGAGCTCTGTCACACATCCTGGGGCACTTGCCTCTCACCACGGCCACCTCTACTGCTGGGCGTCGCGGCCTATCTGGAAAGCCTCTCCCGTGATCGACTTTTGTGGCCTCATCTAGTCAAGGCCTTTCAGTAGCCATGTCTCACTTTGATAGTTGAGAGAGGCCTCGACATCAAAATGGCCTTCTTGGCCACGTCAGGCTGTCTTGAGATCTCTGCCCTCCCCATGGTGTAAACCGACATATATGTGAGCAGGAGAATACTGCAGGTGCCCTTGCTAGCAGCAAGGGCACGATCCACGACTAAGGGACAGCTCCTCGACACACCTCGCTGCTGTAACCTCTTGCCCACTTGTTCTTCTTTACATTATCTGTCTACAGGCTTTGTTGGGACCGTGCACAGTGCACTCCTCTTACTCTTACTCACAGCCACTCGATACATGGGTGTAGTGCTTTACTCAGCTCTGGGCTGACCTCAATAAATTTAATCTATTGCTATGCGGGACAACGATAAATGTGCTACGATCACGTCTTTACGTAGTCACGATAAAAACCTCTTACTAGGACTTCATGCAGCGAATGTATGGAACCAATCTAACCCAAGGAGATTTCTTCTCATATAGGATCAACCCTTCTTACGTTCTAACTTGAAGAACTCCTGTTTTTGAATCCTTGTGACTCACGAGAAAGAATCGGTCGATGAATTCTTATTTGAAATTAGTCCCATGCTATTCCATCAGGATACCTTCTTTCTCTGGCATCCACAATCTTTAACATACATCTTCCATCGAAGCGGAAAACAAGACCCTTTGCTCATCGTGCGGCCCATAACCATAAACTTTGTTTACGGTCTAACCACGGCGAGTGCATGCAGGTCACCACTGCCAGTCATACGGCAGCGCCCCCGATTTTATACTCTCTCTATTGGCCTCACGGTTCTTCATGAACCTCTACAGGTAGGCGGTGGAGGTTCTGGCTGCTATAGGTGCATATTAACTACTATCTGTGCAATGCGTGCCACTTAACTCTGCTAGTAAACATTCACACGGCACTTGGGCTCATACGGTGGCGCGGATAGTCGGCTGGCACACTCTTTGGAGGTTGATTCATAGATGCAGTGGTGGAGACCTGTGCGTGCTTTCGTCCTCGCGGGTACATCGAGAGGCCTTTCGAGCTACTGGGCCTTTACTCTCCTAGGACGAGCCTCTCACGTCCTCTTCCACCGACATAGTCTTTGTAATTTACCAAAATAAACCATTTAATACTTTGAATCATATGTCATGCCTTATAAGTTTTAAACATGCATGGTTGCCATTACTTGTGCTCTACGATACCAGCTTGACCACACCCCACCCCCTACAGGCGAGCGTCTTGTACTCCTGAATCCCATTAATTACCTCCCTAACGACTAGAAATCCCTATGAAGCGAAGTCGTATTGCTTGCTTAAACCTCTATATAAAATTTTACTTTTATTTATAACTTAGGATTTAGTAAAAAATCTTAGTGTAACTTAATGACATGGCGTTTGCACATAGTCTAAATTCAAATCCTGTATACATCGTTTATACCTATCCAAAATATGCCTTGATACCATCACATCCCATCACACTCAAACTATGTACATACATATGTTCCATATACAAATTAAAGAAGTATATTTCTTACAAAATATTATTAATACCTGACACTTAGCGATGTGAGGACAAATCCTATTGTGCTCCAGCGTCTTGCGTACCTGTACTTGGAAAATAGTTTTAAAATGAGCTAATAGGCTAAGCAGGCTCGATTAGTGTATCTTTCATAAAGGTTTGCTTTTAGGAAAGCATCATAAAAATGTAAAACTCTATTTTCCTGATTATTTTCGACTTTTCTTTGCTTTGCTTGCTTTAAAGTTTTCAAAACTTTTCGCACCTTGCTTTATTTGCTTTTCTTTAAAAGCTTGCAAACTCTTATTTCTTGCTTGCTTAGAAGTTTATAAAACTTCTCATAATTTTCTTGCTTGCTTGCTTTATCGTGTAGAAAAGTTCTTAAAACCTTTCACAAACATTTGCTTCAAAAAGTTTCTCAAACTTTTTCATAAAATAGACTTGAAGGCTCAACCACATGCTTTGAAAAGTAAAACCACATGGGAGCTTAGCTCAGTAGGTCGTTTGGGAAATCTAAACGGAAACTAGGCTCAACAGGTTAGCACAAACTCTCAGGAAGCACTGCAGGCGGCCGGGACGATAGTTGATTTTCAAAGCGGCATATCATGCTTATAAAACATCAACGATGGAGGCTATTTTTGCTTATCATGCCCTAGTGAACAGGGGCCTATGCTCGACCGTGGGGTGGAGGACAGCTTTGTCACGTCACCTTTTTCATTCAGGTGAATATGGTGGGAGATTGACCTCGTGTCGCCATCACCCATACTTAGTTAGAGCTCATAACCTTATATACCTATACGTGCCAGTCTCCTTTAAAATGCATGATGTATGTCCTAAGTTTCTTGAGCCAGGAACCAAAACTCTGATGCATGTGAAATCCTAACACCCACCGTGTGCGAATACCTCTGACAGTTTGCTTGTAAAAGCCCAGGAAGGCCTTGTTTTCTAAAACTTTCTTTCATGCCTTGCTTGCTCTTTGTAAATGGTTTTACACTTTGGAACCATTTACTTGTAGCAGAAAAATGGTTTTAATTATTCAAAACCATTTGTACCTTTCTTACTTGAAAAATGGTTTTAATTATTCAAAACCATTTTACTTACTTGCTTAATTATAGTTTCTGATTTAAAACGATACTTGCTTCAAAAATGGTTTAACTCGAAACCATTTGCTTGCTTTATCTGTTGCTTGCTTCTTGAAAATGGGTTTGAACTCAAAACCATGAAATACGATAATAAAGCAATTTGTAATAATAATAATAATAATACACTAGTATTTGGAAAAATGAGTTTAGAACACTCTCTTTGCTTGCTTAACTTGAGCCATAGTTCCACACTTATCCAGCCTTTGCCTTTTAACTACACTCAAGCGAATCGACGACAATTTAATCGCGCACGTAGCATTACTTCCCTGGGCATAGCCACACTCTTACATACTCTTTAAAGCTAAGGTGCTAAGGTTCTATTTCAGCTTGGAATCACCCAATTCGGAGCAAGAGCTCCAAGGTTAACGTCAGGGAAACAACCCGGACTACTCTATGTCAAAGCTGATGCAGGGAATTTTCTTGCATGTGCCCCCTTTGGGTAATTTTTGGGCCACATAGGATCCAGAATTTGGCGATTCCTACTTCTAAGTTTTGTTCTCCTTGAGTCTATTTTACGTAGCCACTTGAATCACTCAAATCGGATAAGAAATGAGGAAGTTATGGCCAAAATACGAAAACTGGTCGAAACAGGAAAACCAGAACAAGTTGTACCGGTACAAGCTCCAAGGATGTCTGCAGTCAGAATACAACCAAATCGACCGAATCAAAGTTGTACCAGTACAACTTCAAATTGTCTTAGTAGAACTTTTAGAAATGCCCAGTTTTGTTATTTCTCCCACTTTTGATGCCAGATTCACTCATATAACTTCTATAATTCATGCACCTCGAAAACCTTGAAATCATCCCAAAAACAACTCCACAACATGTGAGTTGGTGTTTTGGAAAACCTCAAATACAAAACCTTAGGTGAAAAATCCAAGAACACTACCTAAGGTCCACCAATTCTTCTACACATGTATAAATTTGATGATTCCAAGTTTCTTTTACATCAATTGAGGTTTTACTCTATGGCTTCCCCACAAATCAAGATTTGTGTGACCTTTACACAAAACCTAGGCCAAAGGAGCAACAATTCTCACTTTACCAAAGCCCTAAGAATCCAAAATACACTAAGGCAAACATCAAACATACCTTGATCTTGCTCTTCTCCTCATCCTTCTTCCTCCTACCTCTCTGTACCTACTACCTCTCTAGTTATAAAATATTTGAATAAATAAGGAATTTTGGCACTATTTTCTCTTTATTAAAATATCAGCTTATCATAAATTGCAACTAGCCCTCATCTTTTCATTATTGCAATTGCAACTTTTGAAATTAATATTATGGCCCATCTCTAGCAATTTTGATTTTCATATTCTTTTGTAATGACCATTGTACCCTTGGTTTAATACCATTATTCCGAGTTCCATATTTTCTCATTTCATATTTTAGTCTCCAAAATATTTAGTGTGACACTTGGTACTCTTATACACCTCTGAGTGTCATATGCATAGACTCTCTCGGGACGGGGTGTTACAAATTGCACTACCTTTTTTGCTATGTTATTCAGTTTGTTATTGTGTTGGCCGGTTTCCCCTTATCAGTTTATTTAGGTAAGTTAGATACTACAAGAAAATTTCCAAATTTCCAATTTTGATTAGACTCTTGTTGAGTTAAAATCACCCTTTTTAATTTACTACATTTGTTTTCGTTTTTTTTTTCCATGTCAAAAAAAGAAAAAAAAGAAAAAAAAAAAGAATGTTGAATTAAGAAAAATCAATATTCAATTCAAGAGAAGAAGAAGCGTGTAGTTTTATATATATATATATATATATATATATATATATATATATATATATATTATATATATATATACTTATATATATATATATATATATATATATTATTTCAAATGCTCTTAGAGTATTTGTTCATGTCTATCTATGATTAAAGACACAAAATTATGATATTGATTTGGCTTAATTAAACCTTAATTTAGCAAAATTCATTCTCACGTAAGTAATGGATATATACATGTTTGTGTGAGTTAATATATGTTGAAGCAAAAGAAGTCAAAAGAATTGGAGGAATGAATTCCTTATGTTTTTCATTGATCCATTATGAATATATATATATATATATATACAAAATCCAATATAATTCCTAATAGATTACAACTCTATAAGACAAGTTTCTAATGGGGTTGCAATATATGTAAAGTAGATATACGCTTTAACACTCCTCGAAGTTGGAACATAGATATTAATCCTTGACTTGTTACATAGATAACTAACCGGTCCCATGGGGCCTTTGTGAGAATATCACTCAATTGTTCTCCCCGCTCTTTATAATACCTTAAAAATCCGATTGAGTTGTATTTTCTCACGAACAAAATGACAATCTATCTCAATATGCTTAGTTCATTCATGGAACACAGGATTAGAAGCAATATGAAGGGCAGCTTGATTGTCACACTAGAGTTTTGTTGGGACTAGTGTCTCAATGTCGACTTCCATCAAGAGTTGATGAAGCCATGATCTGCATAAGATACGTGGCCATGCTCTATATTTAGGCTCTACCTAGATCGAGAGATAACCTTTCTATTTTGAGCTCTTCCATGAAGTGGTCCTTGTGAAACACACAGTACCCCTCAGATCTTCCTGTCTTCCTTAGATCTTGCCTAATCTGCATCATAAATGCACTCAATTATGTTATGCCCATGATTATTATATAAAATACCATGTCCCAGGGCTCCTTTCAAGTAACATAGAATCACGTTCATGAACACTGATAATTCGACCGTTTAAGTGGACATATCTTGACTTACAACGTGGTGAGTGGTAATATGGAGTGGATGTAGATACATTCATCTTCCCAACTAGTTTCTTATATCTCTTAGGATCCTCAAATGTTTCACCTTCTCTAGTAAGGTGTATGTCTGGAACCATAGGGGAACTGCATGGCTTTACCCCCAACTTTCCATCCATAAACAATAGATCAAGCACATATTTCCTTTGACATAAGAAGATTCTATGTTTGCTTCGCATAACTTCGATGCCCAAGAAATATCTTAGCATCCCTAAGTCCTTTGTATGGAATTGGCTCTGAAGAAAGTACTTAAGAGATGAGCTGCCTTTAGAGACACTCCTAGTGATAATAATATCATCCATATACATTACCAATAGAATGATACCTAGACTAGAGGTCTTAAAAAACGGAGTGGTTAAATTACTCTTCTGCATGCCAAATTTCTCAGCCAGTTAGTTTGAATTTCTGATATGCCACGAGGACTACATTTCAAACCATATTGAATGAAAGACAAGTGGAGGAATGAATTCTAATGTTTTCATTGATCATTATGAATACACACACACCCACACACACACACACACACACACACACACACACACACACATATATATATATATAAGCCCGTCTAACCTTCTAATAGATTACAACTCTATAAGATAAGTTTCCTAATAGAGTTTACAACTCACATATACGAAAGTATAAATATCTTTATAACAATATATATTTAAATTCTTTAATCACCTTATTATTTAGAAATTTTTTGGAAACATGATTTAAGTATTTTCATATTTAATTTTCTAATATATGATTTGATATGTGAAAATAACCTCTAATGATTGTTTGTAACATGATTACTCTATATGTAATTATTTATAAAATTGGGACATTGGATTTTCTGACCCACTTTTGCATTTAGCAATTCTAGAGAGAGTCTGATGAAATTAAATTCAAATTTGAGTGTGAAATTTAAAGCCATTGGAATAGAATTAGCTATTCTTATATACAAGTTTGAACATATAATTAGAAAATGGATCATAAGTGAACAATCTAAATATGGCCAGTTTAATCCATATAATGTATATATCCATATTCTTATCACTTGGAATTATTAGGTGTAGAGACACTTTAGTCATGCACGATAGTATAAACAACTTTACCAACTATAATATCTTGACTTGAGATTCATAGTAAAATGCTTCAACATATTCCAGAACTTCCATCTTGTTTAACGTATATATCTAGATGCCCATCACTACACAGATCAAACTCATGTATGGCTTTTCATAGAGCATTTACCCTTTTTTTCATGGAGACACAAAATTTAGAGAGTAAGTTTTTTGCATGGGCTTGAAGTTAAACGGATTGTCAAAATGTTTGTCCCTAGAAGTAATGGGATTAATCTTGAGTGGATAAGCCATAAAGAAAAAGCAGTTAAAATGACAGTACAGAACTTCAGAGGTTGTTATGGGGAAATGACTTCTTGAGCTTTGTTCTATTCTCTATTTATGATCCTTTTGATATTGAACCGACATAAACATGAAATATGTAACCTTCATAATAATTTTAATTATATTTAACTTTATTTTGTGTTTTCCATCATCAAATCAAACATGAAAAATCATTTTCTTTAATATTTTTTCTTTCCCTAATACTTTCAAAAAGAAAAAAAAACCATTTCTATTGGTAACTAATAGGTCCCGATCGGAACTTAAAATTAAAATTATAAGATGCCTCTCTTTGGGTGAGAATCAACCACAAACTTGAAATTTTTATCTGCATCGTTTTATTAACTTCAAAAGGATTTAAATACAAAGCAAATTAACAACAGTAAATTACATCCCTAACACATAGGTCACTAACATATCAACTAACCTAAAAGATAGTGTGAAACCCGGGAAAAAAAAAACGTATTTTTTTTTTCTTTTTTCTGAAAATGAGCGAATCTGTAATTCTTACCCGGAACGATGTAGACAAAACCCTAGATCTTTCTCTAGACCTTGGATGACGAAACGAATCATGCCGTTAGAATCATCTCGCGAAATCTAGTTGAACCCGAACGAGGCGTAGCCAGATTAGGGGCCCATCGGTTTGCACGTATTCGAACCAGAATGGATCCCGACCATGGGGTGCCATGTGGCACTTGCATGGGAGACACTTGGCACATGAGTGGGCCAAGTGTCATGCCCTTAGGATTCCATGACTTGGGTGGGGGCCAAATGTCAAGCCACCCTCATGCATGAGCATGAAAGTGGTTGAAGTTGTGGCATGGAGAACACTTGGTCTTGAGTTAGGCCAAGTGCGAACAAATGGATGTTAGGTGTGCTCCCTAGGTCAAACCAGCTTGGTAGTTTGAGGAGATGGCAAACGGTCGTAGACAGAGGAGAAGAGAAAGAAAGAGAGAAAGAAGAACAAGAAGAAAGAAAGGAAAGGAGGAAGGCTTTTTCCTCCATTGTTTTCAGATTTTGGTGGATCAGAACTGATCCTACACACTTGAAGGTGAGGATCTTTCCTCTTTAGTTTATTTCCTTGTTTGGGGCCATGGAAATGAAGCTTTGTTGAAACTGATTTTATGAGAATTAAAATCTGGAAATGGCCTTGTTGAAACTAATTTATTTAAATCTGGAAATGGCTTTGTTGAAACTGATTTTATGGGGACTAAAATCTGGAAATGGCATTGTTGAAACTGATTTATTTAAATCTGGAAATGGCCTTGTTGAAACTGATTTTATATGAGAATTAAAATCTGGAAATGGCCTTGTTGAAACTGATTTATTTAAATCTTGAAATGACTTTGTTGAAACTGATTTTATGAGGATTAAAATCTGGAAATTGCCTTATTGAAACTGATTTATGTGAGGATAAAAATCTGGAAATGGTCTTGATTTATATGCGGATTAAAATCTGTAAATGGTCTTGTTGATCTGATGAGATACAAGCATGATGATGTTATATATGTGTTTAGTGTATAGTTGATTTTGATTGCAAGGAAAAAACATGCTGAATTTCCTGGAGAAGCTCATGCATGCCTAACATGCAGAATGTTCTAGAGTTTTGACTGAAGAAAACTGAAATTGCTGTAGTATTGTATACGCAAGAAAAACATGCAGAGATTTTATGGGCTTTCATGCCATGACTAACATGCAGAATGATCTAGTTTTTGGGACTGAAAACTCAGTTTGGTGTATCCTTGTGTGCATGACTAACATGAAGAATGTTTTAGTTTTTATCTAAAGAAAACTCAGTTTGGTATATTATTACATGTGAAAACATACAGAATTTGAGCTCATGCATGACTAACATGCAGGATGTTTTGGGTTTATAGATAAAAGAAAATTCAGTTTGGTGTATCCTTGTAAAAATGACTAACATGCAGAATGTTCTAGGTTTTTAGGACTGAAAACCCAATTTGGTGAAGTATTATATGAATGAAAAACATGCACAATTTCTAGGCTTTCATGCATGCTAACATGCAGAATGTTCTAGGTTTTAGACTGAAAGAAGACTGAATTTGGTGTAGTATTGCATGCATAGGAATAACATGCAGAATTTTATGGAGCTTTCATGCATGACTAACATGCAGAATGTTCTAGGTTTTTAGGACTGAAAACTCAGTTTAGTATATCCTTGTATGCATGACTAACATGCAGAATGTTCTAGGTTTTTATACTGAAGAAAACTCAGTTTGGTATATTATTGTATGCATGAAAAACATGCAGAATTTTATGGACTTTCATGCATGACTAACATACAGGATGTTTTGGGTTTTTAGATCAAAGAAAATTCAGTTTGAATTAATATCCTTGTAATACATGATAACAAACATGCAGAATTTTCTGGAACTGATCTTGTTACTGCATGTTATTGTATGTGTTGTTTTTTCTGGGTTTTAAGACTGAAAATCAAAGTTGGCTTGTTATTACTTGAATGAATGCCATGCAAAATTTTCTGGAACTAATCTAGTTAGCGCATGCTTATGTGATGTACTGATTTGAATATGTGGAATATTAACATGTTGCATGTATGTCAAATATACGAAATATTGTGTGCATTAGACATGGTGTCGTAGCACACACATAGTGTCTGATTAGTAGAATGTCCATGTAGAGGTTTGCATGCATTGGTCATGGGTCAAGTCTGTTGATGGCACAAATTGCATTCTGCATTGGTATGTGCGGTAACACCACATTATGAGAGTGTGTACATGGTACTGATTGGCCTTTGCATTTGGTGTTGAATCATGTGGGCTTGAGATGGGACGAAGTCAAATTGAGTTCCATAGTGTTAAGCGAAAATGGAAGATGATGTATCGGGCGTAGCAAGTGGGGATAGATACCCCTCGATTGAAAACACGAAACTGGTTGAAACGACATATCCACGGTGAAAGCCGAAAAATGTCGGAGGTGTAAGAGACGCGGTGAGACCGAAAGTTATTTGCCCAAAAAGACGCGAAGCGATCAAATAAATATCATGAACTACGAGTTGTGAGATGGGAGTCGGAATTGACTCAGTACTGATTTCCCATTGGCACTTGCGTTAGGTGGTGGGTCGGAGGTTGACCTGGTACTTGGGCCATGTACAGTGTCGTCTCATACATGCATGTAGATTTTTTTCCATGATAGGATAACGTGTATGCCGCAGTTAGTTTATTGGTTGTTTGTGAAAGGATCATTTGCATGTGCCTAGGTAGGAAATGGCCTTTATAGGATTTATCTCTTGAAGATTAGCTCACCCTAGTCATGGGACCCCCTTTCAAGTACGGGACCAGTGCAGGCGACAGCGCTCCTTAAGTAGGGATTATGAGCGGCGGACGTGGCCTTGATTCTTGTTTGTGTATATATTAGAAACGACTAGTTTTAATATATGTTTGTATTAGGAGTGATGTAAATAACTCTTAGATCTATAGAAATGTATGGTCTTGTAACGTATGGTGAGTATGATGATGGGCCCTATTAGGCCATTTTACTCATGTATGGGTCTCATGATATGAGACACCGGAGTTTGCGAGTTAGCCCGGTAGTCAATGGGACCCCCGGGTTTTGGGGTGTCACAGATAGGACACTAAGTTAATGACAATATGATAGCTTAAAATTATTCAAATTAAACTATAACTAATAAATTAAAAACCCAAGAAACAAGACTCTAAGAGGTGATTATTTAAATTTTAAAAAAATTAACTACATGAAGCTACTTGAGTCTTTTGAGAAACCTATCATCACCACAATCTTGCATGAACCTTCTCCTCAAGGTTCAAGTTGATGAAAATTCATCATGACCCCTTCTTTCTCCTCTAATTTACATCCAATAGTAATAACTGAGGTCATTTGCATTTTATGTCTAGATAAACATCATCGCAATTAAAACATAAACCTGTGTATGTCTTTTTTATCATCCATGAGTCGTGTCATTGTTGGAGTTAGTTTCTATTGATTATAGAAGAGCTAGGGTGAGTGTGAAGAGGGTCATGTAAGCACTCCTCTGGCGGCTCAATTTATCCTCTCACATTCTGGCCAAACTAATGGCTTCTTTTAGCGTCTTTGGCTTGAACATCCTAATCCCATCAGTAATCTCAGGTCTAAGGTCTCCCATAAATCTGCCCACAAGTGCTCGTCGAGACCAACCTTGAACCTGGTTCCTAAGCCTCTCAAATACTTTATGATAAACTCATAAAGAACCTGACTTGTTGAAGCTTGGGATGCCTGCCAAAAGTTGACTCCTTGGGGAGAATTAGAGACCTTGCCAGCTCATCTTCAAAATGTCCCTTATGTAATACGCCAGGCCTCCTCTGCAAACAAGCCTTTCTCTAATCCATTGCAACCATTGGTTGGCCTCCCCCTCTAGATGATAGGCCACGATTGGACTTTGTATCTTTAGGCACCTCTTGAATTCACGGCCAGGCCACGGTTAAACCATTCCATGATCGGTTGCTGCGGTAGGGGAATTCGACTTGATGAATATGGTGGAACACTTGCCTGTGTTCTTGGTCTCTCATTTTAGATTTTCCTCTGCGGCACATTCTTTGGTGGCTTGTCCTTGAGCCGTGAAGGCATTAACAGAGTGTTGAATGGTAGCCTCCATTCTTTATGGCTACCTTATGTTCCCCTTCATTCCTCAGCTCATCGACCGGACTATAGGGGTCAGTCGTTTCATAGTTAGTAGCCCTTTCTTCCCGGCTCGTGCAAATGTGATGGAACCCGGTCGGAGCTTAAAAATTTAAATTATAGATGCTCTCTTCGAATTGACGAACCACAAACTTGGAATTTTCTACCTCCTTCTATTAACTTAAAAGAATTTAAATACAAATGGTACAATCATAAATCACGTCCTGTCGAATAGACCGCTAACATATCGACTAATCAAAAAATGGACGCTATGTTAATGAAAATATGATAAGCAAGAAAATTATTCAAAATAAAATATAAATAATAAATTAACAACCCTAAGAAATAGGACTTTAAAAGTTGATTATTTAAAATTTTAAAATTAACTACTTAAGGCTACTTAGGTCTTTTCAACTTATCGATGATTGTTTCAAGGCGTTTGTAGGACAAATTGATTGCATTGTAGTGAGTATTTACGATGTACCGACATTTTGTAGGTAAGTTAGAGGCACATCAAGCTTTGTTGGCTTATTGCAGGATTTCTTGAATGCACAGCATGAAACACCCAGCGAAGCTCTATCGGTTAAGCCATTGATGTGTTACTATCGAGAACTTAAGTCGGTACTTCAAAACAAGTTTCCAAGTTGATAATCCAAGTGATCTTTGTTAAAATTAGAGCCCGATTGGGAGCAAGAGAAAAGTTGAAAGTATTATTCAATGAATTAATTAAAATTACATAACAAAGGTCTTTATAGGCGGGTTCTTAGAAAGAATCCTAAAACAAAAATCTCATAATGCTAAGAAAAAGGAATCCTGCTAATAATAGGAAATAATTTAACATCCCCCCTGAAACTCACAATATGGCTACTATAAGCATCATGAGTTTGTGGTGAGTCATAAACTTACCTATTTTTAGTCCTTTTTTTTTTCCATTTTTTACAGCGGATTATGATTCATTTTAATGCAGAATTATGGAATAATCACCAACTTTGTGTTTTGCAAGTTTTGAATAAAAAAGAAACAAATCTAGCAAGAAAAGCAGAAAAATTGGCTAAGGCAGAAATGTCGTGACATTATATGGAATATGTGACAAAGCTGAGGTAACAGGTAGAACATGTCATGACAAGGAATGATAATATACATAAACAAGACAAGAGTGAGCTTAAGTTGGGAAGTAAAGATTGTTGAGACATTTCACAACTTTGTTGTGACATAATATGAGAAGAATTGAATGATAAATGTTGCAACAAAGAATCCATGTCGTGAGAATGGATTTTTATGTCGCAACATTGTCTAACAAGTTCCTGAAGAAGAACGTCGCGACATTCCTTTGTTCTTTTGTGACATTGATCAAAGCAATTGGCAATGCAGTTTTGTCAAGACATTCAAAACTGTGTCGCGACATAAAGAATTGAGGTGGGAAGAAAGAATGTCGTGACAAGCCAAAAACTATGTCCGCGATAGAAAATGGCGGAAGCGAAAGAATGAGTCAAGACTAGTTGGTGCGTGAAGGTTTTATGTCGACAAACATTTTGAGGAAAATAAAAAAGATGAGTAGGAAATATCACCATAGCTTATTTTTTAAAGTATGTAGAGTGACATAAAGTTCGGAAGTCATCATAAGCGAGGCAAAAGGCTATCTCGCCCACGGAGGAGAGTTTATGTTGCGGCTGACCTGACATAACGCGAGGAGAAATGCTGTCGTGACATGGGATTTTATTGTCGGCGAGGTTGATGGAACTACAGAAGAATGTCATGACCGCGAGAATTTATGTCGTGACATATTGAAGAAGTTAGTTCGTATCTATCGTGACAATCGGAAGCTAATGTCGCGACATTAATTGATGAGCGCTGAAAAACTGCGGAATATCGCGACATTTTGAGAGGCTTTGTCATGACCACATGAAGTTTTATCGCGACCTGATGAAGGCAACAAGGAAGGAGAGCTTTGTCGTGACAAGCTTATCATTGCGACATACCATTCGAGTGTTAACCTTTGCCAACGAGGTATGAAAAGAATGTCTCGATAGAAAAACTTATCATCGCGGCTTGATTCACAGAACAAAATTCAATTGAGCTATGTCGCAGCATAATTCAAGAAAAAGTGAGTCTTTATATGACATAACCTTAGAAGCCGACAAAGCTAGAGGACAAACGGAACAATGTTGCGACAAAGTCTTTGGGCCGGGTTTTAGGGATCTAATTTCGACTAAGTGTGACCCGTCATTTGAAAATCTATAAATAGAAGCACATAGGGCCTTTGTGCGCGGCTTCAGAACCAAGAACATCTGGGTAGCAAGAGTCTCCTTTGTATATTATTTTTCTTTTATTTCTTTTTCATCGATTTAGTCTTAGCTTACATTGAGGATTAGTTGGTTAATGTATCATTTTAATTGATTAGAGGTTTCTCCTATGTTTGATTAAATGATCTTGATCCCATGTTAGAATAGATCTAATCAAGAAGATAGAGAGTTTACCCAAATTCAAAGGATGAGATACCAATTAGATTGGAGAAGGCTTGTATTATCCTATCTATGGGGGCAAGAATTCTTCAGTCCTAAGAATTGGGAATGAAGTATTGAACTATGTTATAAAACGATGCAGAAATTTATAATTATACATTGATCTATGTTCTAGTGTTAATTTTAGTCAGTGAACTCTCTAATCCAATTTATTTTGAATTTCGAGGTGTAGTATAAAATTTTATTTAGGCATTCTTTCTTAGTTTAAAGAAATCGATTTTATACTTTTGAGTCAAATAGTAAAGATCTTGAGTAGTTGGGGTAATTGATCTTTAAATCTCTAATTAATCCTCTTGGGAATGATATTTAGACTTAAAATCCACTGTATTACTTGTATGACCTGTGCACTTGTAGAGAATTGAACCAATAATAAATTTTATTATTACCTACACATCAGGAAATATTTTCTTACCATAAAATGGTCTTTTACAAGTTTTTTAAGCTATTGCCAGGGACTTTAGTTAGTCTTTGGTAGCAGTGTCAATAATTTGGTCTCAAAGAAAATGGTCTTTTACAAGTTTTTAGCATCATTGCAGGGGACTGAATAGTTCAGTTGCAATGGTGGCATAATTTGTGTTGTCACATAAAAAGGTCCTTTACAAGTTTTTGGCATCATTGCTAAGGATTGATTTGATTTGAAGGAGAAGTTAAATATCAATATTCCCTCCAGAGAATTTCTAATTTGGACATGTTTCTCTGTTTTATAACAAATTTCAGAAAATATACAAAAATAGTTTTAACTACGATGTTGAGTAAGCTAATGAAAATGTTATGAGCTTAAATTGATATAAATTGTTTTCATGATTTAATTTGATCTTAGTGTGTTTCCATTTCGGGAAAGATCTTACGTGCATAGAAAGCCAAAAAGTAAATTCTTTGTCTTTCGACACAAGGTGGAAATTACACTAAAATATGAAAAAGTAAAGTGTTGAATCAGCAGTATGGCGGAAGCGAGGAGAGAAATATGGCGCTATGCGCTCGGGCAGAAGCAGTGAGAGGCCTTAGAGGCAAAGGACTATGGAGGATTTTTGGAGGCCATTCAGTAGAGACGATTACTTTGTTGTGAGACAACCTGCTATAGAGGCCAACAACTTTGAATTAAAGTTAGCTTTGATCACAATGGTGCAGCAGCATCAATATACTAGCCATCCTAGTGAAGACCCCAAGTAAAGCTAAATGGGGTGAGACCTGAGGTGATCAAGATGCAACTCTTTCCTTTTTCACTAAGAGATATGGCAACCACTTGGTCTGAATCATTGCCCTTATGGATCGATGGACACTTGGGAAGATTTGGTGGAAACATGAAGCGATTCTTTCTGCCCTTACTTCAAAGGAGAGGGGAGAATGTAGTGTTTAAACAAGGAGAGGATGAAAGTCTCTATAATGCATCGAGAGGAGAGATATAAGAAATTTGTTGAAAAGATACTTGATGCATGGAGTAGATTTGACCACCTAGATGGACGTCTTTTTATCCTCTATGAACTACACACCTCGAGAGTATAATTGATGCAGCCTGTTGTGGAGCATTCAAGATGAAGAGTGTTAAAGAGGCAAAACAGTTGATTGAAGACCTAACAAAAAACAACTACAGAGCTCCATTAGAGACTTCAGGGAGCAGCAGCAGATTGAAAGGAAGTGGGGTGATAAGGCCCAGATAGAATGAAGCGCCGCCGACGAACTTGATGCGTTGATGAGCAATTGGGAAACGAGAAAGAAGAATGCATCTAGCACATGTAAAACGAGTGGAAAGAAAGTGAGCAAAGTAGTGTTGAGGTAGCCAGCTGAGGGGTCTTTATCGATTAGGAAGCAATTTGTCAATGGCAACAAAGATTCTGACTTTAAGCCCAGAACCTGTTGCCAACGCGTGCAACACTAAGGAACCATGAGAATTTCTCATATGCAAGTGGAGCACAACAAGGTCCAGGACCAGTGTGGAATTTTCAACAATAGTATGCTTCCTGAGGTTCCAGGGCGGCGGTCGCAAAGGGAGTTAGAGAAGCGAGAAAATCCGAGGACCAAGAAAGGAGATCTCAATCCTTTGAAGATCGAATGCGGCATTAAGTAGGAGAGAATAAAGAATTCTTTGAATATTTATGAGCAAAATTAGGGTGAGCTAAGTAGCATTTCGAGCAAATATAATGTGTTTCAAGTCAACACTAATGCCTCTTTAGAAATCTAGAACCTGAAGTAGAATGTGGCCTACTTGATGCAAATTAGTCCAGGGATGCCTTCTAAGTGATCTGAAGAAGAATCCTAAGGACTGTATGTTGGTGACTCAGAGGAGTGGCAGAGAGTTGGAAAGAAGAAAAGAAGATGAGCATAAAAGGCGAAAAGGTGAGAAACAAGCTGGAAAGAGGACAAGTTAGGCAGTTGAGTCATTTGAAGAAATTGAGAAAAAAGGAATCTGGTGACGTGAAAGAAAAGAAGGCGAGAAAGAAGAGGAAATGCAAGCCTACATGCCTGCTGTTCCATTCCCTTAGAGACTTTAGAAAGCAAAAATAGAGGAGCAGTTCTCTAGATTCTTGGAAATATTCACGAAAATAGAGATTAATATACCTTTTGCTGAGGCATTGGCTCAGATGCCTAACTATGCCAAGTTTCTGAAGGACATTCTAAGTAAGAAGAGGAGATTTCTTTGAAGAAGAGTGAGTGAATTTGATAGCCACACCTTAGTGCAATGATCCAAAG
Organism: Tetrastigma voinierianum; assembly: GCA_016808115.1. Lineage (NCBI taxonomy): Eukaryota > Viridiplantae > Streptophyta > Magnoliopsida > Vitales > Vitaceae > Tetrastigma > Tetrastigma voinierianum. Next base: position 188,938 of record JAEQBH010005807.1, read on the forward strand.
ACCTACCGATTAAGATGGGATCCTGGAAACTTCACCCATTCGCACTGGTGGGAAGGAGTTGAATTTAAAGGCTTTATATGACTTAGGGACAAACATCGCTTGATGCCCTTTATCGAGTAGTGAAAGGCGAGTTTGGGAGCTTACTCCCCTGAATATGACCACCTATGAATGGCATATAGGACTATGGCATAACCTGAGGGAGTCCTTGAAGATGTACTCATCAATGTGGAAAAATTTATTTTCCCTATGGACTTTATAGTTATGGACATGGAGGAAGATACACAAGTTCCATTGCTGCTTGGAAGACCTTTCTTGGCCATTGGAGCTGCCTTGATAGATGTGGAAAGTAAGAACTCAACTTTGTCGGGGTGGGGAAGAAGTAGTACCGCCGAGCTGAACAAAAGCTGAAAACGATTGAATGTGAAAGTACAAATTGTAAGACTGTAGAAACAATAGTTCACATTAGTCTTGAACTGATTTTTGGCTGTAATTTTTAGAATTCAATTAATGAAATGAGATGAATTTCCAGTATCTTGAGGATATTGATTGTAAATTTCTGAATTCCAGTTGTGATTTAAAAAAGACAATCTTAAGTTTGAATGAGAATAGTATGTTGAAATCAAGCATCAATGAAGAGAAGGCAAAAGAAATAGAAACAAGTTTAGAAGGGTTAACCTTGAAGAATTGAACATGAAGTATGCTTTCTTAGAACCCGAGAAAAAAATAAAACACCATGATTATATCAATTTGCATTAACTGTTTGAAGAACAAAAGCTATTGGAGATCCTCGGGAAATACAAAAGAAGCAATTGCACAGTCGGTATAAGATTTGAAAGGAATCAATCCTTATATTTGCATGCATAAAATTCTCTTTAAGGGAAAATGCAAAAGACCTCCATTGAACATCGAAAGTGAATCCGGTAATGAAAGAAGTTGTCGGAGAAAGAATCTTGAAATGGATGAGAAGACATGAAGCATATGTGTCTGGATAACCCTTCTTGGAGTAGGCCCGATTCATGTGGTTCCCAAGAAGGGTGGATTCGCTGTGATTAGAAATGAGAAGAATGAATTATTTTACAAGAACTATGACAGGATGGAGGGTGTGCATTGACTACAGAAAATTGAATACTGCAACTAGAAAGGATCACTATCCTTTACCCTTTATTGATAAAATGTTGGACAGGTTAGCAGGACACCCCAATTTCTGTTTCTTGATGGATACTCTAGATATAACCAGATTTTTTCACTGTATGAGCAGAAAACTACATTTACATGTCATATGACACCTTTTCTTTTAAAGGATGCCATTTAGATTATGTAATACTCTTACACCCTTATTTCAAGGTGTATATGATATCTATGTTCTCAGATTTGTGGAAGAGGCTATGAAAATCTTCTTGGATATTCTCAATATATGGATCGATTTTGAGAAACATTTAGAAAATTTGGAAATAGTACTTCAAGGCTACTGAAGATAAGAATCTAGCTACGGGTGGAGGAAAATGTTATTTCATGAGTAAGGTATTGTCTTGAGACACAAGATTTCTGATTGGGTTAAGAAGTGGACTAAGCAAGGTTTCTCTCATAAAAACTCTCTTGCCACCTACAAGCACATTAAAGGGATAAAGTTTCTGGGACAATCTTGGATTTCTGAGGAAATTCGCCGGGGACTTCTCGAAAATCTACGGACCGTTATGCAGTTATTTAGAAAATGAAAATTTTGATTTTTGATAGATGTACGCCTTTACATTTGAAGAAATTAAGTCAGTTCGATTCGGCTCTCATAATGGCAACACCTAAGCGAAGCGAAAGGGTTTGAAATCATGTGTGATGCCGGTGACTATACGATAGGGCGTGTGGAACGAAGAACTTAAAAGATGTCAAGGCCATATATACTATGCGTAGGAAGCCTTGATAAAGCCTGAGAGAACTACTCTACCACGAAGAAAGGAAATCTGGTAATGGTGTTTATATGGAAAATTCGGGCCTTACATGTTGGGGTCCATGTTATAATATATAGATCATGCTGCGATTAAACATCGATCGCGAAGAAAGATGCAGACCAGCGTCCGGATGGGTATTTTTGCGGCAAAGTTTGATTTGAAATCAAAGACAAGAAGGGTAGTAATGATGTGATAGTTGATTACTTATGCAGAGTGAAAACCCTCCCGAAGATGAAAAGGAAATGAAATAGCGAGAGAAAATTTTCTTGATGAGTAGCTTTTGAGTTATCGGTCGAAATACCATGGTATCTTTGATATTGTGAATTACTGCTTTGTGGAATTGTGCCACAGGTTCGGCTACCAGCGGAAGAGAAGAGTTAAGAACTGATAAGCGATTTTATATATGGGATGATAAACTCTGTTGAAGAGGAAGCGATTGATTATCATGAGATGTGTCTGGAAACGAAACGAAATAAAATTCTTGATGAATGTCATGCATCACCATATGGAGGACACTTTGCAGGAAATAGAACATGCCATAAAATTCTCCAATCAGGTTTTTATTGGCCTACCTATTCAGAGATAGTTTTGAATGGGTGAAACATTGTGATAAATGTTAGAGAATTGGCAACATAAGCAGAAAAAATGAGATGCCCCTACAAGGAATCCTAGTGGTGTAGATTTTTTATGTATGGGGGATAGACTTCATGGGACCTTTCCTATCATCATTTGGAAATCTATACATTCTCCTAGCTATGGATTATGTATCCAAATGGGTGGAAACAATGGCTACCATAAATGATCTTGCTGCAGTGGGGTTCATTCAAAGAAATATTTTGAGCAGATTTGGAGCACCCAGAACAATCATTAGTGATGAGGGATGACATTTTGCAAATAAAGTATTTTCAAAACTCATGAGTAGATATGGAATCAGACATGTAATGTGATTGGCTTATTACCCTCGGTTAAATGGGCAAACCAAGATTTCCAATAGGGAGATAAAGAAGATTCTAAAGAAAACAGTGGCAAGCGAAAAAGTGATACATAGAGTTTAGAATGATGCATTGTGGGCTTATAGAATTACTTACAAAACTTGTATTAGAATGTCCGCATATAGGATTGTATTTGGGAAGCCCTATCATCTCTGATGTAAGGTTGGGATTGTGATGGATGATCTAATGGTTTGGGTAAGTTAGGGATGGGTTTGTGGTAGTTTAAGGGTGTAGGATGTAACGTTAAAAGGTAAGAGATAGGTTTGGTTCTAAAGGTTATAGGGCTTATTTGAGGTTTGCTTGTGATGGAATTAAGGTTTAGAAGGAAGGATTTTAGGTATGGAAAGGTTCGGGTTTTATTTGATGCAAAACGGCCTTGTATTGAGCTAGTTTGCGGTTTTTGGTTTTTTCTAAGATAGGCTAGGGCTATGCATGAATTTGGGATTTCTCTAAGGTTAGGGAAGATGGTTTGTATGGTTTCTAGGGTGAAACAAAGTATTTGGAAAGGTTTTAAGAAGTATGAAACCAGATTTGGAAAGTTTTGGGTTTAGGTTGAAAATTTGGTTATGGAAAGGTGAAAGAGAAGATGATGAGATGAGTAGAGGTAATAGAAGGATAGGTACTTACTTCACAACTTTAAGAATCCACCAAGAGATAAGAAGCCACAGGAACTTCGCCACTCAAAAATTATCCATGACAATTAGAGGAAGCAAGAGAGATATACTTCGCCACCTAGGAATCCACCTGAGATAAGCGACAAACTCGCCCACTTAAGGGAATCCACCCCCCGAGAGATAAGAGAACAAGAGAGAACTCTTAAAAAAGGAGTCCCTAGAAAAATATTATTAAACTTGAACTGAATTGTCAAAAGACTACATTAGAGGGGGGTATATATAGCTCCATACTTTCTAAATTCAATAAAGAAACTCCTACTTGGACTAGGAAAACAAAGACTTTCTAATTTAAATAAAGAAAATCCTAAAAAGAAATAGAAACTCCTACTTTGACTAGGAAAAACAAACTTTCTGAATTAAATAAAGTAACGACTACTTTGACATGGAGAACAAATCTTTCTAAAATAAAACAACTCCAAATCAAAATAGTAACAAGACTCAAAATACTTGGATTTAGAAGCATATTTGGTGTCTCCAAGGTTTCAAAGCCTCCCGAATATGGATTTATCATAAGTGGGTAAATTTGTGTATGTTGTAGAAGCTCCTACATCAATCCCCCATAGTTGGGAAAAAAAGACTTGCCCTCAAGTCTTCACCATGATAAGGCCTCAAATCCTTGACATTGAATGTAGGCCAAGATATTGTTGTCATCGAGCAATTCCAACCTTAAGTATTGGCCTATATTCACTTAATAATCTTGGAAGGACCATCTATTCTTGTGCGAAACTTGGAGACACCTCTCCTTTAATCCATGTGTAATCAGATCCTCCTCCTGAATCAAATATTGACTTTTGATAACCTCCATTTGCTTGTTTTTCATATTGCTCCTCTTTTGCCTATGTTGAATCTCACTTCCTCATGAATAAAAAGTTCTCAAGATCCATCTTCATCACTCGATATAGTGGGAACCACATAAGCATTTTCACTCTCTTGAACAAGCCATTTGTCAAACAAATCATCAACTTGTGTTTAAGCTCTTCATGCTCATAGGGTTCATCATAGAGGCTAGCTTATTAGGAAAAACCAAACATAGTATAGAGTCTATTTGATGTTGAATATCCCTCGTAAGTGGCAAACCATGGTATTTCTTGAGCGTGCTTGGCGAATTCTAAGTCGATTTCACTTAAAGCGAGGAATTCCTTTTTACTTTGGTTCTTCAACAAGCAAAGGCGTCACATTTGAAACATCTTTGATTTCAAAATCAAACTGACAGTAGTAAACTCTTCTCCTCATCTTCTTGGACATGGTTGATTTGATTACTTGTTCAACACCTTCTTCCTTAGCCGTCTCTTCCCTCGAATTAGGGCAATCACTTTTTGGTTAGGACATTCAGAATCAATATGCCCCAATCCTTGGCACTTAAAACACATCTTTGACTTAGAAGTCAATTCTTGTTGCACTTTACTCTTTACTTGAGTGGGGGTAGTTTTAGTACTACTAGGATTCAAAGAAGTAGAATCCTCAATAAACCCTTCATTAGCCACATTATTAGTTGTAGTAGAATTTCCATTTTTTTTTTTGCCTCAGCAGCTAAACAAGTTTCATCACACATCTTAGAAGACTATGATATGGTTTCAAAAATAACTCTAGCAATATCAGATCTCAAACCAAAAATGTAGTGGGCTATGCATATTTCCTCGGCCTCTTGTAAGTCTCCTTTGATAATCAAGTTTACAAGGCGAGTACACGATTTCCAAGCTGCAAATAGAGATTCTCGAATAAATCAAATTTGGAAGAGTTGAGGAATGAAGCTTATGATAATGCCGGAATCAACAAGGATAAGACAAAGAAGTGGCATGATCAAAGTTATGAGGAGAGTTCAAGCGGGAGAGCTAGTCTGTTTGTACAGTCTAGCTCAAATTTGTTTCGGGGAAAACTAAAGTCAGCATGGAGTGAGTCCTTACCGCAGTAGTTGCAAATTACACCCTTTGTAGCGATGGCTTAAGCATTTATCTTGGAGGAACATAAATAAATATTAACTCAGATTTAGAGAGATGGAAAATTTTCTTCGAAAAGGAAGCATTTTCGCCGGCAAATTTCTAGCTAAAGACATAAAACATGGCGGCTGCTTGGGGCAACCCAGAAATTTTCTTAATCATTTGATAAATTGATTTTATTGTTTAATTAATGTCGTAATTAGTTTAGATAATTTAGTAGAATAGCTTTTGAATTCTATTTTGAACTTATAGTGTGATTCGTTTCTTGGTTTGACTTTTCGGGCCATGAAGCTAAAATTTAGGGATGGATTTTTAATTTAGAAGCGTGTCTTAAACTCATTATGGAGAAAGTGCTACAAGAAGTCATTCTTTTCTTGTTCTTTAAGGATGTCATAGTTGAAGTTTGGGGGAGTGTAATTTTTATGGAGCATAAAATGAATATTAGCTTTATTGTTCTCATTCCTTGAATATTTTGATTATCATCATGATTGAATGAAGTTGAGTGAAGAATTGTGATGTACTATTCATACTTGAATTGAGGTTCTTTGCCATTAGACATGTCTTCACAAGTATTATTTGAGTGGTATGAATGTATTGAATATTGATTTGTGTGTTAATTGGCTGAAAATATTAAATTTGCAAGTTTGAGGAAAATGCAATTTTATGTCACGACATTGTTTCTCTTGGTCGTGACAAAGTTAGTTCAAGTCTTTGTCATTCTACAAGGAAATATGTCGTGACATTATTTCTCTTTGTCGCGACAAGGATCACCCTAGCTCTTTATGCATTGCAGAAAATTATGTCGCGACATAATTTTTTTATGTCGCGACATTAGTTTACTTTACCAGGGTGTAATTATGTCGCGCCATAATACCTAAATGTTTGCAACACGGGTCTAGATAAAAAAAATAAACTCTAGGCTAGTGTTTGTCGTGACATAAATAGACACAACAAATCATTTGGCCTACTCAAATAGGAACCCAGGCAAGAGACCACACTTCCTCATAATGTCAAACTCTTGACCACCTTCGCAGAATTTCTTGTCATAGTCATTGAAAACCACAATCCCTAAACCAGCCTACGGTCATGTTTGAGTCGTCGCATCTTGTTCCAAACCTGAACGAGATAATGGAAGAATACGTAGAGAATGCTGAAGAAGCCATTCAGGAGGTTCGGTGCGGAGGCGAGTAAGAGCGAAGAAACAAGGAAAAGAAAGAGGAGGGAGGAAGTTAGACGGAGGCTTGAGAGGAAAGAAAAAGTGAGTGATTTTGTTTTAGAACGTGCTTATTTCGCTTGGAAGGACAAGTTGTAGCACAAATATTTCATAGGCAAAAGGGGGTTTAACAAGATAATTCACCTTTCGTAGAAACGATTGAGAAGAAAGGATGACACTTATTTTGTGAGCACAAGGCTCTTGATTTTGTGGATGTAGTTAAGGAGTTTTACTTGAACATGGTGGGACTGAGAGAAAAGACTTGCTTTGTCAGAGGATGGTGGATATCTTTCAGTAAGGAGAAAATAGATGAGACTTTCAATCTGAAAGAGAGAAAAAATGGATCGAAGTTTAAGAGACTGGTGAAAGAGCCAGATTACCAGAAGATAATTGATTTGCTGATAGATGGGAAGGGGAATGGAATTCTACAAGGAAGAATCCCCATGAGTCTATTGCAAGAGGCTCATTGACAGAAGAGGCTAAGGTTTGGTTATATTTTATTTGCTCAGTCCTTTTACCATCCAAAACACCTGTTATAATAAGAGAAAGAAGTATATAACATATGCTATCACGAGAGGGATCTCTGGAATTTGGGTGTAAGGGAAGATAATAGAGAACTCTATTTTGAGCTACTTCCAAAGCAGCTATAGAGGATTAGTACCCCATCCAGCAATAATCGCCAGACTATGTATCCTGGGAGGTGTGGAAGGTTATTGGGAAGAAGAAACATGCTAATAGCTTCTCCTCGACATTAAGCGGGTGAGCCAAAGGTCAAGAACATAGGCAAGGAGAAAGAAGCATAAATTGTAGAAGAAGAGGAGGATGATAGAGAAGAAGAGCAAGTACAGTTGGAAAGCCCAGCTTAAGAGTAGCAAGAGGAGCGAGAGACATTTATTTGAGATATCCCCGGATGTAAGAGAAATCATGAGCTAGGCGAGGCTCGGAGACCAGTAGCAATAATCTAAAAAGTGATGAAGATGTTGAAAGTTATGAGGCAAGAGATGCAGGAGAGGGATAGACAACTCAAAGTCCAATTGCAATTGAGAGATGAGTACATGGGTGTAGAGCTGAGAAGAAGAGATCAAAATTTGGAGAATTCACTCAAAAAGAGATATGAAGAGTGGAGGGATAAGATAGACAGAAGAGACAAATAATTGAAGGAAGAACTCAAGGCAAGGGAATAGGCATTCATTTCAAACCAACTGAAAAAATATAAAGAGCTACTGGAGATAATGAAGGAGAGAGAGGATGTAATGGAGCAAAATATGTTGCAAAAGGCAGATGCCTTCGGATATTTATATAAGGAACATCGAAGGAAATGAGGCTCTTTATAGAAATAGGATAAGGAAATGGAAGCAACCCTCGACTAGGAAAAATTATGGACAAAGAGCTTAGACATAGTAAACAATAATTTGATCCAAAATGTACTTTCACCTTGAAATTGAGATTTGAGGGCCTAGAGATTCCATTGGAGTAGAAAGGACAGTCCCTATTAAACAGTGGCTATCTGATGATAGCCTACAACCAGCCAGGGCTAGGTAGTGGGCTAGACGACCACCAGTCCAATTCCCTAAGTTCTCTCCCCCCTCTACTGGTTATAGGTTTGAACCAATGAATAAGAATCTTCCACCTAAGTATGATAAAAAGGAAATGACATACTGTTTTTCTTTCACTTCTTCTATATTTATATTGACTTCCATGTAGAAAACATAAATGAAAAATCAGTTCCAAAAAGAAAAAAAAAAATTTGTCCATTTTTCTCTTGCATTTTTCTTGTGTTTATTTTATTTTTCATTGATTGATCTTAAATAAATAAAGAATGATGACTTTTTAGTTTGTATAGCTTTGCTGAATAATGGAGAAACCAGTTTTCCTGAGTTTATTTTCCGGATAGCTATGAATTGTTTGGTATAATTTGAAAGATGATTGAATTGAGTTTCTTGTGCTATGTTAAATTTTTCTGAATTGAATGGCTTGATTAATGTAAGTTTTTGAGTTGTGAAATAGCATAGCAACATGTCCAGAAACCAAATAAGAAATTGATGGAGGAAATTGGGGTAGAATGAGTTGAATTGAAAGAGGAAGTTGTAATGTTATCAATGAATAAGTTGAACTTCAAGACTTAGGAATATTTAAACAAATGATGGAACAAAAAAGACTTATAATTCTATTTTTATAAATAGTTTAGTTATTGTGAATCCTGAAAAACAATGCACATGGTAAAAGTATCTGAAACAAATTTGTGCTAAATTAGAGACATCTTCGAGATCCATCACAGTTAATCTTTCAAAGTCCTAGAACTTGTTCTGAATTATTAGTTGAGGCAAAATCCTGGGCAATACCGCTAACGAGAATGATGGCCATTCTTGGAAGTTTGAACTTGTTTAAAAGCCTACCCTTGTAATATACATATGCATAGACCTTAGTTCCTTATTCCCAAAAGCCAATTTCATTATCAACCAGCAAATGAAAAGCCTAAATCCCTCCTTAAATCTAATCCTACAATAAAGAACCCATGTTTGCCCAGATTGCATGCCAAATACATTACGAATAGAAGATGACAAGTTTAGGGGAATATCATTTTTAAATTTAAAGGAGGATAAGAATAAAGTTGAAAAAATGATAAGGATGAAAGGAAAAAAAGAGAGGCGAAGCTGTAGAGAAAAATCTGAAATGTCAGGTGGAATAGGTTTGTCTTGTAGCCTTCTCCCTTGAGCAAATTAAGTTCTTAGGGTGTTTCAACACCTACAATGTCACAATAAAATAGTGCAGGTTACTTCTTGTCATTGCGCTAAGGGTGGTAGAAAGCTTAAAAAGACAAAACATTGCAACTGTTCATAAGCTTATGACAGAAAAGAAAAATGAAAAAGCTTCTAATATGGCTGAATTTAATCTGAAAGGTGATCAGCGCCACAATAGAGAGTATGTAGAATGATGTACCAAAACAATTTTGGGGTTGTTTGAAAGTTAACATCAATAGAAAAAGTCAAGGATGCAGGATGAAAGCAAATATTTGAGTTGTAAGTGGAGAATTAAGGTAAACGCAGGCCTAAATTGTCCATTTATCTACCCAATTACCTAAGCCACACATTATAAGCCTAAAAGACCTAATTGATCTTGAAGGTTATATCAGCCTAAATTAGTGGAGATTGATATGAAAAACAAGCATATGGGACTTAGAAGAATAAATGAGAAGTTTATTATCTGAGTAGTGTCTTAGAAGATTCTTTCCAATACGCGAGATGCAAAGAAGACCATCACACACTCACAAATCATGGTAAAATAATTGAACTGTTTACACTATAGGAATTATTTGCCTATTTAGTGAAGTTACTTGACAATCTTTCTTGTTCTGGATTGGAAACTTGTTCAAACATAATTTTAACTACTTATTTTGTATTTAAATTATGATTCAAGAAAAAGATGTCTAGCACAGAACAGAAAAATGTCCTTAAAAAAAAACTGAATTGTTTGAGGACAAACCAATTTTCTTTCCTTGCTTGAGGACAAACGAAACTTTAAAATTGAGGAATTTGGTGAGTCATAAACTCCTTCCCATTGCGAATCCATTTTCTTGCATTTTTCAGCGATTATGGTTCATTTTAATGCAGAATTATCGAATAATCACCAACTTGTGTTTTGCAGTTTGGTGAAAAAGAAACAAATCTAGCAAGAAAAGCATAAAAAATAGCTAAGGCATAAATGTCGCGACATAATATCATAATGTCACAACAAAAGCTCAAGGTAACCAGTAGGGCTATGTCGCAACAAGACAAAGCTGAGCTCAAGTTGGAAGTAAAGATTGTCGTGACATTTCACAACTTTGTCGCGACATAATATAAGAAGAATTGAATGATAAATGCGCAACAAAGAATCTATGTTGCGACAATGGATTTTTATGTCGCGACATTGTCTAAGAAGTTTCTACAGAAGAATATCGCGACATTCCTTTGTTCTTTTACGACATTGATCAAAGCAATTGGCAGTGGATTTTTGTCAAGACATTCAAAACTTTGTCATGGCATAAAGAATTGAAGTAGGAAGAAAGAATGTCGTGACACAACAAAACTATGTCATGACGAGAAATGAGCGGAACAAAGAGACCAAGTCAAGACAATTTGGTGCGTGACAAAGGTTTTTATGTTCGACAAACGACAAGAATGACAAGATCGAGGTGGAAGTAACCATGACATTATCAAAGTATGTCATGACATAAAGTTGTCGACATAACGAAGCGAAGACTATGTCGCCAGCGGAAGTTTTATGTCACGACAACCACAACATAACGCTGAGAGGAAACTCTATAGCAACATAGAATTTTATTGTCGTGAAAAAGGTTGATGAGAATTAAAGAAAGAATTTCGCGACATAGAAATTTATGTCGCGACATAATGAAAAGCTGAGGCCAGAGATATCTGTCGTGAAAATCGGAAGCTATGTCACGACATTAATTGATGAGAAGCGCTTTAAAAAAAACTATAGAATGTCGCAACATTTTTGAAGACTGTCGGGACAAAGAAATTTTATGTCGCGATCGCGACACAATGAAGAGCAAGAAGGAAACTTTGTCATGATAAAGCTTTTTATGTCGCGACATACCCTTCGAGTGTTAACACTACAAGGCAAGAAAGAAATTTTGCTACAGAAAAAACTTATGTCGGGACAATTACAAGAAAAATTCGGCTCAGCTATGTCATGACATAATTCAAGAAAAATGTACAGAACATTGTCATGACATAACATTGCAAGCCACGACAAAGCTGGAGGACAAACAAAACAATGTCGCGACATAATTTTCTTATGTCACGACAAAGATATCTTTTGGGCTAGATTTTGGGGATCCACAATTTCAGCCCTAGAAGTCTGACCCATCATTTGAAAATCTATAAATAAAGCATAGGGCCTTTGTGCGCGGCTTACCATGTGACGCCTGACGGAGTCGGTTGACAACGTGACTGTGGAATATTCGTGGGCGTCGGATGATGCCCGATATCACGTTGAGGTTAATCCCATTCCACGAGGGGACTCGTTTCTTTATATTTTTCTTACAAACATACAACTTCCCATATTATTATACACGAGTTTGATATACAACTCTTTTACAAACCAAGATATATCACAACAGATTGTCCCAATATATTTTTCAAACATAGTGTTCAAGGCCACAACCTGGCCCTCTTCATACTCCACGGCCTCAAGGGCCTTGATCCTCTCGTGTACACGAAGGGTGATCCCCTGACAAGGTGAAGCAAAGCCTAGTAGATTATATCTCTAAAGAGCTACTCCCCACCTAAGTGCACATACGATACCGATTACACAATCACACACGAATGCCTACATGTCATGAATAAGATGCGACAATCATGACCTAATCCAGTCCTCCAACGAGTTCCTCACACATGCATATGCCAAGTGGCTTAGCCATGGGCGTTACATCCTGACCCTTTTCCAAAACAAAATCTTTTTGTTTTAATTTTTTTTATTGGACAGTCTCCGAGATATAGTGTGGACAGTCTCAGATTAATTACTTTAGTCGTATCAGAAATCTTGTGGACAATCTCAGATGCGTACTTTAGTGGAGTCTCCGAGAAGTATTGGACAATCTCCGTCGATACTTTGGTTAATTTCGAAATCTTATGGGCGGATCTCAAGAAAATCATTGCATTATGATGTACCATCGAACCCTAAGCTCTGGTCAATCATTTCCATGCACTCACACCCATATGCATTATGATGCCGTGCCTAATGCAATGCAAGTGTCCTTGCATGTCATTTCATGCTACATTTACGCTACGTGTCACATGCAACATATAAATCACATATTACATGTCAAGTGTCATGGATAAATTATGTTTAATGCATAAATTATTTTCAGTTTTATCCCACATATATCACATAATTTAACACAAAAACATATTATTCAATTTACAGTAATAACACACATTATCTATTCCGATATAATCCGGCCATACTTATTTCGAAAAAATCTAGACTTAGTCAGAATTCCAACATTTGTAAATATCACAAAAAAGAATTCAACACGCAATTTCACCTTTCGGGCCATATACGACCTCAAAGAATTTTAGATACAACTCGGTTCTGAAAATAGAAGTTTCGGAAATCAGAACGGACTGTTCCTCAACTGTTCATGACCCAGCCCACTGTTTAGACCATGGTTTGGCTAAGCACTTCATCTTATTAAATTATAGACTCAATGAGCTTTCTGTAGAGTCTAAGAACGTGCAAATTAGAGTTTGGATGGGAAAGTTATGGTTGTCCGATTGGTGCTGCGATTAACGAGGGTGGTGCGAAAATTTGGAGCATACCCCGTTTTCCATTACCTTCGTTTGCTCAGTTCGAGGATAGCCGTGCTTAGCCTCGATGGTCTCGGGAACTCATATGCCGGTCCATGGGCGACCCCTGATAAAAGCAGGCTACCTTGATGAAATAATTAAGCCGGGTGAGGTAGTCATTTATCTTCTACTTTGTCCTAAGCGTAAAATGGACTCGGGTAGGAGGAAACTACACCTCTTGTAGCCCACGGATTAGGGTTAACGCATCCGAGGTTTGCTCCTTTGTGCGAAACACTCCTTCCTTTTCCTTTCCCTCTCTTCCTTTTCTTTCTTCCTCATTTTCCTTCTCTTTTCTTCTTCCTTTCCATTTTTATTTTCTCCCTTTTTCTATTTTTTTTTCTCTCCTATTCTAGTTTCCTCTCCTCTCTCCCCACGCACACCTTCCCTTCCACTTTTTTCTTTTTCTATTCCCCCCTTTCCTCCCTTCTCCCTCTTACTTTTCTTGTAACATCCCGAAATACACCCTACTCATTTTAAACATAATTATGGTATATTATAAGTGCAATTTGAAAATTTTAACAATTATTATTTTGTTAAGTGATAAAATAAGCAAAACCGGAATTTGTACAAGATACAAGGGTAAATTGGTAAATTACCAATTTAGGGACCCAAATGACATTAGAATAAAAGATTGCATGCTAAAGTGGGATTTTGATTAGTTTAAGTGATAATAGAAAAGAGATGGAGGACTAAAGTACAATAAAAGGGAAACTTGACCCAAAAATGGGTTTGGTAGGCCAAACATGGCCTTAAGATAAAAAAGGGGATAAAGTCAAATTGGTCTCTCATTTTGGGAGACCAAAAACGTGAAGAAGGAAGAGGAAGAAGAAGAGGAGAAGAAAAGGAAGAAGAAGAAGGAGAGAAAAGGTATGGAACTATATGGAAATTTGTAAGGAACTATGATTTAGTATGGAACTATGTATGGATTTGTAAGGATTTTTGTATGGAATTGTTTGTATGGAGATTAGTTGTTCCAATTCTATGGTTTAGTTAGGAATTCATCCTAACCCTAGATTTTGAAGTTAGTTAGTAAAACCCTAGTTTGCATAAGATAAACAGAATCACTCACTTTGAGAATGGATTCTTGGTTTGAGGAAGTAAGGATACCTGTTGGGTGTTAGGAGTTAACCTAATACAAGTATTTGAGATTGGGTTTGGAAAAACCCTAGTTAATCTCTATGTTTGGTTTTGGTTGGGTTAGAACCCGTTGAGGAGATGTTTTTTTGGAAAATATGTGAGTTTTCTTTTGATTTTGGTAAGTTTTATGGAAAAATAGAAGAAATTAGTAAATGCGGGCAAAATTTGAGATTTTCATAACAGAAGGTGCCCACCTCCTTTGACAGAAGGTCCTTGCTGCTGATGGCCGTCGGCGCGTGGCCCAGAAGGGAGGATTTGGCCAGCCTCCCCAGTTCACCCATGGAGCGCTACGCATTTGTGTAGACACTATTCACAGCATGGAAATGCTGTGTTTTTGTTTCGTTTTGTTTTTCCGTGGGTAGAGGGACTTGTCTATGGGCTAATGAGAGATCCATAAATTGTAATATGAAAGGGTCCATACATGTTTGTAAGGTAAGTTAAAGGAAAAATTATACTGTACCTTACCGCCTCGGCTAGTTCGATGGTGGCAAACTTATTGCCCCTATAATAAGATAGTAAGTTCCTGAATACATATAATTGTAGGACTGCTTAAGACCGGATATTGAATGACATGGCACCTCTGTTACATGAAATGGGCATGTATAGTACCCGGTACTCTCACGATTTAATGCGACAACACTCTACGATTAGTGTGACGACCTTTCTGCAGTTAGTACTGATTGCTCTCGAAGTTAGTGCCCGGTACTCTCTATTTTAGTGTGATGGCACTCAGCATCGGTGTGACACTCCTACTTTGTACTATGGCACCTCAGTACTGTCTTGTACCTTTGGGTACTTATTGTACTGTGTCCTACTTATTTCTTATTACCGGTCTAGGTAGTCAAACAATTATATGATAAGAATCTGAATAATGAATAAGAATAAAGTAATGTACATCGTTCTGCTCTGATTGTACCTACGGGTACCTCTGTATAAGTTATAAGCTTCCCACTAAGCTATTAGCTTAGCACCGGTTTTAATCCGTGTAGGTAAAGAGGAGGACGTCTGCGATGTTCGCATCGCTTTGAGCGGTACACTTATAGGAGACCACTGCACATGGGTTGTTACCGCTCACGACTATGTAAATGTTAATGTATAGTTTTTGTATATGTATTTGTAAATGGGACTCAGAACTGTATGTATTGATACTGTAAACACCACTATGATGGTAGTTTTGTTTTGTATTTTTGTGTATGATATTTAAATATGTAAAGGTCGGTCTGGTTCCCGATCGCCTCCCTCGGGAGGGCGTATTATTTCTTTTCTCCATTTTTCTATTTCCTCCACCGAACATCCTTTCCCACTAAAATTGGTGTGAGTTCAAGTGGTGGTGACACATGCTCTCATGTGTCACCCCCCTCCTCTTCCCAAATGCATGAGGTCATGTGAGTGCGCACATGGCTCGTACATGGCGTGGTGCCATGGCAACGCACGTAATCACCGTGCCACCATTCGTTTGTTTTGCTGAAATACATAGAATTTTCAGACTTTTTAGGAATCAGCGAGGTCGGCCACATAACTAGATTTTGAAAAGCAGTCTATGGCCGGTGAGTCCGTTCATCATCCAAAGATCTAGAAGTTCGGGTTTGCAACTGTGCGCCTTGACAATTCTGGTTGGTAGAAAAATTTCAAATTTATCACGGTTTTCACACATAGAACGGGAACATCCCGATGTGAAGTCTCCTTTGTATATTATTTTTCTTTTATTTCTTTTTCGTCGATTTACTTCTGCCGAACCAGAAACATCTAGGTAGTTAGAGTCTCCTTTGTATATTATTTTTCTTTTTATTTTTCTTTTATTTCTTTTTTATCGATTTAGTCTTAGCTTACATTTTAGTTAGTAATTTTCTTGGATTGAGCAATGATACGAGTTGAGTTTTGAAATTGGGTTCATTGTAAACATTTAGATTTCATTCTTGTCGATTTAAATAGATTTGGAAATTTTCCCAGGTTCATTTATTTGGTTGCTTGCAATTTAGGTGAATTTTCTAAACTGACTAGCCATGGTATTTGTAATCCAGTTTTGAAATACTGAGCTCCCTCTGGGAATTGATTGATGTTAGTTATCATTTTCTGCGCAACTTGAAAGAATGTCATAGTTAGAAATCTTGAATTTATTTAAATGGTGTTGTACTTGAAATTAATTGTTCTGAATATTAGTAGCTTGTACCTAGAAAAAGGCTGTATCTTGCTATGATCTTCAGGAGGCCCTTCCCAGGTGACATAGAGATGGAAATTCCACGAGTATAGACGGTTACTTAAGGGTATACTAGACTAACATTATGGAGACTAAAATTTTCTGAAGATTACTCTAATAGATCACTAATTTACTCATGATGTGAGGATTAGTTGGTTGATGTATCAGTTTAATTAATTAGAGGTTTTTCCTGTGTTTGATGAAATGATCTTGATCCCATGTTAGCATAGATCTAATCAAGGAGATAGAGAGTTTACTCAAATTCAAAGGATGAGATACCAATTAGATTGGAAAAAAGGAAGCATATTATATCTTTTTGTTTATGGAAGCGAATTTTTAGTCCTAGGAATTGGGAATGAAGTACTGGAAAGGAAAAATACCCAGTTCTTAGAAAGAGGATTATATCCTACAAGTAACTGATTAGACCCATGTATCTGGAAGGAATATGTTTCTCTAATTAGTGAAATGTAGTGTATGGAGGAATCCAAACTATACTACCTTGCATCTTTGACAAGTTCAGATTTTAAACTAATGGCTGGAGCAGTGTTATAAGAAACGTCTGAGAATTTATAATTATACATTGATATATGTTCCATTTTTAATTTTACTCAGTGAACTCTCCAATCCAATATATTTTGAATTTTTAGGTCATAGTTATAAATTTTTATTTAGGCATTCTTTCTTAGTTTAAAGAAATCGATTTTATACTTTTGAGTTCAAATAGTAAAGATCTTGAGTAGTTGGGATGATTGATCTTTAAATCTCTAATCAATCTTTGTGGGAATGATATCTGGACTTAAAGTCCATTGTATTACTTGTATAACCTATGCACTTGTATAGAATTGGACCAATAATAAATTTATTATTACATACACATCAAGAAATATTTTCTTATCATAAAATGGTCTTTTCTGAGTTTTTTTAATTAAATTCATAGAAGATTTGAAAGTTATGTGGTAGTGGTGACTGAAATTTGTGTGATCACATAAAAGTTCCTTTACAAGTTTGTCAACTAAAAAACAAAAACAGAAAGAATAGCACTTTTGTTGGTAAAGAAATATGCAAGCTGCAACGAAGAATAAACAAAAGGCAAAGTGGTGGTGCCATGCTTGAAATGATGGCATGTAAGGTGGAAATAGATTTCAATGTGTTTGGTTCATTCATGAAAAACTGAGTTATGTGAAATTTGAATAGCACTTTTGTTGTCACAATACATAGGAGTGGGATGACGAAGAAATACTCTCATATCTACAAGTAACCAACGTAACCAAACAATCTCTTTGGTAGTAGATGCCATAGCACGATATTCCACTTTGGTTGAAGATAGAGAAACAATGGGTTGTTTCTTACTCTTCCAAGAAATAAGAGAATTGCCTAAAAGATTACGAGAGCCGGTAACAAATTTGTGATCAATGGGGTCACTGCCATAATCAGCATTAGAGTATGCATATAGCTCCAAAGAGGAGGTAGATGAAAGTAGAAGACTCTAAAAGATTGTACCTCGAACATACCGCAAAATATGAAGAACAATTGCCCAATGAACTATAGTGGGAGAAGCTGACAAACTAACTGTGCTTATATGAGACATCATAGCTAATGCTCAGGATGATAATAGTAAGATACCAACCTTCCAACAATAGTAGGTATAATGTAGGATCTGACATAGGCACACCATCAGAAGAGGAATACATTGCATTAACCTTAATGGGAGTATCAACGAGTCTTGTATGGTAAGTCTAGCTCACTTTCAGAGACTCTCACTTGTTATGTTTGATTGAAGAGAAGATAAATTCTAGGCGAATAGGCTGCCTCGCAGCAAAATATCGTGAGGACCTACATCCTTCATTTCATATTCTTTGGCTTCTTTCTTGCCTTCAAAACTGAAATACCATCTATCATCACCAATAATAATCATGTGGGTAACATATATAAAGAAGAATGATACGACTACATCCAGTATACTTAACAAAGAAGCGAGAATCACCTTCTGCTTGACAAATCAGAAAGGAGATCATAATAAAAAATTTCTCAAACCAAACATGAGGTGCTTGTTGAGACCATATAATATCTATCTGAGCTGCAAACATACCCAAAATCATGAGAAACACTAGGAGGGGGCTCCATATAAACTTTTTCTTGAAGATCTCCATTTAAGAAGGCATTTTTAACATCAAGTTGAGAAATACACCATTGTCGAACCGAAGCTAAGAGTACGAAGTGTAGTCATTTTCGCAACAAGAGCAAAAGTCTCCTCATAATCCATATCGTACTATAGTGAATATCCTTTTTCAACCAACCTAACTTTAAATCGATCAATAGATCCATTAGAATTAGTCTTAATCTTATACAACCAACAACACTCTTACCAAGAGGTAGAGGAACCAAATTCCAAGTACATGTCTTATGTAGAGTAAAAAGTTCCTTATCCATAGCTTACTGCCAACGTGGATCAAGAATTGCCTCTTTATAGGAAAAAGGCTTTAAAAAATAGTGAATAGAAGCTAAAAATGAAGTAAAAGATGAAGAATAACAAGAATAGGAAAAATATGGGGATTTTGCGGACTTATAAATGCGTGTGGATTGACGTTGAGGTGGATCTACAATCTCAAACAGAGCTTAAGGGATCATAAGATAAAAGGGAGCTTTAGATGTCCCCGAATGGCAAAGGTGGATGTACCCCTCTGAAACTATTAATAATAACATGCAAAGGAAAATGAGGAAGAACATGAGAAGAGGTATCTGAAGTATTAGGAACCTAAGATGACAAGTTATTAGAATCCTTAAAAAAGGGATCGATACAAATACGATCAGATCTATTCAAGTCATGAATAGAAGATGGAATAGAAAATAAAGGTATATGTTAAGAAAAACAATATGACGAGGCACATAAAGTTTTTGAGTACTTGGATCAAAACACCGAGACCCCTTTGACTTCCTCTAACTTGATAAAGATAGAAATAATGAATCGAGGAACTGACTTGCTATGTTCTACATGAGGTTTAAGAACAAACGAGTCTGACCAAAGACTCTAAAGAAAGAATAATCTAGGCTATACCCATATAATTTCTGAGGAGAAATGCTTGGATATGAGAGGAAGGAATAGCGTGTGTCAGTTACAGCAGTAGAATGGGTGCTCCCCGAAATTCACTTTAGGAATGAAGTGTGATAAGAGAGATCGAGCAGTTTCAACAATATGCCTATGTTTTCTTCCAATGACACCATTTTGCTTAGGAGTATCTATA
Organism: Tetrastigma voinierianum; assembly: GCA_016808115.1. NCBI lineage: Eukaryota > Viridiplantae > Streptophyta > Magnoliopsida > Vitales > Vitaceae > Tetrastigma > Tetrastigma voinierianum. The sequence continues at coordinate 208,626 of JAEQBH010005807.1, forward strand.
CACCATTTTATTAGAAGTGTACTCCCCACCCAAATCACACCTGAAATATTTAATAATGGCATAATGTTGAGTTTTTACAAGAGCACGAAAGGATTTACATATCTCAAAGAATTCAGAACGATATTTCATTAAATAAACCCAATAATAACGAGCATGATCATCAATAAAAGAAACATAACATCGAGACCCTCCTTTTGTGGGAACGGAGAGTCCCATACCCTTCGAATGAATAAGATCAAATGGAGAGAAGATACATAAACACTTCGATTGAGGTAAAGATTAGAAATTTTGCTGGATTTACATCCACTACAATTAGAAACATCGTGAGTTTATAACTTTCCTAAAGCCCTTGTGGATGCTAAAAATTTCAAATGAGAAAACGAAACATGACCAAGGCGAGAACGCCATAAATAAAAACTATTAGAAGGACTCAAACGAAAAGAAGGAAAATCAATAGTGGCAACAACAATAGCAGACACTTTTAACTCATCTAGAACATATAATCCCCACACTCGCTACCATATGGCGAGTCGATTAAAAACTACGAGGCGCAAATCCTGCAAAACAACGAGAGGAAGAATGTTACTAAAATTACGAGAATCTTTAATGACCAACATAAGGAAGAGTCAATGTGAGGTTCGGAATATGATAAACATTAAAGAGAGAGAGATTAGGGGTAACAACAGAACCAACACCTACTAAAGGCATAGGAGTGCCATCAACGGTCATAACAGGAACAAAAGACAAAAGAGACATTGATGAGTATCTCAAATTCTCATTTTATCCCTATGTTTTACTTAAATTTTTAGCTTTTTTTTATTTTAAATAAGTTTCCTAATTCTCTAAATGATATCGTTATGATTAGATTGAAATCATTTGGTGGAATTCTTGAGAAAATGGGGAAAAGGGAGGGAAAATCAACAAATTACACTGCAGCAATACTTCTATGTTTGATGTTTTCAGCTACAATATAATCTAAATGGCACAAATTTATATGGATTGATAGAGTGACTTCCCAAAAGCTTTCGAAGAAGACCTTATTCATTCAATTTGAACTTCAAATGATCAAATTATGACTCTTGGAAGTTGACGGAAGAAGAGAAGAGAGCTCAAAAGTGCCTAGTTGGAAAATTTCTTAAATTAATTATGTATTGTCATTTCTAAAGTGTTCTTTCTGGCCATATCTGAATTTTAAACTTCAAGAGCTTTCCAACGGTACTAATATTGTGCAATTTGAAGTCCGAACGAGAAAGTTATGTTCGTTACAATGAAGGAAAAGTTCGTCGCGACAACCTAGAAAGGCCACATTGATGGAGATACGTCTTCGTCAAAACTAAACGTAAGGCCTTGAAAAAAAAAAAAAAAAAATTTCCGTTTTTGACCTAATTTTTGAAGGCTTATCAGAAGGGACACGTTCTAGAGGTCGGTTTTGGGCGAGAGGAGACGAGATCAAGAGTCCCGACTAGGACGTTCACGCTTTGAGAGGGAGAAACCCCTCCTTAGGGTTTCTCTCATCTTGTTCTTGCACTTTGGGGCGAAAGAAGAGGATTGGTAGTTGTTCCTCAAGATTTTGGAGAAGAACTTGGTATTTGGAGGAAGAAGACCAAGGACTCACATCATTTTCCACCAGTGAAGAGTTCCATGCTCCTTTCATGTTTTATCTTAATTTTGGGATGCATCAGACCTCTATTATGTTTTAATTTTGTAGTCTAGGGTGTTGGCTATATTTTGGACATGAAGCTTATATCTATTTGTTTAATCTCCCTTTTTCTAGGTTTCTCTGTAGGTTGCCTATCTATTGATTCATGCTTGGTTTCTATTTACATATTGATTTCTTGCTAATTTCAATATGGTGAGTGGTTCCTTGCAAGATATAAGAAGAGAGTAAGGAATTAGACATAAGTGAATCAACCTAATTATCCTGGTACTGTAGAAATTATTGGTAATTAGGAGCCGTGTGAGGTTCTTGGGTCTTAAAGCATCTCTAGTGCTTGGGGTTGAGGTGAGAAGTAAGAAACCTAGTGTTAGTTGGTAGGTTATTTTACCTCGAGAAAGGCTTATAATTAAATTAGGCAAGAATCGCCTTGGAAAGCTTTTTCAAGAGACAATATGATGGAATGTTGGCCTAGATATATAAGGATTGTTCACATACACCAAATACCCTAGAACTTTATCATCTCTTGGTATCCCTTAGTCACACAATTCATTAGTTCGATTAAGCTTTCAATAGTTTAGTTTAGTTTAATATTTGTTTTCCACTTATCACCTTGTTCGTTTGGATATCAAAGAGGTATTCTAATTTTGGTACTTAGCATCCCCATTTTCCCTGTGGATTAATCTTTGTACTTTTCATACACTGTATTACTTGACAAGCTTTGTGTAGATAGGCGTGTATTACATATTTTACTGCATATTCTTAATACAAAACATGAATACGCCTACCAAGTTTTTTATGCCTACCAAGTTTTTGGCACCATTGCCGAGGACTAACAATTCTTTGGTGACGTTGCTAGCGACTTGCCATACGCATATCAGACATAGAGGTAAAACAAGAAGAATCTAGAGACATATGATGAGTAGCACTAAAGGCCAAGATCCATATAGAAGACGACATTGATTAGTGCTTAAAAAGTGCAATTTTGAGCCCTGTTTATTAAAGGTTTTGAGCATTTTTGTGTAATTAATCACGAATTAACCTAATACACCCATTAAGGTCCCCAAGCACTTACCGATTGCATTTTTACGGCTAATTTTGTAGTTTTTGCAAGCTATTTATGCCAAAAATTATTGAGTCATCCGCACGAAGAATCCCAGCTCTGAACCTCGCATTGCATCGTAAACCGTAAGAAAAGAAGAGCATAAAAGGCATGGAAATTGAGCCGCAGCAGTCATCTCGGCACGTAGTTGCGACCTCACAACCTGCGAAATTACTTTCCTACTGCCACTGTTCATGTCTCCTGCACTATTCAGTTTTCCCGCTTTCTCCTTTCTCTCATTTTTCCTTTCTCTCACTTTTCTTAATTAACCACCCTTCGAGGATGACAACTCAAGGGATGATGTTCAAAGTCCTTCATCCCTGAAGAGCAGGGCCACTCGGGCTTTCGAACTCGACGGTAAACCCACTGTTCCTCACTGTTTTTAATGTTTACATTTACTAGCATTTATGTTTGTATCTTTCAATTTAGGTTTAAATCCTCTTGAGAAGCCTTGATTGACCAAGATTTTTTGGCAATCTTTGGGTCTCGCTGATCTATTGCTAGATTCACTGAGATTCGGTTAGTTGTCTTCTATGAGTCACTGTAGGGTAGATCAGGGGACATGTTTTCACTGTCCGGGAGCATTTTTGCTCAGTAAATGCTGTTTTTCAAAAGGGAAAATTATAGGGTTTAGTTTTTAAAGCTAAATGAAGATCCGGTTCGGGAAATGAATATAGGTCATCCTCCCCAATGCGAGGAAATGAACCCGAGAACCTCTCGCCGCCTTTGCATTTAATTCCTCAAAACCAGTAGCCTAATGCTCAAGGAGTTCTTTTCATATTTTTCTTCAATTTATTTTCAATCTGCACACCATCAACCTCCACTGTTTTTACCAAAATCCCATAATCCAAAACAAATTCACCATTTTGAGCCAATTACAAATCATTTATGTGAAGAAAACCCATCCCTGAGTTCGACCCTAGAGCCACTATACTGCAGTAGCTAGGCTACAGCAGTAGAAGGTTTAGGTTTATAAATTTTGTTGGTTCGAGCTGCCTAGCTACACGTTTACGTGCGAATCAAATGACGCTGCCGGGGATGGTGCCTAAGTGAATTTGAGGAGCTGTGGAACACTTGTGATCCTCATCACAAGTTCTGGTGAATTTTCCTTTATCATCCTTTTTGGTATTTTACAGTAATTTTTTTTTATTTTCATTTCACTGTTGAAAAAATTAAAAATAAAAAATAAAAAAATAAAAGAGAGTAGGATTGTTTCTCGTCGTTAAGTGTTTGCCTATTTTGTTGTGAACTATGTTTCGGGATTAGAAATCCGTGTATGTGCTGACAGAAGTCGCATTCTTCTCGAAGCCCAATTTCTGAATCATCATCGCTTGAGGCCAATGGAACATCTGGTGAGGAAGAGCACACAAATAATCACCTGCTGGATACATAAACCATAGTGCATATATGTCCATGAGGGATTATAGACACCTTCCATGGCAGAATCAGTAACCCGTGGAGAGAAATCCAAACCCATATAGGTCCATGAGGGACTATAGAAACCCTCCATGGATGAGTGCACCTTTCTACAGTGTTTCCCCAACTAATGCACCATTTGGCAGTACTTACAACCCTAGTTGGGGGAACCACACAAATTCGTCATGGGAATCAAGACCTCCACAGTATACACCTCTTGCTCCTCTATATTATGCTTCAACTCCTCAGCCACCACAACCACCACGCTTATCCTCTTCGCCTTGAACAGCTAATCACCGAACTTGAGCAAATTGGTGGATACTTTATAAAGAGGAGCGAGCGTTGAATGTCCAGGCCAATCAAATAATTGACACAATGGAGAGCAAAATTGACACAGTGGAGAGCTCTCTGGATAAGAGAATTGATGGATTTCAAAGCGAAATTGATAAGAAATTTGACATCCTGCAGAACTCCATTTCAAGGCTCACCAATCAGCACGTTCATCAAGAGGAAGAGAGTCCAAAGGAAGAGTTCCTGAGTGACACCATGGTAAAGGAGCAGTGTCAACAGCATCTACAAGAAGGGCTGATAGAAAATATTGCTGAATATTCTGAAGGGTCATCTAAATCCTAAGCTATTGGTGTCGCTGTCTGTTCATGGGAAAAGAACTCCCCAATGCTGACTAAGAGAGGCAGTGGAAAGGAAGCAGGGGAAGAGCCCCAAAAGCTTATCCTTCAACCAATCCCCATAAATTTGGATCCTAGTGCCACTGCCCAACCCAAAAACAGCCCACTACCAATGTATATCATGCCTTCACCTACAGCACAATCCACACCCAAAACTCCTGCTACCAAAGCTAAGACTAGTATATTGCCTGCCCTGCAAAACCTCAAGAAGCTAGTGGCCATTGTTCAAACCTTCGCCACTACATCACAAACATTGGCAGCCGCTCATATTGCATGGCACAATGGATGGTTCTGCAAGTTAGTTTAGACATAATGCACTGATTCCTCAACAATTCCACTAGCCCACCAGCCCAATAAACCTCCAAAGGCTTCGAGAAATCTGCCTGGGGGAGCACAAATTCCTCCCCTACTTTTGTTTTGATTTTCTGTTCTCATTCCATTTTATTTTATTATTTATCTCCTTTTAATTTTTCTTTTAGGATTTTCTAATTTTTAGTTAATCTTTGTTTCTAAATTTCATCCATCCTTTCTGTAATTTTTTCTTAATTTTTTTATGTGTTTATTTTTGCAGTTTGGGTCAAATTTTTGCAGCAGGAGGTCCAGAAGCTCACCTTTAAAAATTTTGCAACCTTATAATTTTCGTGTGTTTTGCGAAATTTCGTTGTACCGCATCGTTTCCTCGTTATAGTTTTCTTTATTTTGGTTTTTTTGTCACAAATTTCGCACTATTTCTTTTTTGTCTTTTATGATATATATATATATATATATATATATATAAATTGTTCTAAAAAATAAAATAAAAAAATAGTTTTTGAAAATAAAAACAAAATTTCGCAGGTTGAGAATTTTGTGCAGCCTCCTCTAGTTTCACAACCCAATTTTGTTTTGACCATAACTTTTTCATCCGAACTCTGCTTGCAATCTTGGCAACCGCTTGAAAGCTTAGAGAGTTATTAATCGAAATTCAAGAACTGTAACAGAGCTGAACACTTTTGAAATTTTTATAGTTGGCAAATTTTCAAAATGCTCCAACCATGCACTTTTTTCCTTTCTTTCTTTCTCCTAACTTGTTCATTCAGCCCAAACGGAGTGAATAAGGTGTCAGAAAGCTTCATAAGTCTCCTATCTAATAACGAGCAATATTTCATCAAAGTGAGGTAGGCAATTCCTTCTAACTTTCCAATCCAAGCCCATTACTGACAATGTAACATTTGGTTGGGGAGAGCAGCTAAGGAAGTTGCATTTATTTTGTGTTTGTTTCCATTTTTGAGCAAGCCTATTTTGTTAAGTTTAATGACTTGCCATTTAGTTCCCTTTGTATAGTTGTTTGTTTTGTTTGTAGTCGTTAGTTTGTTTTGAAAAAGTCGAAAATATAGTCATTTTTTTAATATAATACATACTATACAAATACTTTTTTCGATTTTAAAAAAATTGCACTCTTTTTTTTTTTTTGTTTTTACCTAGCCTGCGCTTTGAAAATCAACAAACTTGTCAAATTCGTTGACGTTAGATTGATTCCATGCTTATGGATGATCGCTTGAATTCTTGTTGTCTTCTAATCTTTTCTCCCCACCTCTAGCTAACCACATTAATCGTGCACTTTAGGGTGCCTCAACAATAGTCAAGAACAAATTTCTAACCTACTGTAACCAAACCTACCCTAGTGTCATTGACTACCTTAATAAAGTTAAGGACCCCCAGGAAAAGAAGGTCAATGTGTCTTCCAAAATAAAAAGAAGTGGAAAAGAAAAAGAAACAAAAAAAGAAAAGAAAAAGAAAAAGAAGAAAATTGCAACGCTTAGTGCGAAAGTCTTTAAAGCTCGGTACCCTAAGCCAACTGGTTGGGTGTCACCGACTTAGTGCTCGCTACACGGGTGGATGGGTGGAGTTTTGCAAGTTGTAGGTACTGGAGTCTCGAAATCATTCGAAGTTCGGGGTGAAACCCGAAGAGTTAGTGGTCGAAAGATCCTTATGACTTGGTGCCCTGAGCCTTAATTGGTTGGGAGTCACGCATCCTCGTTACATGGACTTTGGTGAGGTCGATTCCTCAAGATTGCACCCCTGCCAAAACACAAAAGCAAGCTGTGGAATAAGAGGGGTCCCCGATCTATTTAGGTTGGTTTGTGTCCTAGGTAGAGGCAAGAGTTTGGTCAGGGGAAGAGGCAGCTTAGCGCTATTGTTGAGAACTGATCAAACAAAACACTTAGGTCTTGCAAGTCTCTGGTTGATTCACCAAGAGGGAGGCTCTTTGATACTCAATTCCCTGTATGACATTCATTCTCTCGAGATAGTTATCGGGTAAGGGTTTCAAGTGATTTCCTCGTCGAGGGTCAGCATTACTGTCCACCACCTTGAAATACCATTTTGTAAACAAAATTTTGATATTCTGTCGTTTCTTTCTTTCATTGCTAAGGGACTAGCAATGTAGGTCGGGGGTGTGATTAGTGCTCAAAAAGTGCTATTTTGAGCCCCGTTTATCACAGGTTTGAGCACTTCTTTGTGTACTAATCAAACAGACCATCCCAATAAGTACACATTGCTGTCCCCGCTATTCTACCGGGACGCATTTTGTGGCTAATTTGTAGTTTTCAAATGCTATTTATGCTAAAACCCACCAAGTCGATCCAAGACCGAAGAATTCGAGCCGAACTCAAAGATTGCAGATCGTAAACCAAGAAAAGAAGAGCAGAAAAAGGCATGGAACCAGAGCCGCAGAAATTTGGCAGTGGTCATAAATTTCGTTGAACCTCGCAAATTCTCGTGAACCTACGAAATTAATCATCCCCTGTCGCCACTGCTCATATCTCCCGCACTATTCGCTTTCTCGCTTCTCCTTCTTTTTCTCTCTCATTTTCTCTCCCTTTCTCTCACTTTATCGGCTTCCACCCCGTACACGACAACTCAAGGGATTTGTCTAAAAACCCCTTCATCCTTGAAGAGGAGTGGCTACCGGGTCTGGAATCGAGGCAAACTCGACGATTCTCATGTTTTTAATAAGCTTACATTTACTAGCATTTATAAACCACCCCAATCTAGGTTTAAATCCTTCGAGATGCCTTGATTGACCGCATTTGGCAATCTTTAGGTTCAAAGTGGGATGCCATTGCTAGATTCACTGAGATTCGGTTAGTTGTCTTCTCTGAGTCACTGTAGTGTAGATCAGGGGACATGTTTTCACTATTTGGGAGCATTTTTTCTCAGTAAATGCTATTTTTCAAAAGGGAAAATTATAGGGTTTAGTTTTTAAAGATAAATGAAGATCTGGTTCGGGAAATGACTATAGGTCATCCTCCCCAACGCGAGCAAATGAACCCGAGAACCTCTCAGTCGCCATAGGACCTCAAACCAAGAGTCTAACAAGCCTGCTGGAGTCCCCACATCTCAATTTATTTTCAATCGCACACCATCAACCTCCACCGCTTTACCAAAATCCCATAATCCAAACAAAGTCACCATTTTCGAGCCAATCGCAAATCATTTCAGGCGAAGAAAACCCATCCCCGAGTTCCCGACCAGCCATCATCCCCAGTAGCTAGGCTACAACAGTAGCTGGGGCCGAGGCTTATAAATTTTGTCGGGTTCCTGAGCTACCTAGCTACACGCGTACGTGCGAATCAGACATGCCTGAAGAATTGTGAGTCAACTGATCTACGGAAGAAGAGGCATACATAGCTTGTGGCTATAGGGAAAGAAACTTATGAAATTGCTTAGCTATGGTACACATATCAAGGAAAGAACCTGATGCAAATACATCAGCGAGTATCAAACTATGGTGATTCAGAGCCTCGAGGTGAACCCACAGTACGACTATGTTTGGCTGCCGTGCTTCCAAGCCTCACATCTGTCTAACCGGATTTCGTTTCAAATTTATAAACTGAGCCTTCCAAATATCCTTTTCGCATACAAAACTGCACTCCTTGCAAGAGGGTCATATTCTTTCTTGACTATTAGAAGATGGTTTAGTAGGTATCGCTAACTATGAAGGATTTGAGTAAAAATACCCTTTCGGGATTGTGACTTAAGACATATTTCTTTAGCCAATAACTCACTAAAAATTGAGTCAACGGACGGAAATGGAGAACAATGCATAATTGAACCCCTGAGTCCTTCAAAATCACTATGAAGAGCCATCGAGAACCGAACTAATCTTTGCTCTTCTCTACGAGCAATATAGGCACCACATGCCTTTAATTCATTCGATTATGTAAGAGTCAATTGATCCCAAAGATCTGTCATAGCAGAATAAAACTCTTGAACACTCATATTCCTTTGCTAAAGAACACGTATGTCAATCTCCATATAATACTGCTTTGCAAAATTTGATTGAGTGTACAACCTCTGCAGATGATCCCAAACCTCCATTTTCGTCTCATACTTTTCCAAATGTGCACCTATTGAATGCTCAACAAAATTGTTAATCCAAGTAATAATTTTTAATTGTTCAGCTCTAATTTATCTTATGATGCCCTTGTAATCCGGGTTCGTTGATCACCCATCAACCTGCAGAAACCTTTTGATATAGGATAACCCGATACCCCACAATTGTGTCTTGTTTACCGGGATCCATAAATTGACAAAAACTGATAGAGCTTCCTTTGTACTAGAGCTTGATGAGTCAAAACTCACCTACTTTTAAGTCCTAGGTTCGTTTAGGCGAAGGAGGGCTCTCCTAAGTAAACCACCCAACAAAAGTACAAATAAAGGCAGCAACAGTGCAATGTCGTGACATCAAGCCAATGTCACAACATTAAATATTCAATGTCGCGACATCAGGCCAGTGTCGCGACATTGAAGCCCAATGTCGCGACATCAATAGAGGAATGTCGCGACATTGACTACTCAATGTCACGACATTGCTTCAATGTCGCAAACATTGAACCGTCGACGTAATCTACCGTCACCGACATCGACTAACGTCCACGCCCACCGGCCTTAACGTCCGCCGCTAACATCATAACTTGATATCAATCGCGCTAATGTTGCGACATCTATCGGCCCACGTCGGCTATCGGGTCGAAACTATAAATGCATGACCTCCCGGTCCTCCTGCACTGACTAGGTCACTCACCTTGGTTTATAGTTTCCTCACCAAAACCCGACTTGTACAATGCACAATAATCCTGACTCTCCTAGAACCTACTATGACACAATGACCGCTCAGTCCATATGCCCATATTCACAAAAAAATTTATGTAGGACCTTTCAAAATTGAAAATCAAATTTATATATCCAACTAATGCAACTCATTAATACATTAAATACATGTCAAATGAATTACTCCAAAAAGTTTTACAAAAATGATTACAAAGCCACAAGCTATCCTTTCTTCACTCTCATGGTTCGAATGAGACTGTTCCCCACCGTGCATTTCCACACCCGAAATGTTATCCCACATAGGTAAGTCGCGCCCAATGAGCCCAACGTAGGCTACTCCCACCCGCAATACACTACACTTACACGCCACTACACACATCACAATTCCAAGCAAGATGTGCAATCCTAGGTTGGAATTCTTCATGCCATGCCATAAAATGAGATGCAACTCACTCATGCACTATACTCGAGTCTTTATCGACTCCCACCACTCAATGCAACACCAATGTGTGGTAAAATCCGTCATTGATGGATTACATCCAGTGATCATTTTCTAAACAACCGTCCGTCTTATAAACCAAAACTTTTTGATGTTACACCTCTCAAAATGATCACTTCATTTGTCAAAACCAAAATCTCACCGTCGCAGCCCGCACGCCTTCAAACACTTTTTGGACTTTCATGTTTGGAGTGTCTAAACCAGTCCGGATCTTTCACCCGAGGGATCGAGAGTATCTAGCCCTTCTTGCTATTGCCCGACACAAGTTTTTACCATTTTATTCTATAGTGTGACTCTATTGGGCTTCGCCCAATAGTACCGAATCCACTCACCAATCACCAAGTGAGGTGATTAATTTTAATCATGCACTCAGACCCATGTAATGCGATGTTTCCCGGGCATAATGAAATGTGATACACTATTGAATGCTAATGCCATGCCCCATATGTGATGAATGCCATATGGACAATTTAATCATACAATTTACCTTGTATCATGGTAAATTATAGTACATTCATATAATCTCCAAAGCAAACATTTAGTTCAATGTCAATATATAAGCACACATATATCAACATTTATCAAACAACTACCACTAAGCATGTCATTCCAAATCAAGCAATGACTCTCTTGATCCTCAAGACCTAACGTGGCTTAATTTGTGCCCACAAACAGTCCACACAATGACCTTTAATCAAGCCATAACAACCCAACGCCTCAAATCATTCCTAAACCAAATTCCTAAATAATCTTATAAGACTGTTACGCCTGTGCTAAAAGAACGTGCCACAAATCAATCCCAAAATAAGCCATAGACAGCCCAAAATCAGTCTTAAATCCAGCCCTAAATAGTCCACAAAAATGGCTTTAAACAGCTCCTAGTTTAGCCAAACAGGCCCTTAGGACCTCTACACAACATTTCCCCTAAATTAGCCCCATAGGGTGGAAATAAACTAGAGTAGGAAGTATCCTTACCTCTTGGAGTGTGAAAGAATGGGTAGGAAGTCTCAAGAACAATTCCCAAGCCCGCGCATTTAATTTCCACCAAATCTCCTCTTTTGGATTTTCAATGAAATCCCGCGATTTTGGTACGTATGCATAGCCTTTGACGAGTAGATGAACTTTAACTCTTGGTCTAACGAATTACGACTGACGGATCCCCTAGGATAATGAAGCGAACTTGATCATTTTTCTCCTCATTTCTCTCACTGACAACACCAGCAGGAAAACAAGGTCTTTTTTCCTTTCATTTCTTGATATTTTTTCCCTATTTATAGTCTTAGAGACTTGTCTCCCATTGCACCAAATGTCCCCCACTTGTTTAGTTCCCTTTTTCGAAAAAATTCAAATTTACCAAGGTTTTACATTCTTCCCCCCTTAAAAGAATTTAATCCCCGAAATTCACATACACGTATACATCCAATTGCATGCATATGCAACAGTCATTTAATACCCAATGACTAAAAACATACCTTCATCCTCAAATAGGAAAGGATAATTGGCACGCACAATGTCTTCGAAGTTCCTATGTTCCATCCACTCCCTGCGTCATTACAACACCTTACTGCCATAACCACCGCAAAACCCTATCCCCGGCCTATCAATGATATGTACCGGTCCCCGGTTCCATTCTGCATCAACAACCGTCCAATCCACCACATGAGTCGACCTACGATGTACTTTTCGAGCATGGAGACATGGAATACCGCATGAACACCGATAAGCTTCGCTATAACACCAACTCGGTAAGCAACTCCGTACCTACCTCCGTCCAACCCATTATACTTCTAGCCGATAGCTTTCCACTCTCATCGAACCTGACCACTCCTCTCTAGGGGCATCACCTTCAAGAAGACATGATCACTCCACCAAACTCTACTGGTCGCACCGCTGCCGACTTAGCTCTTCTCGCTGCTCAGCCGCGGAAAGACATGTCCCACGCCCATCCCCCCGCGACATGTCCCTAACCAAACCAACCCAGAGGTTCTTTTCTCCCTACCATTCAACAAACCGGAGATTGATAAGGCCTCCTATACGCCTCATAAGGTGCCATTTGTATGTTCTGATAACCATTAAGTTGTAGTGAAAATTCTCGCTAAGGGTAAATGCGCTCTTCTACTACCCTTTCAGATCAAGGCATCCACCGCCCGATGATGTCCTCTAAAGTCTGGATGGTCCTCTCCGACTAACCGTCCGTCTGGGGATGAAAAGCAATGCTCATCATCAATTGTGTCCCCATTACTCGTTGGAAACCCAAAGGTTACTCGGCCCTCCCTGGCTCACAATTGCACTAGCCTCTGCAATGGTGGTAGCCACAACACTCGCATGTGCAATGGTAGTAATCGTAGAACTAATGCCCTACGAAGGCCTCTTGTCAGTCAAAGGCCTACAGGGTGGCTGGTTGTTGTTTCGCCCACCGCCTACGTCCTCTCTCCCCTTGACTAGCCATCTACATATGTCAGATAGCAATTTAGTCTTACACAGTATCCTAAAGAAATAGGGATCAAGTATAAACTTTTATTATACCCCTTAGCACTTTTCCACAATATCATTTTTTCACTCATAGAACTTAAATTCCGGAAAAATACAAATTTTACTTTTATTATACCTATAAATTGTAATAAACTGTTATGGTATAATTTGGGGTGTTACATGATGTACTCGGACGAATAAAGTCTTTATCGAATAATTCTTCCAACTGTGTTTTTAACTCCACTAATTCAATAGGGGGCCATTCTATAAGGGACTACTAAGATAGGAACTATCCCTGGATAGACTTCAATAGAGAAATCAAACTCCCTATGAGGTGGTAAACCTGGTAGCTAATCTGGAAAGACATCCTAAAACCTTCTCACCACTAGAATATTTACGAAGTCTTTCTACACTTTCTCCTTATTGTCAAAGTAAGCTAAGAAGCTTATTGACCCCTTTCACAACATATACTGATAACATGGGTCAAAGGGTATGAATGGAAAACTAACAAATTTTCCCCCAACAAAGAAAATTTCAAACCCATATGAAAAATATAATATTATCCTACGATAATGACAATCAATAAGAGTCCTAAGTGACCGATAACTAATCCATTCCCAAGATGACATCATATCCAACATGTTCAACCAAATTAACACGGAGTGCTCTATCAACCAAGGTAATCACACATTCCTTACTAATCTTGTCCACTCCAGATTTCATACCCATAAGAGACTCAATAAGTAGTGAGTTTTCTACTCTCTTCGCTTTCAATCCCAATGAGCCAACACACAATGTAGAAATAAAGGAATGAGTAGCACCAGTGTTAAATAAAACACACACCCAAGTGTTATACACCAAGATCATACCTTAGAGAACATCCTTCTTCGCCCGATAGGTTATAGCATAAAACCATTGTGAGCTCGCCTCCTCTCGCTCTAGCACATGATCCCTAAGATGATCGTCATACCCATAGAGGCCATCGCTCCCACGTTGTTTGGGAAATTAAGGTGCTTGATAAGCACATAAAAACCAACCGAGGAGGCCGAAACAAGAAGCCGACCACGGTCACTGGATGTTCCTCGAGATTGAAATCACCCCAAGATGCGCCCCTAAATGGGCAAGCCTTCCACGTGATGATCTCTCCCACCTCATTGTCCATAGCACGCTTGTTGGTTATCGCTTTGAGAATCTTGCTTCATCATCAACAAACAATGAGCCGCCCCCATAATCGTTGAGTCCTGTTGTCCTGCCATCGATTCGGGGTCTCTCTTTCGAGAACTTCCTCCCACCTTATGTTTCCCTTTCCTATCCCCTTGATTTGATAAGTGTCTTTAATGTCCTGCTTCACAAGTAGGGTTCTCTTGACTAATTCATGGTGGCCAATGGGACTACCCTATTTCTAATCGCATGCCTCAATCCCCGTCATCCTCGCTCTCCCTCCTCAATGAGCATCCCTGTAAATCTAGACAATTCAGAAAAATAGGACTCATATTCCATCACTGTCATAGTCCCCTAGATGAGGTGTTCAAAGTCCATCCTTTTAGTGTGCTTAGCCACCTCTCCAAAGTATTTATCATGGAAGATCCTCTCAAATTGGTCCCAAGTCATCGCTTCGATGTTATGAGCCTGTTCATAGTCTCCCCCAAAAAATCTGCCTTATTCACAACATATAAGCTGCTAAACCAACTCGTCCCTCCTCCAGGATATCTAACCCATAAAAAATCCTCTTGATACGCCTCAACCATCTTTTCCTAATTCAAGTTCAATGTCCACAAAGACGGGCTGTGATCACCATGAATCTCACGGCCTCTATATGACCTTATGTTCTTCTAGCCGAGAGGGAGACCTCCTTTGGGAACGGTCAGCTGTCTTGGGCCATGCTTCCCCGACCTCCCGATCCTCGGTCCAACCATCATCTATATAGGCTTTCCATTAGCTCTTCGAACTTTTCGCATTTCTCCTCGCATTCTTCTGGGGCTTCTTCATCTCTTTCATCCTTTGACTTCCTCGTCATCTCTCAAATTAATACGATGTTTGAATCAATCACCTTGAAACGGGAAATGAAATTTGCAATAACCATTTGATAACATCAACAAAGTACATTTATTATCAATGCCAAACGCCTCATGCTAATACCAACAAACACCATGCCAGAAACAACGAAAAGAATGTCGTGGTCAAACCATCCATTGATCACATATTTAGAAGTTTTACAATATCAACCCAATAACACAAATGAACACAATGAACAAAGATTAACAATTACACAACAACTATATCTATTAATCATATATTCGAGAATTCACGAACATTAACTCAACCATACAAAATAAGCACACCAACAATCAATTCATCAGTTAGCTCACAAGAGACTTATGAACGTAGTTTAACAATACATAGTATATCACACTCTAAAATAATAATAATAATAATAATAATAATAATAATAATAATAAGAAGAAGAAGAAGAAGAAGAAGAAGAAGAAGAATATTAATTGTAGTAAAAATAAAAATCACAAGGTTTATCTGTATCCTAGGCTCTATACCATGTCATTACGACTGGTTTTCAAGGCAACCCAAACTGCCCCATGACCCCAAATCAAATGTTTGACCCTAAGGGATACTCCTATTCCAAGTTGACAAATAATCCACTTTATTTTTTTATCAAGCATCGATCACTACTAAGTCTTACTCAAGGTACATCATTACTTTAGCAAACAAAATGACATGACATCATCTAATAGAAAGTGAGGATCATCTCCCAAGTCCATAATACAAGTTTAGGGCAATAAGTCACCCATAAAAATAATACATTCTACAGACAATCCACTATAAATAACCAAAGTACTAGTATTATAACAAAATGTGACTACGAAGTGAGGTAATACAAAAATCACCCCTTCAAGCTGCTCCAGGACCTCCCGAGGTATTTTGAAACTTTTTTGGCACTGTCTAGTACTCATCAGGAGTTACATCTGCATCTTAAAGTCATAAAGGGAAGTGTGAGCACTACACATTGCTCAAGAGGGGTGCCTTAGCCCTAAGGGGGATATGAGAAATATAACTAAGATTTAGAACCAAATATAAATACAAGTGATTAAATACCAAAAACAAGAAAAAATTTGATAAATAATTCACATAAAGTCAAACAGCACAAGCATCAACCTCACACAACCACCAATATCACATCATTCACCAAATGATTTAACAACCAACATGATGCAGAAAAAATGTGAATGAAATGCAATTGAGATGTTATGCAATGCACTATTATTCTCGAGCTTTCATTGAAAAATATGCATCCATACCCTAATACACTCCCCATTCGGAGTATTTCCGGAGTAAGGTTTTGTGTCTTTCATACTAAGGATCTCTTTCCCCTCTTAATTCGCCTCTCATGGGCCTTTCTCTTTCATCATTATTTCACAAGCATGCACATGTCATATCAAAATTCTCAAAAGTTCTATTTCAACTTTCTCAACCCTTAAAGGAAATTTCATAACCTTACATCAATTCCAAAGTCATCATTTTCATATTCGCACAATACAAAGTCCCTAAATAATTAATATAAACATCTCACATTCACACCCCAAACAATTTTCACCGTCAAGTTTCACTATACCAAAAGTTTCTAATTCCACATTCGGGCCACATTATAAAAGTCCCAAATAATTGATATAACATTTGTTCAACTAAATAATTTCAACCTTAAGGACCTTTCATCACCCCAACTAAAGGACACATTAAATTCATAATAATACATACTACCAAGGTTCCAAATAATTAATCTCTAACATTCAAAATCACAAAATAATTTTTCTAACACATCAAAGGCAGATCTTGCAATCTTACCTCACTACCAAAAAGTCATTTCCATATTAATATATATTACCAAGTCCAAAACACAATACAATTTTCATCCTCATACGAAAGTAACTAAATAATTTTCCAACACTAGAGGACAATAAGTTCCTCAACATTAAAATGTTTCTAATAATCCAACAATCTCACAAAACAAAAAAAATTTATCCAAAACTAAACAAATATCTAAAAACCCAAAAGCAAGAACATCAATACTAATAAATAAAAATCCCAGAACTTCAATACAATGTCAAACGTTAATTACAAGACAAACATCAACCTAATGAAGCATATTCACCAATAGTTTTTCCAAAAATTACAGAATAAAAGTTTTAGGGTTAAATCACCCTACCTCAAATCTAGAAAATCTAATCTTTGAAATTGAAATCTGATAACATTGGGTTGTTCCTCACATCAAATAAGATAACCCTTCAAAATTTGAGGTGGATAGGAGTTCGTTTGACATTTGAATTTCTCTTCATATTTTCTTTATTTTTCAACATTATTAATCTTAAGTGGAGATTTCTCATTATCATGCCTGCCATATCTGGTTCACACATATATTATTAAAATACCCAAAAAGTAAACTAATTACTAGATTGTTATTACCTGAAGCAAGTGAAAAATAACCAAAAGAAATAAATTAAACTAGTTGGAAAACAAGGAAAGCAAGAAACAAACAAAATCTTGAGACAAAAGTTAGACAAAAGGGCGTATGAGCTTGTTGCGCGTGGTCGATTTCTGGGGACTCTATTCCTGCCTTAGTTCAGCATTTAATCGTTTGGTGAAGGATGGGTTGTCATCCACCTCTTACCTTTCTAAAGCAAAAAGATTTATTTCATTGGGCATGGCAAAGCTTTTTGAGTTATTTAGCCAGACCCTAATATGTAACAAAGAATATCGTATTTCATAAAGGCAAGTTTGTAAAAATATCGAAATAAATAAATATTTTATAAAGAAAAGGAAAAAAAGTCAAGGAGGATTGAGCTGTTCAAATATTGGAACATTAAAGATAATGAAATTAAAAATAAAAATGAAATATTATATACTGGGCGAGCGGAGGGAAGTACTGGTTTCGCCTTTCTTCAACTCCCCGCTCTATCCATACCTTCTTTCAAGAACAAATGGTCTTCTTGAGTTTCGCCTATAGGATTAAAGATGATCTCTTTTCATTTGAGCTTATTATGACTGCAAGATGAAGCTTTTTTTTTTTTTTCAAATGTATAGAATCTCCTGGATTTTCTTTTCACCTTCATGGTGGAGGGGTCTCGAGCAAATAGTGACTAACACAAACGATCTCATGACCCACAACGAGCCTTCTCATTTTCTTTTGACTCAAAACTTGGGAAATTTCAAGAAGAGAGTACCATGTTGGAAATTTCAAGAAGAGAGAGAAAAAATAATTTCTGTTACCACGTAACACCTTCACCATCTTTTATTAAATTCAAATGCATTTTAAATAGGCTACAAAAGTAACTCTACTACTTCATCAAAGGCTAAAATTATGGAAATGATAACAAAAAAAAAAAAAACTAACAACCCACTAGATAATAATAAAATAAAATAAATAAATATTTAAAACTCCTACCTAGTAGGAACCTATGTGATTGACTTTTGAATCATTCTCACATTTCCCTAAACGTATTTCATCCGGCACCCATACAATTCTGACCTCTTCTTCTACTACTATTTCTGCCCATTATGATGTGTTTTGTAGGTTTACGAGGTTTGTGACACATAAGTGCTACGATCATCTCTATACCACTTTGACTGCTTATGGGTCGAACTTTGAGGAGATGATGAGGAACTGAGAAGGAGGAGATATTGCATCCCGATCTCTCGGAGCTATGGAAGAGATCGACGATTTTTCTTATTGTTTTCTCAAAATTATGCATACTCGGATGGTGTTTGAACGAACTTGTCAAGATTATTGAAGTCAGAACCAAATGGTTCTACCGATTTTCTACTTGCATCCATCGATGTAGAAACCAACGAGGGAGTTTCGGAGAGAGGCACTTGCCTACCCATAAAAGATGCAAATCAGAAAGAAGGAGATTGTACAAAAGTGGAGGGCCCACTTGTGAAGAAGGAGCTAATCTATCTGGATGCCATGTTTGATAACGATGAGAAGTATATATTTTATATACTTCTCTTCACCTCTCTGATTTACAAATAGTGTCCAGTTTAAATGGATATTAAAAGTGCAAATGATTTTCATTTTTCTTTTAAATGTGAAATGCGGAATCAAGTTTTATCAAAACTTTAGATCTGGGTGTTAAGGCATACCATTGGCTATGGATTTTCAGATCCGTCTGGCTTTGTCTTTGATCCTTGTCTGTATTATTACCAGGATGGCTACATATCCCTTGAGAGGGAAATGGTAAATAAGGTTAGTGTTTGGTTCTTGGAAAATATTAAGGTTTGTGTTTAGGTTCCACTTTAGGCTATGTTTGGTTCCCATCAAATTTGAGAGAAATACAATGGAAAAATAAAGAGGACAAGCAAAAAAAAAAAAAAAAAAAAAAAAAAAAGAAAAAAAGGGAAATAAAAATATAATTAAATCCAATATATTATTTTATTTTCTACTTCATCACCCACTTTATTTATTTTAACTCCGCCGGTATAGAGGAGGAGTGGTTCCAACCAAGAGAGAGGAGAGGGAAAAGTGAATCCAAAAGGGCATTATGAGAAGTTTACTATTTACAAGCACAGTTTTTGGAATGAAATTCCCAAAGTATAGGTTGAGTGATATGTATACCTTTGGGGATAAGGTACACAAATGTCCTTAATGTTTGGTCACATGTCTAACTTGGTCCTTAAACTTTTTTTGGGTCTAATATTGTTCCTAACGTTTGTTCCATAGCTCAAATATGTCATAACCGTCAACAGAGTGAGCAGATAGGAAAACGAGGCATCTAACACCGTTGACATGTCACTCACAAGTGACATAATTTATTGACGTGTCACACCGCTAATGGGTGACAACGTCAGAGGCTTTAAGTGCCTGTTTACCCATCTGTCCGTTCCGTTGGCGTGAAAATATATTTGAGCTACGGAGAGGTATTAGAAGGCAATATTGAACCCAAAACAAAGTATAAGGACCAAGTTGGACATATAGCCAAACATCATGAGCATTTGTGTACCTAATCCCATATACCTTTGGGTATATGGTTTTTTTAATTTGTTTGTTGTCCATGAACATAAACATAATTCTCCCTTTAATCAATACCCTATTTTGCTATGAGGTGCTGGTGATTACATAATACCTCTGGATTCTCTCATTTACTACAAAGACTTTTATACATCTACCTCTATTTCCTGAGTTTCAATTTATATTTTTGCTTGTGTCTATGTGTGTTTTTTATTTATTTATTTTTTGTATATTCACTTGAAAAGTCTTAATACACATGCGCTAGTGCTCCTTAAACAATACAAACACAAGCTTATTTTGCTTAATCTTCATGATGGTTTTATTATA
This sequence comes from Tetrastigma voinierianum, assembly GCA_016808115.1. Taxonomy (NCBI): domain Eukaryota; kingdom Viridiplantae; phylum Streptophyta; class Magnoliopsida; order Vitales; family Vitaceae; genus Tetrastigma; species Tetrastigma voinierianum. The sequence goes on from JAEQBH010005807.1 coordinate 228,891, forward strand.
TTAGGAGGATTAACAATTATGTCCATTTAAGCGGGAAAAAAAAAAAAAAAAAAAAACAATTATGTCCATTTAGCCTTCCAAGTTCATCTGGATTAAAGTTTTACCCTAAGTTATGTCCTCTAACATTCTTATTATGTCCTTTTGAATGATTTTATTTAATAATGGAGCTCGCTGGTCATGAGAGTCTAGGTATCATGAGAATGTTATAATAAAAATGTCACTTCCATTTTTTTCTGCTTGTTGTTCCAATAATATAAGCATCAAGTTTTAAATTTTTTGAAATTTTCTATAAAGTACACTTTGGCTTTTCCTTTATCATAATTAAAAGTTCTAATCAACAATGCCAAAATCATGAAATTTTTCTAGATTGAACCCATCGCCTCGTTCCACTTTGGAAATGTAAAATTAGTGTGGTTAAGAATGTAACCCTTGTGACTTTGATAAGTATTGTTATGTCAATAAAACCTAAAGACAACTAAAATCAAGGAATTAATAAGCCAATATTTTATGACATGAAATTTTAAAGAAGTTATTAGCGGTACTAAACAATGGTCCAACCATTATGCGTACTAAAAATTTGCAATACAACACATTAGTAGTTTGATACTTGCAAATTTTGAAGTTTAAATAAATAATTGAATTGGCTTGACACCCTCCTCCCTCCCTTGCCACCCGCTTTACTGGTCATTTATATTCTACTGTTGCTAATTCAATAAATTCAAACATCATCTTGCATGACTACATTTAGTTTACATTCATCACATTTTATAACTCATTCTAACCCAACATTGTACTTAATTTATATGATTTACAGTGTAGGCGGGGTTGTCAAGGACATTATTGATATAATCATGAGAAGATTAAACAATCAACCTTTAAATGTGGGAAAGAGCATTAGTTGGAATTGATGTTCATTTGAAAAAACTGAAATTGTTGATGAGTACGGAGTTGAATAGATTAGTGTGGTTGGGATACATGGAGTTAGTGAAATTTGGTAAAACTACCATAGCCAAGGCTATTTATAATGAGATCTCACATCAATATGAAAGTAGTAGCTTTCTTAGAAACATCAGAGATCCAGTGATATACTTCAATTACAACAAGAACTTCTTCATGGTATCCTGAAGGGAAAAATTTTTAGAATAAGCAATATTGATGAAGGAACCATTATGATAAAGAGGTTTCTCAGCTCTAATAGAGTTCTTGTTGTTTTTGATGATGTAGATGAACTTAAACAACTAGAATATTTGGTTGAAGAGAAGGATTGGTTTTGAGTCGAAGTACCATCATCATTACATCTAGAGATAAACAAGTGCTTGCTCAATATGGAGCCAATATATCATATGAGGTTCCAAAATTAAACAAGGAAGAAGTTGTTCAGCTCTTCAGTTTGTGGGCTTTTAAACAAAATCTTCCTGAAGAAGTTTATAAGAACCTCTCATACAGTATTGTAGATTATGCTAATGGCCTCCCATTAGCACTTAAAGTTTTAGGTGCTTCTCTTTTTGGAAAGAAACTAAGTGAATGGGAAAGTGCACTGTGTAAGCTAAAAACAACACCCCACATGGAAATCTACAATGTACTTAAAATAAGTTTTGACGGACTCAATGATATGGAGCAGGGGATATTTTTGGATATTGCTTGTTTTTTCAAGGGGAATGACAAATATTTTGTTTCGAGAATATTGGCCTGTGCGAGCATGGAATAACAACTCTAGAAGATAGATGCCTGTTACTATTTCAAGAACATGCTAGATATGCATGATTTAATACAACAAATGGGTTGGGAGATAGATCATTCGTCGAGAATGCCCCAAGATCCCGAGAGTAGATTGAGGACTCGGATGCATAAGTGATGCGTTAATAAGAAATATGGTAAGATTCAAATACATGAACTTGTTTATACAGTATAGAGTTTCAACACATTATTAATTTAATAAGAAATTAATTAGCTGTATGTATAACTCAGCTAAGTTTGACTTATCTTCTTTTTACCGTCTTATATTTTTCAGGACGCGGGAAAGCACCTGCAGGACTATTCCTTAGGATAAATGTAAATCTAATCCATCACGCTTCACCGCAGTAATCTTCAACCTATAATAGATTCTAGATTGCTCAAAATCCACAATCCTCAGATAACCATTAAGATTTATTTCCCGTAGGCTGGAATTTCTTCTCATGAGCAACATAGCTTCATTGGGATGTGGCTACTTTAGAATTTTTGCCAATGAATTTTCATGCAATATCTTGTTGAGCTCTCATTATGACAAATAAATACAAAACAATCCTTTGAGTGGATAAGGTATTGTTATTATTTTACTTATAGTTTTATATAATTTATTTTCCACGCTATGTAAATTTATCTACGAATAAATTTATTTAGTTACAACTTCATGACAAGCTGAAGTTATTGGATCCAAGCTTACTCTACTCATCCATCAAAACTCTGCACTTCTCAAATGTGCCAAACTTGGAAAGCCTAACCTGAAGGCTAGTTAAAGATCACATGGTACTTGTGCCATTGGTGCAACAGTATTTTAATCATTGAATTAGACTCAACCTCTTTTCCTCTTTAATCTTGTAGGTGTAGATCTAGCTGTTCTCCTAGAGACGTTGGACAAGTGGAAACAACTTCAAAATTGCTCTCCACTGGTTGAAGCCAAAGCCAGAGAGGATTGTCGTAGAACAACAGTAGTAAGGAAGAGGTGCTGATTTGGAGTGGAACTGTTATAATGGACTTCATCACACAATTTCACATCTACATGGTCTTCAAACTTCCTACTGAATAAGTGTTCAGAGCTCCACAAAATTCCTATTCATATCTACACCATCATCATTAAAAAGTATTGGACCTAGGTCACAGCAACATAATGGAGGGAGAGAATTCAATGATATTTGCACTTATCATCATTAGAGAACTAAATCTGGGAGGGGGCTTATACTTAGTAGCATACCTGATACCATCAATCAGCTTTCCAGGATGAAAGCCCTTTAACCTTAGTCACCGTAACAACTCAGAAATGTTCTGGAGTTTCACTGTTTGTGACTCTAGATGCCCAATTGGTCAAACTGTACTTCATCAAGAGTCCTGAGTACACAGATTCTCTGGTCAATTGCTTCCAGCTGTGCAAAGGTATAATTTTCATGTCACACACTTTGCTTTATGCAGACCTCTCTCTCTCTCTCTCTCTCTCTTCTCTCTCTCTTCTAGAGATAGGTAGTAGCAGGTGGTAGTATTTGGAATGGCGTTTTGGCAGGATTGAACGCACTAGAATTAGTGATTCTTCCTACCGCAGGAATCCTGTATTGTTCTTCCTGGAAGGGATGGAATTCAGAATGATAACAGATCAGAGAAATATAAATTTGATGCATACATATCTCTCTGTGAACTGGCATCGAAGTAATGAGTTGGATTTAGTAGTGGTCTTTGCTTTCGTTCCAGTTTATCATAATCTGCACATGAGTTTGAGAATGAATTGTATGTGAATCCGTGAATGGATCTTTTTGCAAATTAATGAACAAAATATACACATTCTTGTTCTTCAAGTAGTTCTTGGGTATTGGTGATGGATATGTTAAATCGATAGATTTTCCTCTTGGAATCCAATTGTTTTGCTATAAAGAAGACAAGGGATGAAGATAATGAGTGTATCATGTTAAACGTTGGTGGTTTGCCATTCCAGGCAAATTATTGGGAACATTTGATGAATGAAACTAAAGTGCAATTAGGGCCAGATACGAGACTTCAACCTATAATTTGAGAAAGTCAGCAAAGGGAGTGGAGTGCATGTTAGGAATGTGCAGTGTATGCTCAACGGGATGCAACCTCTTCAACGGAAGCGTGTTTTAAGGACAGGATATGAATGAACCACTAATATCGAATCACTGGAACTTGATAGTTTATGCTTGCAGAGCTGCAAAATTTTAATAGTCTGCTATCAGATATGTGATTTCAAATCCTATATATCTCTCCTGCTCTGATGTTCAAATTGAGAGATTTTGTGAAATTTGCAAGATATGGAGAACTTGAGGAAGCTTTATCTAGATGGAACTACACAAAAGAGTTACTGTCAATAATTCAACATCTAAGAGGCCTTCATGTTTGTTTGATAGAGTAAATTTTGTGAATCTTTCTGAAAGCATTTGTAATTTGACTCTCTTAGAAATCTTGTTGTTACTGCCTTCCAAACTTCAAATAAATTGCCAGACAACTTGGGGAGACTATAATCTTTAGAGTAGTCTTCATGTTGTATTTAGTTCAACGATTTTTCAACTGCCATTTTGTCTGGTTTATGCCCTGAGGAGATTATGTCATGCCTGCAATCTTCAGAGAAATTCCAGCGAAATTTTGTCAGCTATCATCATTGGAATCTCATTAAACGAGGTGGAACCACTTTTAGCTGCATACCTGATGGCATCAACCAACTTTTATAACCAAAACTTTTGACTTGAGTTACTTGCAACATTGTAGTTTAAAAATTCAGATGTGCCTATCACAGCATAATATCCCTCGTAAAATTTATTCAAATGTCGAGTAAAGACTAAATTCAGGTATGGTTTTATATATCATTTAACCTTTTTTTTCTTATGAAGACAAAATTCTAGAGGGTACTTTTGTGTAGGGGTTAGCGAAAAGTATTTTCAAATGTTTGTTCTGGAAGTAATGGGATTCCCCAGAGTGATAAGTCACTAGAAAAACGGATTCAAAATGACAATGGAACTTCCTTGTAGTTGGTACCTAAATGATGACTTCGGGCTTTGTTCTGTGCTCTCTATTATCCGTTTGATACCGAATGAGAATAATTAGTACAACTATTAGAGTTTCCGATGTAACTTGAACTTGTATGAAGACAGAGAACCTTTACATCCAAATGGTATCTGGATTGACCGCTTTAATTACTATTCCTATCATAAAGATGAATCCAATCGAGTGTGGTCGACGATTATTCTAGTCAAAGACTCTATAAGTAGTTTCACTAGTCACAGAAAGCTACAGAGTTTCTATTTCGCTGTCTACTTTGGATTCTGACTATGAAAAGCCCATAGGTGGCCTAATTTCATATATACCCATGATTATGAACGCTAATCCCACCATGGAACACAAGTGCAATTCTCTTGGGATTTGGGTCACACAGATCAGGTGTACAAGATACATCAAATAACATCCACCAGTTGTGTGACATTAAGATTCATTGTAGACAGAGTTGATCATAACTACTCAGGATATTGATGGTAATGAGCGATGCCAAGAACAGAATGATCATATCTACAGGTTGAGCTTTTTGGCTCTGTCACATAGTAAAGCAATAGATATTTATTGGTAGAGAATCGTCGATTTTGGTAAGTCACCTAATTCCTTTTCTTCTTAAACATCATATATGCCTTCAGGATTTCAAGGTTGAATTTTTTTATTTATTCAAAAAGAAAGAAAATTACATGATTTAGCTGAAGTTTAGACAAACTTGATTGCATTGACTACATTTTCTTTTGAAGAAAAAGTATTTGTTGGATAAATTAGCACACGCTAAGCCTTGATTGATATTACAAGCTGCTAAATGCATTGGTACAAACACCCAACCCCAGCAGTTAAGCCATGGACCGAAGGCCTTATTAGTCAAATGTATGTCAAATATACTTCAACCAATTTCTGGAATTTCACTTAAACTCATGGCACTTGAAACCCACACTTCTTACTATATTATATTTTCAGCAGATCAAACTCAAAGTAAAAGTGAAATCAAATTAATTAGATGGGGAAATTTATATTTCAAATTTATATATTTTCATTTTGGAACATTTCAAGATGTATTGTTAGTGTTTTTTCTTACCATTTTAAAATGACTAAATAAGTTATTAGTTTTGAAGCATTAAATGTTTTATGAAACTAACTTTACTATAGAAAATCACACAAGTCAATGTCATGACCTTGCCTGATTGAGTAAATGTCAGACTTGAGACTAGTGATAGAACTTGAATGATTAACCTACACCTATTTGTTTAGGTAAGTTAGATGCTATACAAGGAAAATTTCCAATTTTGATTAGACTCTTGTTGAGTTGAATCTACAACCTTTTTTAATTTACATTACCCATTTGTTTTCATTTTTTACTTTTTTTCCATCTAAATAGAAAGAGCTGAGAATGTTAAGTTGAGAATAAGCAATCAAATCTAAGAGGAGAAAACATCTTGGTTCATATTTTGCTCTCAAAATGTTTTGAAAGAGGCATATGTATGGTCAATTACAATTAAAGGTAAGATAAATATGGTATTGATTTATTGATTAAAATCTTTATGAAATTCATTCTTATCTACTAATAATGGAAGTTTCCATGTTTATATGAGTTTTATATATATATATATATATATATATATATATATATATATTATATATATAAGAGGCATAAGAGAGAGAGATCTAAAATTCTCAATCACCTAAAGACAGAATGATAGATATTTATAGTTTTTTAAGACTGAATGCAGACGGAGATGGTGAAACTAACTTCCATTGATTGAGCTTTATATTATGATTACTATGTACTATTTATAAATTGAAACATTGTATTTAGACTAATGTTTAGTAGTACATGAAGAAAAACTTTCAATAAAAGTCCTACAAGAAGATTCCAAGAGTTTGTTTATGGTGGAAAACCACCAGAGTCGGACTCCAGCCATCCTCCAAACATTGAAGAGGTGTGGTCACAGAATCCATTGTTGCCAAATGACCCTTATGAAAGATAGTTTTAAGTCTGATCAGAGTTTAAGATATCAGATTTGTAAACAGCAACTTCAAATCCTCGACCTATAGGTCTGAGATTCGTATTTGAAGTCTTGATAGGCTTGGACTATTATCCCAATATGATTCCAAATCTACCTTCATTTTATGTAAATTTCTTTGGCCAACACAGGAATTAAGGAACAATTTGTGTGAACCCAGCACTAGACTCAAAAGGTAAATGGGTTATTTCTTGTCAAAATCTGAACTTTTCAGATCTCGATGACTAAACTAACTTCACCAAGTGAATTGTCTCATGAAATCTAGCTACTCACGTGGGAATTTCTCCCACCAGAGATAGTCGAAATTTCACGTCTCAGAGACACACCGGTGCTCGGTGCTCTATGACGCCAGAGAGGTATGTGATGTGGGATAAAAGTTCACTATATGTACCAGTGGAATAAGATATGATGTGGCTGATTAGTGAGATAGAGATAAACATGATACACATGTCAAAGAGCCCTAAAAGTCAACCACGTGGACGATGGAATTAATTGTAAAGAAAATAATAAAGACAACTTCATCTTCTCCATTGGCCGGTAACGCAAAGGAGGAGAAAACTGCTTTTGTATATAGAAGCCCAACTTATCTCTAGATTACCTGCTTTCTGACCAATGGTTCTAGTCGGCCAAGAAGGTGTTGTTTCACACTTAAGGGCTACGCAAGGACACTAGTTTTAGGAGTTTCAACAACCCAAGAGGTGTGGGTCTTCTCCCACTGACGGTCTTTACTAAGAATATTTTAATCTGACGATTTGTTAAGGCCTGATTAATGATTGTCCAAAATAATTGGATCGAGAAGAAAACTTATATGACCGGGAAATGCTATTACGTAGACTTGTTTCTATCGTTTAATGCGATTTATGTGATCAGGTGTTACTGGGTGATTCAAAATGAATTGCTTGAATTATTATTAGCTCATGTATTAATTTTTGTGTTATTATATGAATTGAAGAATATATAAAGAAAGATTTGTTAGTATATGCATGTTTATATATATTAACATGAATTAAGTTGAAATGACATAATGCATTCCATATATCAATACTGCTTAGAATGATAGGTGAGTGCATGACAAATAAATTCCGGGTTGTCCAAACGATGAATTTTTTGTAAAATTATTAAAATACTAATTTTATCGAAAAGTTATCCGAAGAATTGTGTTGGGAAGATTATTCAATACCTACGCCTGAGGGCCCATGAATTGTTTTCGGGAGAGTTACCAACAAATTCGCCTTTATGAGGATTGTCCAACGATATACCTGAGGGCTATTCCAAATCTATAACCTGTGAAAGCTAAGTAAATTCCTAAGACAATGTGAATATTTTACTAATTTCTTAGGCGACGGTTTATGAACTGGAACGTGGGATTGCAGAAAAATCTCAAAAAATAGTAAATATTTAAGAATATTCAATTAGGATAAACAAATTCAAAACAGACAAAATAAATTGTTCTCTATCAAATGCACTCAACAATGAAAGAAAATGACACGGGGTCCATTTAAAAAAATCAAAAGAGTTAGTGTCGGGAATGCGAGGCAGGACGCTCGGGAGAGAGCGCCCAATTTATATAGAGGCGATTTTTAAGCTTATTTTCTGCTTTTCTCAGATTTACTGCAATCATTTAGGTTAACAAAGTGGGGCTACGCATAGGTACGATATCTTAGCCTTTGTTAAACTTTAAAAGGTAGAAAATTTGCCTACTTGTGTTATTTCAAGCCTAAATGCTGTATAATGGCTGAAGTGCTCTTAGAGGCAGTAAAGGTTTGTAAACTTGATCCCAAGAATTTTAAATGGGTTTAGGAGTGCAGGAATTTTGGGGTTGTGTTCGAATGGTCGGTGAATTTGGGGCCCATTTTCGGACCAGTTTGGGTTGAAATTTGGGAGTGTAGTCGGACCAGGTCGGACCTCAATTACCCCCGAAATGTTTCGGGTATTTTTAGACTCTATGGAAAGTCCCTTGAGTCAAAAGTTGACTAAAACAGATAATTTTTATGGGGCATTTAATGTGTATGGACATTTTGGTCAATTTCACATGATATTATCAATTTCCATATCGAATGGGACTAGCACGTAAAGTTTGCGTTTAGAATCGAAGTTAGATTCGATATAGTGCCCAAGCCATGTGTATGTTATGGTTAAAACATTAAAGCGAGGGCATTTTCGTAATTTGAATGGTGTGTGGCGATTTGAGCATCGACGAGAATGCAGAGTCTTGTGAAGATTTGAAAGAAATTAGTCGAAAAAGGTGAGTACTCAAAATCCTTTTCTAAAACGAGTGTTTAAATTACAAGTTTGTAAAGTGCTTTTGAAAATAAATTTATTAAGCATTTTTACCTCCCAGGGTACATACTCGGCGAAAAGTTCGATTTCGAGTATTTAAGAAGCGGCTTGGTTTATGACCACCCAGATGGCATAGCTCGGTTCGATCGGATGTATTTCGGATTGTGCATGGCAAGGTTATGGGATATTATGACTAACTATATTTACTGATGACAGTGGGGTTAAATTTAGTATATATTTATATAGTGATTAAGCCCTACGCACATTCGGGGTATATAGTTAGCGCGACTTAGTACATAGCGATGAGTGTTGATTCGAGGTTCCATCACCAGGCATTTTAATTCAGAGATTCCATTTACAACCCTTTCTTTAGATCCTTGAGTGTTCATAGGACCATTTTAGCGGTGGTGTTAAAGTTTCTGATGTGGGGATCAGAGGTTGGCGCATCACGTCTAAGGTATTTCATAAATGGGCCACAATGGTTGGTACTTGATTTCCGGTCCTGTACTTTGGATATTAACCATCAACGAAGCCGGTTTTCGGCCCGGCGAAGTAGTTTTGAACATTTTCCCGGCGGCGAAATAGTTTTGGAAGCGGTTTCAGCGGCGAAATAGTTTTAGCACGGTTTTTCGAAATGGTTTTCGCAGAAAAGCTTCCGGTTTTCTCATAAACAGTTTTACAATCATTTATGTACAGATTTTCATATTGGGAGGTACATACGTGAACCATGACATTTACTAGAACTTATAGTACTCACTGAGCCCTTTTGGCTCACAGTTTTCTGTTTTTAAAATAATTTTCCAAGTGCAAGTGTTGAAGCCGATAGACCTTTCCAGAATCCTCAGTCCTAGACGCTATGTTGTGATTATATATAAGATAAGGTGTAAATTAAAAATAGTAAAAGTTAAAATGTGGCATTTTGTATATGTAAATATCTTTTGTAAAATATGCATGCATGGTTTTGAGAAAAACAGGTTGCGACAAAATTATGTTGGATTGATTCTTATCTTATATTTTGATGAGGACCAGAGGTCCTTTATTATTGTAGTTGGACATTTGGAAAACATTGGGAGTGTATATTGTTTTATACAGGTGATTTTGTATTTTGGGCTTGACCCTTAGGTGCGGTCGTTATCTTCTTGGGATTTTAGCTAAATCTAAAGGGTGTGATTTTGATAGAAAGAGTGAAAAATTTTGTAACCCGTTTTCCAAATACGAGTTTCAGCGGTTTAACGAGCAGCTTCATCAACTTGTCGGTCCGGCGAGCTTAGGCGGGGAGGTTCTTATTAAGGTGCCGACCAGTTTCTTGTCACTAGGAAGGGGGTCTGTCAAGTTGGTATCAGAGCAGTTTTAGGCGATAGTTCGCCTGTTTTTCGGTTTTCCACAGTATTTCCTATAGAATTGTTTTTATAATGATTTTTCTATCGCAACCTACATTGTTTTGCTAATCCTTGCATGCATCAAATATTGAAAGTGTCGAATCTTTTTAACTTTGGAAATTCACGGCATTATGTGCGGGCCCGAGAATTCGGTAGAGGTCGATCACAGGACTTCGCAGAGTTTTGAGAGAAGATATGTCGAGCACACCCCTAGATTGGAAAATGCTTCAATGGAATCATTTGATAGAACCATTAAGGTACAAAAGCCAGAATGGCGGTACCTTGACAATGGATCGAAGGGTTATCTGATTGTTACAACGGCTGCAGTGGGCCACGGGGAGCCTCAGGAAAATGAGAGGGGCATGATAGGCAGCTCTAAAATTGGGAACTCAAAACTTGTAGATGTGCAGGCGACCGGAGCGATATCTTATGGCTAGACGGGGTTAGTGAAATTTATGCGGTGATGGGGTGTTCAGGATGACATAAAGTCTGGAGTGGCCCCTCGGACAGCGATGTGGTAAGGCGAGGCTGGTGGGAGGCCATTAAGAGGAGACACCTACGAGAGTCACCCAGGACCCGTTAAGCCGGTCATTGCAAACGAATTTTGGCGTAGTGCTCGGGGATACACAAAATGAAGGCTATTTGGGTTGAAGCGGCCCACGATCCACAGCGGTGAGAATATGGCTTGAGAGGTTTCAAAACTCGTGAAATTGGTGCCTATAATCTGGGGAAAATAGGGAACATAAGTGTAAGCGATTCATAGCGGCAGATAGGCGAATTAAAGTTCATCTAGCACAGGCATCTCAAATAACTTTGGAGAGCTGGTTGAGAAGGTACTTTAAAGGTAGAAAGAGACGGAGTTCCGAGTTCTAACTCGGGGCGGCGGGCGATGAAAGTGGTCAGTACGCTGGTCGGTCAGTAGAAAGAAAGGAAAAGTGGACCCGGTAAAGGCTCCGAGGATGAGGCGACATCTAGCCCGAGGGGATCCGTTCGATCTGCCCGGCCCGGGAGGTGGTAGATCTTGAGATCATCCTTTCCATTGTGCCCTACATGTCGAAAGGCATCTGCCGGAGAGTGCGGGATGAATATGAGGATGTTTCCGTGCGGAGGCGGGAAGGTCACTTGTCAGGAATGTCACGGTTGGTAGGCTGCGAGACCTGCGGGGTAGGTGCAGTTAGCATCTACCCCGGGCACCCGGTGGTCCCCCGGTCCAATTTGGTAGAAGTGGATTCGGCGGTGGCGATCTATTTGTGGGGTGCCCGGTAGAGTGCGGAGGCGATGATACCGATTGGCGGACCAGTGGTACTCGTGCTCGGGCTCAGTATTCTGATCACATCGGGGCGGATGCATCACCCGGGCGTGATTGCGAATGCGTATGTTTCGAGTTCTGATCATGATGCATATGCATTGGAGTAGACCAGGAGCCACTCATTCATTTATTTCGGTACCATTCAGCTGAGAGGCACCGGATAAGTCTAGCATAGATAGTGCGTATGGTGGTTCCGTGCCAATGGGATACATGATATCAGAAAGGATAGTTCCATGCGGATTGGTGATCCGAAATAAGGATTTTCGCGGACAGTAGTGTTAGGTATACATGATTTCGATATAATCTTGGGTATGGACTGGTTATCGGGCATAGAGCCTGTAGATTATTATAAGAAGAAGTAAGATTAGTTCGACGGAGGAACGGCGTGATATTTAGGGGAATCGGAGAAGAGATGCCTAGTCTCATTAATGCCATGACCGCCTCGAAAATGCTTCGAAAAGGTTGCCAGGGTTATTGGAACAAGGGGACCTGTTGCGGAAGACATCCCCACCGTGAAGAGTTTCTAGATGTCTTTCCAGATGATATTTCAGGTTTACCCCCGGATAGAGAAATTGAGTTCGTTATTAAACTAGTTCCAGGGACCGAGCCGATATCCATTCCTCCATACAGAATGGCGCCAGCAGAGTTGAAAGAGTTGAAGGCATAATTGGAGGAATTTCTAAAGCGAGGGCTACATCGGAGCTAATTACCTCAGGTAGGGATACGATTCTCAACCGTAAAGAAGAAAGATGGAAACTACGGTTGTGTATAGACTATAGGCAATTTGGGTGGGCGACAATACGCCCGATGTCTGCTTCCTCGTATAGATGAGCTATTTTGACCAATTCTGCAGAGATCTCGGGTATATTCCCAAGATTGACTGGGTCATTTACCATCCGATTGAGGTCGGAAGATGATGTTACAAAGGCGCCTTTAGGACGGATACGGTCACTACGAGTTCCTAGTATTGGTTGACTAATACTTGACTGCGTTCATGGATTTGATGAACAAGGTATTCAGTCCATATTTAGATAAGTTTGTGATCGTATTCATTGATGACATTCTAGTGTACTCATGCAATCCAGAGGAACATGCAGAGCATCTCCGGACAGTATTGCAGATTCTTAGAGAGCGCCAGTTATACGCTAAGTTTAGTAAGTGCTAGTTTTGGTTGGACAAAGTAGCTTTCTTTGGTCATGTCATTTCGGCAGAAGGTATTAGTGTGGTCCTCAGATTGAGCTATAGTGAGCGGAGGCAGCGGCAAATGTTTTGGAAGTCGCGGTTTCCTTGGATTAGCGGGTTATTACGGGGAAATTTGTTGAGGATTTTTCGGGCCAGCAGCCCGTTAACCAATCTATTGAAAAAGGATGAGAAGTCGGTGGTCGGATGCACACCGGCATAGTTTGAGGCGAGACGGAGATTGACGGCTTGACTCGATGTGCACTGCAGTCGGGAAAAGGACGGTTATGGTATATAGTGATGCCTCGGACAAGGGTTAGAGTGTGTTTTGATGCGAGGATGGTAGAGTGATAGCTTATGCTTTAGATCAGTTAAAGAACGAGTAGAGCTACCCGACCCGGATTTAGAACTAGCGGCGAGTGGTTTGGCTCTAAAGATCACGGAGACATTATCTATATGGTGTTCCTTGTCGGATATTCACCGATCCTTAAGGCACCAATATATCTTTACTCGAGAAGAGCAGCAAGGCGGCGCCGGTGGTTGGGATTGATTAAGTTATGATTACACGATAGAGTACCATCGAAGGCCCGATGTAGTGGTAGATGCCTTAAGTCGAAGCCCGGAGGGTTCTTTATGCTTATCTGCGAGCCAGTATATCTTCCATTGTTGATAGAGTTGAGATCTTTGGGAGTTTAGTTGCGGGTAGCGTCTGAGGACCTTGTTGGCATCATTTGTATTCGTCCTCTTATCGTGGATCTCGGATCGGGAAGGTGTCGACGGGTTTCATAGATGATTAAGTTGAGGTAGATATTAAAGGTGGTAGGAAGCGAGTTCAGTCGAAACGATGGCATAATAGTTAGAGGAGTCGAATGTGTGTGTGCACGAAATAGGTGAACTAAAGGGAAATCATGGAAGAGGCTCACTCTTGTTTTATACCATGCACCACTGGTAGCACGAGATGTATCATGTACTTTGAGGGAGAATTATTGGTGGAAGAGGCGTGAAAAAGGGTGCGATTTCGTATCGGGCGCTAACACAGTCGGCGGTGGCGAGCACGAAGCCCACCGGGAAGATCTGACCTTAGGTCACGTAGTGGGATAAGATTACTATGCGTTTTGTTATCGGGGCTTGAGAACTGGGAGACAACATGATGCCATATGGGTGATAGTAAGATAAGACTAGCAATCGGCGCATTTTCTCCCGAGTTAATGATGACCCGTTGGACAAGTTGGCCTAATTATATGGAGAGATAGTTAGATTACATGGTGTTCCTATCGATAGTCTCGGGCCAGACCCGATTCCATCAGATTTTGGTCTAGTTTGCGGGGATGCCATGGGGACTCGATTGCACTTTAGCATAACTTTCCATCCTCAGACTGATGGTCAGTCAGAGAGAACTATTCAGACGCTAGAGGATATGCTTAGAGCATGCGTGATAGAGTTTAAGGGAAGCTGGGATACGCATTTATCTCTGATGGAGTTTGCCTATAACAACAGTTATCAATCCAGTATAGGCATGGCTCCATTTGAAGCATTGGCAGCGGCCGGAAGTGTCGTGCTCGGGTATCTTTGGGATGAAGTAGGAGAGAAAGGCGATGGGCCCCGGGTTAGTACATATTACCTTAGATAAGATCCGGATTGTCGGGACGGGACTCAGAATGGCCAGGGGATGAACGAAAAGTTATGCGAGTGGCTTGCCGTAGGGATCTACGAGTTTAAGGTGGGCGATAGGGTCTTCCTCGAGATTTCCCCCTTGGAAAGGTGTCCTCAGATTTGGGAGAGGCCGGCGGAAAAGTGAGACCCCGAATACATAGGGCCATATGAGATTATTGCGAGTGGGACAGTGGCATATAGATTAGATCTTCCTCGAGTTGTCTAAGGTTCATAATGTTTTCATGTATCCATTACTCCCGCGTGCATTCCGGAATCCACTCCATGTATTTCGGGAGATTTCGACGAGTAGAACTAAAGGATAATTTACCTATAAGGAGCGGCCAATGCAAATGGTAGATCACGACGATTTTGGAATAAGGTCATTAAGTTAATCAAAGTTTTATGGAAATCATGGGATTAAAGAGCATGGGGTCGAGAGGCTCGAGATCTTGTGATCGATATCCTCGATTGTTTCGGATTAAGCTATCCTCTTTATGTTAGTTTTGTTCATTTCGGGCCGAAATGTTCTAAGAGGAGGATTTGTAACACCGATCCCGATGAGTGCCACAGTATGTATGAAATTGTGCACGGTTGGACTGATCGGAGAATGAGTATTCTACGGACCGAACCAAACCGGAGAAATTTCAAACTAATTCTCGGGCCGGCGAATAATTAATTCTCCGCTCCGGTGCTCGAATTTTGGAACGGTCGGACCAACTAAACTGTCGGAGAAAATCAATTCGGATCAATTCGGACCGGAGAAATGGAGAATTTTGAAGAATTATATGATTAAAATTAAAATTCAAAATTAATTTACACTACACCTTTCTCTCTTTATTTAAAATTAATTTTGAATATTCCAAACCTACTTATTAATATAAAACACCAATATTCCTACCAAAAAATATAATATAAATCAAAATTGCACCGCGATAACTAAATTTAAACATTAGAATAATGTAACAACGGTATAATGATACCAGCACATAGCATAATCTAAGACTCTTCACCACCAGTGGTGAATTTTCAAAGCATGAGAGAATTGCCAAAAATGCTCGATGTCGCAATTTTATCAGATTCGAAATTCGGGTTCAACTAGTATTTAATACACAGCCTCTGAATTCAATGGCCGCAGATAACTTGATAGAAATCAATCCATGAATAACCAATAAAATCATTCATAAATAACCAATGAAATGGAGTCCAAATCAGGTCATAAGCAGCAAAGAAATCGATCCCGAATCGGTCACTTGAATAACCAATGAAATCGGTTCAAATCGGGTCCACAAAATAACCAATGAAATCAATCCAAAACAATCCATAAATAACGAAAATTAGTCCGTGAATAACCAATGAAATCGGTATTTAATGCTCAATATATTGAATTTTAAATAAGCATTTTCCATACTCATAATATGTAAATTTTGAATAACCATAATGCGAAATTTCAGTAATATTTAATACTCACATGTAGAGATTTTTAGCTTCAAAAATTTAAAGCAGCCCTTGTACGACACATTCTCTTGTCTCAGTCTTGAAGAATTTCTAATAGAAACAAAAAATATATGTTAGATTTAATTGATTCATTTTAATGCAAATAAAAAGATAAAATTTGCATCAATAGAGTAAATATCATACAGGAAAGCTTTCAAGTTCTTCAATATTTCTTCAATTTGAATAGGTTTGTTGGAATTTATGACCAATCTTGACAACATATAAGAACTTCAGTTGTAATAGGAGTTAAAGAACTCCTAAATCAGTCCAAAGTCCTTCCTCCGGTGCTAAATGCTGATTCGGAAGCTACAGTTGAAGCTTGAATGGCCAAAACATCCTTTGCAACTTTTGATAATGTTGGAAATCTAGCAGAGATTAACTTTCCACCATCTTGCGATATGTCGAATTCAAGAGTGAAATTTTTAGAAAAATTCATCCAAATACCCAGCACCAACTCCCCTTTAGCGACCCGGTGTTTCTCTTTCTCTAACTCTATAAAGTAATCATCAATCTCTCTTCCATCGGCTTCATCAATCTCATTATGTAGAGGACAATGATTCATCACCGTCTCTACTCTCTCTTCATTTTTGGAGTTGTACTCATCCGTCATAATTTTGCAAGGCTTTTGTGATTCTATCCACCAATTCTTGTGATTCATTCTCACCATAATAAGTAGTGTACTTAACCCCTCAAATAGTTCATTTTATATCTAGGTCTAGCACTGCTGTAAGCCAAATCACATTCAACTTGCTAAGTGCACCCCAATATTTATCAAATTTTTCCCTCATTTTCTTTCCCATTTCCACCAAGAACTATCATTACTTCTCTCAAAGTTTACCAAATCTTTCAAATTTAGTATCTCGAGGAAAATACACATTCGTGTACAATACAAGAACCGGATACTTTACAAATTTATCCATAGCCGTTTAAGAAATCTAGTAGGTTCCTTGCATTATTCAATCGTGTTCATTAAATGATTCATCCCCAAACTCAATCAAGAATTTACTATGTATCCTCCAATCTCTCGAAAGCCTTTTGATAATTTACCAACAACTTCAACATCAAATAAGTAGAATTCCATCTAGTTAGGACTAAAAATCCTAATTGCAAGGAAGATTTATAGTTAACATTTGTTAGCTCACAACATTTTTTGAACAAATCTAATCTTTGTGGGCTGCCCTTAACATACTTGACAATTGCTCTAACTTTTTCAATAGAATCATGAGCAAATTTAACACCATCCTTGACAATTAATTGTAGGACATGAGCAAAACACCTTATATGAAAAGCTTCCCCACCCATTACAAAAGCATTTTTCTTTAACAATCTTTTTCAATTGTTGGATTGCGGTATCATTTGATGATGCATTATCACTTGATGATGCACATGATACTAGTCAATCGCTCCATCCATGCAAGTGTCAATAACATTCCCAATATTAATCACCTTATGACTTTTAATGACACAAAATTCAGAATTCTCTTATGCATATTCCATTGTGAATCAATAAAGTGGCTTGATCAAGCATAAATAAGACATATTACGGGCTTGTCGAGTATGCATTTGTCAGAAGAAACCCTTTGACATTGAGATGTGAGCAAAGCACGCAATTTCTTTTTCTCTTCAACATATAAAGAAAAACAATCCCTTGCAATCGTGTACCTAGATGGAATTTTAAATTGGGGAACGCCTACTTGGACAAATTCTTTAAACCCATCTCCTTCAACAAACCTAAGGTAGTTCTATCACCTTTATAATCATCTAACCAGCATTCCTAGTAGCTTCTTGATCAAAATTCCAACATGTTAATTTAGAACTTTCAGACACTTGCATTTTGAAAATTCAAAATTTTTGGGATTTGTTTGATTTGTTAAGCAACATCAATAAATCTTTTTATAAGGAAACTTCTTGCAAGCTAATCATAAATCTTTCCATAATCTTGAAGTGCCTTGAGAACTTAAAAGCTTGATAACTTTTATATCGCATATAGCTTTCCCATTCAATTTACCCTCAGAATTCTTCTGTTTTTTAAAATGGACCCAAACCTCAGACCTCTCTTTATCCATAGAATTATCAGTAGATTCTTGTTTACCTTCTAATTGACTTGCCTGAGGATCCACCACTTCTTTTGTTGTATTATGGCTCGCTGAAGGTAATGGCATAGAGAGCCAACAACAATTCATCTGAATTAACAGATATGATTTTCTTTTCAATGACACTCATAGTCCTTTGTTAAGAGTAAGATCAATTAGTTAATTAATCAACAAAACAATTGGTATATTGAAAACTAACCTCGAGCAATAAAAATTTACGAGAATTCTTATTGCTTTGCTCTTGCTTGCTCATTTCAGAGGCCATCGAGTTATTAATATTTTAACTCAAATATTTGCAGGCTGTCAAGGGAATAGGAGAAAATTAGAAAATCTGAACATTAGAAATAAAAATAGAACATGTAAACAAAACAAAATAATTTTTGTGTACTATCCTCTGTAATGAATGATTTATATCCTTAACTTCTTGAAGTAATAGATTGCTTTTTCTTTAAAAAAATAATTTTAAAATTATCAATTAAAACAAACAAATTAACATATTCAAACTTAAATAATATTAAAAAATGATTTATTTTTACTATTAATTAATTTGATATTTTCTTATTTTTTTTATGAACATTGATAAGGCGGAAGGAAATTACCTTTACTTGTTCTTTAGAACAAGGTCTAAAAATATGGGATAAAACATTCAATCTTTTCTTGCATTGTCTTATTCTAACTATTACTTTAAATTTAATATTCAATTTTATGCTAGAAAGAAAATCTTCACCTCGTGAGTCATTGTCACGTGAAGCGAGACGAAAAGGAAAGAAAAAACAAAGTCCAACAAATCGTCTGGCCTTTACTCGTAAGTTCAATAAAAAGCAATGAAATGGCCCCGAGACAATTGAAAACGGTTTTAACGATCATTAAGGTTCTCACCGTGATCGCGACTTCTCAGCCAGTGATGCGGCTTCTCCGAAGTGATCTCGCCGGTGATGCGGAGTGGATCAAAATGGCGAGATGAGAAGAAATCCAATGGGGAGGCCGGCGGAGTCAAGGGCGCGGAGCGAGTACGTAGTTTGAAATGAATTGTTTAGCCTTTAGGGTTGATAAATAAGAAAGTGTATTAGGTTTTTTAATTTTAGACTTAAATGGTTAAGGTTCTTTGGTTTTTTGATATTAAAACTCGTCGTTTAATATAAACGATGTAGTTTTTTGTGTTTATCAAAACTATGGTTTTATGTTAAAACTCGTAGTTTTTCACCATATTTAATAATCTAAAATTATATCATTTAACACTAAATTAGTATTATAGATTATAATTATTTAAGTAAGTATTTACTTAATTTAATAATTAAGTAACGATATTTGTATTTCGTAACCTTGAAGTTTATAGGTTAAAATATTAGCTATAATAATAGCCAAATTGCAATTAAATTACACTTTTAAGTTTTATTTCAATATTCATATTAAAATAAATTAGACATAACTAGCAATTTTACTATAAAGAGATTATATTTATAATATTAAATTTTATTATATTGATAGACATTATATACACACAATGACACAAATATGATATATATATATATATATATATATATATATATATATACATTAAGTGATCAATTAGTAATTGTTCAATTGCCTATATAATTAATTATCAAATAATATTAAATTTCATTTATAACAAATAATTTTAAACTTTTATTATTATTATTATTGTGTGTATTATTATTATTATTATATATATATATATATATATATATATATATATATATATATATATATATATATATATATATATATAAAATTTTAGTAAATTATCAATTAAGTTTCGGTTCTTGGTTATTTTAATTCGGAATGATTCGGTTCGGTTCTCGGTTTGGAGAGCTCATGTTCTCCATACCGAAACCATTAAAAATTTTCGGACAGGTTCGATTCGGATAAAGTTAAGCGATCCTTGGATGTATTCGGTTCACGGATATTTTAGGTTCGGTTTTTCGGTTCCAATTCGGGTTCTCAAGGAGACCCAGTTGCATTCTATACATGTAACTATAAAGGCGCATATATGTGCACCAAGTGCCCATTGTTTAAAGTTTTCAAAAAGAATTGTGCTTTTGCAGTAAGAAAGTGGAGGGGTGAAAGTATAATTAATGGAAGTTTAAATAGTAAATAATAATAATAAATTATCAAAATGGTTCAAGGAAGCCTAGAAATTTCTCTAGATCTCGGATGGCCAGCTTGGTTGGCCAGATTAAGTTAGTCTCGTAATCAGTAACCTAGGAAAGTTTCGTTAAATTCAGAAATTGATCGAATATTTTGCAATTTCACAGCGACGGAGTTAGAGTGAAAGCACGAAAGCGGGATTTTAGAAAAATCTCGAAAAAATAGCAAATATTTTAAGAATATTCAATTAGGATAATAGAAATTGAAATGGGATAAATAAATTGTTTGAGTGAAGCAGACCAATAAATGAAAGAAAAATGGACATGTGGGTCCCACTAAAAAAAAAATCAAAATATTAAAAGTCAAATGCGCATAAGGACGTTCGGGAGAGAGAGCGTCCAGTGGAGAGAGGCGATTTTTAGTTTTATTGTTCTCTTTGTTTTTTTCTCAGTTCTGAAATCGAATGTGAGCTTTCGTTTCATCGACCCGAAGGCAAAGTTAGGCTGCGCGAGAAGAAGTACATAAGTCTCATATCTTAGCACTTTTTGTGAAGCTTTAAAAGGTAGAAAATTTGCCTACTTGTGTTATTTCAAACTGCAAATGCTATATAATGGCTTGAAATTTTCATAGAAGCGAAGTAAAGGTCATAAACTTCAGTCCCCTAAATTTTAAATTTGAGTTTAGGAATTTTAGGAATTTTGGGACGTGTTCGAACAGTCGAAATTTGAATTACAGGGTATTTCGGACAATTTGGGTTGAAATTTCAGGAGTGTAGTCGGACAAGTCGGACATAATTTTCATAAATGTTTCGGTTATTTTTAGACTCTATGGAAAGTCGGCACGAATTCGAGTTGTTAAAG
Organism: Tetrastigma voinierianum; assembly: GCA_016808115.1. Classification (NCBI taxonomy): domain Eukaryota; kingdom Viridiplantae; phylum Streptophyta; class Magnoliopsida; order Vitales; family Vitaceae; genus Tetrastigma; species Tetrastigma voinierianum. Next base: position 250,020 of record JAEQBH010005807.1, read on the forward strand.
CAGATAGTTTTTATGGGGCATTTAATGTATGGACGTTTGGTCGATTTCACGTCATATTATCGATGTCCATGTCGAATGGGACTAGCACGTAAAGTTTTGTTAGAATGTCGAGATTCGTTCGATATAGTCACTGAAAGCCTTGTGTATGTTTTATGGTTAAAGCGTTAAAGCGAGAGACATTTTCGTAATTTGAATGAATTATTCTTGGCCGATTTGAAGCGTCAAATGAGAATCTAGAGTATGACAAGATTTGAAAGAAATTAGTCGAGAAAAAAATTAGTACTCAAAATCCTTTTCTAAAACTGAAAGTGTTTAAATTACAAGTTTAGTAAAAAGTGTTTTGAAAATATAAATTTATAAGCATTTTTACCTCCCGATTTTTATACTTTCAGCGAAAGTTCGATTTCGGTATTTAAGATACGGTTGGCACGGTTTAGCAAAACCCTAGATGGCATATTTCGAGTTTTTTAATGAGGATATATTTCGGATTGTGCGTAAGCGAAGGTTATGGGATATTATGACAAATTAACTATATTTTTGAAGTTGGCGATTGGGGTTAGATGTAGTATATATTTATATAGTGAGTCGCCCTCTGCACATTCAGGTATATAGTTAGTGCGCTGACTTAGTACATAGCGATGAGGTGTTAGTTCCGAGTTCCATCAGAGCATTTTAATTCAGGTTCCATTATGCTATATAGATCCAGCAGTGTTCAGGACCATCTTAAGCGAGGAGTAGTGTTAGGGTTCACTCACGCGATGCGAGGTTAGGGTTACGTGGCATACGTCTAGGGTATTTGAAAATGGGCCCGCAGTGGTTGGTGCCGGTCGGTGCTGCTTCGGATAACCACCCGCTAAAACGGTTTTCAGCAGCGAGGAAATAGTTTCGAGCATTTTGTGACAAAATAGTTTTCATAACGATTTTCAACAGCAAAAATAGTTTTTAGCACAGTTTTCAGAAATAGTTTTCATAGCAAAAACTCAGTTTTCTCATAAATAGTTTTACAATCATTTATGTCTGATTACTGTATTGGGAGAATCTGTCAATGGAACTTATGGCATTAGAACTTATAGTACTCGATGGGCAGTTTGGCTCACAGGTTTTGTTTTTAAAATAATTTTCCAAGTGCAAGTGTTGGCGGAGTAGACCTTTCACAGAATCCTCGGAGTCCTAGATGTGTTTGATTATACTCCTAGAATGGGTGTAAATTAAAAATATTAAAAGTTAAAATGTGGCATTTTGTATATGTAAATATATTTTTTAAAATATGCATGCATGGTTTTGAGAAAAACAGGTTAAGGCAAATATGTTTGCTTGATTCTTATCTTATATTTTGATGAGGACCAGAGGTCCTTTATTATTGTAGTTGGACATTTGGAAAACATTGGGAGTGTATATTTTTTTTATACAGGTGATTTTGTATTTTTGGGCTTGACCACCGTGCAGTCGTTATGTTGCCGGATTTTAGCGGCTAATCTGAGGTGTGATTTTGATAGAAAAGTGAAAAATTTTACCAAACCGCGTTTTCCAAATACAGTTTGGCCGATTTTAACGGCTTAGCTTCATGGTAACTTGTCAGTCGAGCGAGCTTGGCTAGGAGGTTACTGTGGAGTTGCCGGCAGATTTCCTGTCACTAGGAAGGGGGTCTGTCATGTCCTCAATTAAAACAAATATTTTTGTTTTGAAAAAATGATTTTCATACATGGCTTAGGCATGTGTGAGGGAGTCAATGAGGACTCGAGACATGGGATTGGGCATGTAGACATTCAAGTAGGATAATGCATTTGCTTGAATGTGTTTGGTTGTCATTACATGTTCAACGGTGGGGGAGTAACGTGCAGGAGATTATGCTCTTGGGCATTGCTCACCCAGAGTAGTGGGGATCCCCCTTTCAGGTGCGAGGGTGTTTGGGAGATGGCACTCATTAGAGGCCGCTTTTGAAAAGCCGACATGTGGTTGATTTCATTTTTGTAAAACATGTATGAATTAACCTGAATTGAAACATGTTGTATTAAGAGTGATGCATTAACTCTTGAACTATATTAATATAGTTTGATGTATTTTTTGTAGTATGGATGTATGGGTCAATGTGGCCATTTGCTCATGTATGGGTCTCATGATATAGAACCACAGGTATTGCGAGGTTGTGATGTAGTCATGGACCCACAGGATTTGAGGTGTCACACCTTGGTATCGAGCTTAGGTGTATGAATACCACAGGCCTCGATGGGAAGCAGGTTAGATTATCGTCCATTGTGCATTTGATGAATTAATTGTGATGTGTGATTGGTGTATTACTGTATGCTTGAGTGAATAGCATATAGGAAAATGTTGAACACTAGGGTTGAAAGAAATAAAACCTTGAGTTTGAAAATTTGGGCGAGTGGTCAGGAATAAGCGAAAAAAAAAAATTATAGACGATAGTTCTAGTTTTTGACATGAGATGTGTTTAAGTACGGAAAAATTGTCTAGTTGTGCACACAGAAAACGGTTAAATTTAACTCTTAAAATTTTTAGTTGTATAATTGCGAGTTGTCAAGGCTCTTTGCGTTTTAGAAATGCGAGGAGGCTGCGAAGGGAATAAATAAAAAGAAATGTGTTGAGAAATTTTTTGAGTTTACAATCCTTAAAACACGAAATATATATATATATATATATATATATATATATATATATATATATATATATATATATATATATATATATATATATATATGTTTTTTTTTTTTTTTTTTTTTTTGTGGTCTTCTAGTAGGTGGAACAAAGGAAAAAAAATATGAATGAAAAAAAAAATAATAAGAATAACGATGAGGCTAGGTGGGCTGTGCCCATTTTTTCGATGATGAGTCACGATACGAGGAGATTGTATCGTGACACATAATAGAGCGGTAGGGCGCGCGGCGAGCGACTGCGACCGCAGACCGGGCGCCTGCGATAGGCGGTAGGGCTGTGACACGGCCGACTTTGTGCAGCGATGCGCGCCCGTAGCTGGTCACTGAGTGTGTGCTCGCCAATCTGTGGTTTATATCGTGGCGGAGGCGCCCCGGCCCTTGTGTCGCTACGGCGTGCGCCGAGAGCTGATGCGGTGCCGGCGCCTGCGTCTGGCGCGTAGAGTATTTTGCTACAGCGTGGCGGCTATCGCGACGCCACGGCCGCCCATGATCGCCTTGGCGGGAATTCGTCATGTGTTTATATTGTGACCTCCGGCCGAGGAGGCGGCTTGATGCGCTCGTGCGGCACGAGGGCCCATGATCACGGCGCCCGGTGCGCTACGACACGACCCCGGCGCATAGGCGTGCACGTGCTTTGAAGCACGGCGTCGCCTTGCGGCTGGAAGTCGCCGGTGTCTTGTATTTGTCTGCGACTGATTTTGACTGATTACCTTCCATTTACAATCCTTTGTTCATGGACCGCTGTTCATAAACAGCATTCGTGGACCTTTGTTCATAAACACTTATTCTGAGTTTCAAAAATAAAAATAAAATAAAATAAAATAAAATGAAATAAAATAAAATAAATTTTTTGTTGCGTATGATTTAATGTATGAAATTATTATCTTGCATTGCCTATGAATGCATGGACGTTGTGTATGAAATTTTCGCTATCGATAATCAGTTCATGGAAATATCAGTCAAATGTCGGTAAAATTGACGATTTTTTGGTAAATATCAGTATTTTTACAGATTTTTAAGGATATTTCCCAATTTTTTCAATCAAATTTGTTAAAACTCTAAAAAAAACCCCTGAAACTATGGGCTTCAATCTAGGCCAACAAGCTTGGAATGCATCCTCTCTACCACTATAAGCTATCAACGCTTTTGTTACAACTACTTGCACAGTTAATATCAATATCAAAATGACTTTATTTTTATCTTTAACTATGATAAAACATGTTTTGATAAAAATAACTTTACTTTTTATCATAAACAAATACAAATATATTAATAGAATTTAAGATAATTTTTATTTTATCTATATTTTTGTAAAAATATCCACTTCGATATTTCCTATATATCCACCGTCAATTATCGATATATTTGTGTTTTACGATAATTAATCCTTGATCCTCACACATAATCTCTCATGGGTTTTGATTTTAATATTTTAATATTTTTTATTTTTTTACCTAATATTATCGATCCCAGTACAGATTCCTCACCATCTTTTCTATTATATAAATACCATATTACTCTGTAAATAATTATCCATAAATAAATACAAATATTAATAAGAGCGTTAAGATAATTTTTATTTTCACAGATATTTTAGTAAAAATATCCATAGATATTATGATATATCAGTAAAATCCAGTGACCTATCTTGTATTTCTGGAATATTTTGATCCTTGATCCACCTGAGTAAACTCCCATGGGTTAGATTTTTGTTATTTTTATTTTTTTACATAATAACTTATCAATCCCGATACAATTTATTTCCTCACCATCTTCCTAATTATGTTGTTTTACTCATGTATCTTTTCTATTATATATATATATATATATTCAAATAATAATATTTCTCATAGCAAATAATTTATTTATTATTATTAATATTTATTATTTTAAGAAAAAACAATAATAATAAACATTAATATTATAAACAATATACTAATAATGATAATATATGTATGCCCATCCCATTAACATAATTTATATTATTAATACCTTGTTTTATTTTATACCTTATTAATCATCTTTTAATATTTTATTTTATTTTTAAACCAACATTAGAATCCTCCATTATTGCTAAAAGTCTTAAGTTTTTGTCAATCCTAATTCCACACATATTTCAATTCACCTTTTGACTTTTCAACCGCTATTATAGTAAAGTTTTCTCAACTCGGAAGATCCTACATGGCCTAAAATACTTTGGCTTTACATCCTACCCCCTAAAATAAATTTCATCCCAAAATTTAATTGGACTTACCTCAAAAATCGTTAAACAGTTGCAGATGTTGCCGCCTCAATTCTTCTTCAGGTTCCCAGGTTGCTTCTTTCATCCCATGATGTTGCCCTGCGCCTAACTACGGGATTATTTTTTTCGAATCCTATGTTCGCGAACTCCAAAATCTATAAAGGGTTCTTACGTATAAGACATATCTACATCAATATGAACTTCTTGCAAGTCAACTAGCAAGTTGGATGGGATGCATTTCCTTAACATTATCGACACATGAGGGCGTTATGCACCATGCAGCTGGGGCAATACTAGCATGCGCTATTGGGCCAATATATCAACAATGAAAAGGCCAACAAACTGAAATTTGCTTCCCGCTTCTGCCTAAAGCAAAATACACCTTTTTATAGTGATACTTTCACAAAGACCCAATCCCCTTCTTCAAATTCTAAGGGTCTTCTCCTCTTATTTGCATAACTATTTTGTCTATCTTGGGCAATTTTAGTTTCTCTTAATAAAACGAGATCTTTTTATATTGTTTCAGCGGACATTAGGCCCGACAGAAGGGCTCTTACGTTTTAAGTCCCAACATAAGGTGATACGCAGGTCTTCCATAAAAGTTCTTCATAAGGAACCATGCCAATACTAGGCCCCGGTAGCTATTGTTATATTAAATTCGCCAAGGGTAGTAATCACCCAACTCCACTCAATGACTAAGACACATGCCCTTAACATTTCTTCTAAATTGGATTACTCCTACGGCCCGACCATCTGTTTGAGGTTGAAAAGTAGTGCTAAATTCACAGTTCCCGGCCCTTGGCAAGCTACGCAAAATGGAGAGGTGAACTTGGGTCTTTACTCGGACACTATAGATAAGGGGCATTCCATGCGACCTCACAATCTCCTATGTATAACCCAGCGAGGAATTCATGGAATCAATAGTCTTCATGGCTTGAAAATGAGATGACTTTGTAAGGCAGTCTACAATTACCCAAACTCCATTCTTCTTATTTATAGTCTTTGGCAATCCTACCATGAAGTCCATGGTGATATGATCCCACTTTCACTTGGGTATAGGTAGAGGTTGCAACAATCCTACGGATTTATGATGTTCTGCCTTCACTTGTTGAAAATTTTCACAATTTGCTACATATTGAGCATTGTCACATTCATCCCTGTAGAATTGTCTCTTCCAAGTCTTGATACATCTTTGTACTTAGGGGTGTACTTGTAGCATATTTGGCCCTATGAGCATAATACCCAGTTCATTCTTCTACTCTACATTCCTTGGGACACATAATCTCCCTTTGAATCTTATGCTCCCATCTACATGGATTGACCAATTTCCACCTGCTTCACTTTCTGCCAACTGGGCTTTAACTCTTCCTAATAACTCATCATGAACTTGTTCTTCAATTACCCTTTATATGATCATTAGTCTAACAGACATATTTTATAAGCATAGGCCTTGTCCCTCTCATCTAAGGTATAGCTCTAAGTCCTCAATAACACAATACATCTCATACCCTTCCATCCGTAAGCCGGATAATTAGCCATGGTTCTTACTGCTCAATGAGTCTGCCACAACATTTGCCTTCCCTAGGTATTAGTGAAGAGTAAAATCATAGTTCTCTAATGTCTCCATCCATCTCTGATGTCTAGAGTTAAACTCTTTTTGAGTGAAAATATATTTCAAACTTTTATGATCTAAGTACACTTCAAACTTCTCCCCGTACAAGTAGTGCCTCTAGGTTTTAAGGGGGAAAATGCTACTCTTTGTAAGCTCTAAGTCATGTCTTGAATGATTACGTTCATCTTTGCTTTAAGCTGTCTTGAGCATAAGCTACCACCTTTCCCTTGTTCCATAAGTACATTATACTAATCAACTACTTGAAGCATAAGAATAAATTGTGAATGGTTCTCCACTAATGGGGTAGTTAACACTGGAGCAGTGGTTAACCTCTACTTTAACTCTAGGAAAGCATATTCACATTCCTCATCCCATCGAACTTCACCCCTTTTAAAGTCAATCTAGTCATAAGTCTTTCAAATATCAAAAATCATGTACAAATCTTCTATAATACCAAAGAAATAACCTAAGAAACTTATGACTTCAAAGATGTTAGTAGGCATTTTCCAGTTCTGGACAGCTTCTACCTTAGAATGATCCTTTATATCCACATCTGAGAAACCATGTGGCTAAAATTCACTTTTGTAAGCCAAAATGCACTCTTATCCAACTTTCCATACAGTGATGTCTTCTTAGAGTTTTAAGGGTGGTCACTAAATGCTGCTTATGTTTCTCCAAACTCCTTGAGTAAATTAATATGTCATCCACAAAGACAATCAAAAAATGGTCGGAAGTAGCAGAAACACTCATTCATTAAATCCGTAGACAGTTAGAGGCGTTGTCGGCCAAAAGCATGAATAAGACTTTCAAGTGTCCATATCTTGTTCTAAATGCAGTGTTTGGGACATCCTCTTCTCCAACCCTTAGTTGATGATACCCCGTTCATAGGTTAATCTTGCTAAAGTACCTTGCCCCTTCAACTGGTCAAACAAATCATCTATTCTTAGAAGAGGGTACTTGTTCTTCACAATGACTCTATTCAACTTCATGTAGTCAATGCATAATCTTAAGGTGCCATCTTTCTTCTTCACAAATAATATAGGGGCTCCCTATGGTGATGTGTGACTCTCCTACCCTATAACTATGGCAAGTGAGGGGACGCCACATAGAGTTAAGACCTGTAAACCGGCCTTTGGCAAATAATTGAGAACAACTCAAGAAAAAAGTCAAAAATGACAATCTTACTTCAAAAGTTTGGTGCAAAAAATTTCAAGACTACAAAATATAACCAAATAAAACTACCACCATAGTGGTGTTTAAAAAGTCTTGGCCATGTATGCTTGAGTCTAAAAAAATTAGCATATCAATGAGTTTCACTATAACAAAAAAAAAAAAAATATCATACAACCCTTTACATTACAAAATGAATAGGGTCTACAAAGGGGACTCATGGAGGCGTGTTGGCCTTGACAAGCGCAGAATTGCCTTGACCTTCTTTAGCACCTATATGGATTAAACACCCATGCTAAACATAAGCGAGTAAGGAAAATATATAAAAACAAAACCACTTATAACTATTCTCTTAAATACATTAAACAAACATACAATATTATTTTAGAGTAATTACATTTATTATTTTTCTGCTTATAAGAGTTCATATATATATATATATATATACTATATATATATATATATATATATTCATATGCGCAGTATCCTTTGGGGTCATCTATATTTATCTCTCGTAGGTGTATATCGTACAGTTCAGACGAGAGAAAGGTACAGAGGGTACACTACGATATGGTCTGAGTATGCATATGTACTCAATAGGATATCACACAAATAAAACTTTTGAGGCTGTTTGTAAATAATGGGTTAGTAAAATCTTGAAAACAATGCACATGACAGTTAAAGTTAGTCATATGGTGAAGAATTGAGGACATCTTAAGGTTTGCATTCATGATCAAATAGTCCAATGTCCTATAACATGTTAGATTATTAGTCAAGGCGAAATCCTAGGCAATACTACTATCAAGATGTGATATAGGCCATCCTTGGAAGTTTGAGCCTTTCAAGCCTACCCTCATGTATGCAAGCATACACTCTAGTTCGAGTTGCCTTGAATTTCCTGTTTCTTCATTGAACCTCCAATTAGAAACCTGTGTTTTCTTTATTTGATCATACAATAAGAACCCTTTATTGCCCGGGTTTGAATAGGCCTCAAAATGCGAGAAAAGGACAAGATTGAGAGATGTTATTTTGAGTTGAAGGAAAGCTTCAAGAATGAGGATAGACGAAAAGAAAAGAACAAATGATGGAAAGAGGAATCAGAAGGCAAAGATTGTGAGTTGTCAAATTGAATCCAATTTTTTGTCTTGTGGCCTTCCTCTCTTGAACAATTAAGTTCCTTGAGGTGTTTCTGCACTAGCCTCTAATGCGACTAGTATGGGGCTGGCAACTTGAAGTTCTCTGAAATTGGTAAGCCTAAAAAAGACAAAACATTTGCACTATTCCTAAAATCTTTGACAAGTAAAAAAGAAAAGCAAGGGCTTCCCACTAAGGGACGACTTGATAAAGATAAGCGGAGTGAAAATAAAATTACGAGATGAGAGTATGCGATATGAGAGATCAAGATCAAAGTTTAGGGGAAAATTTTCTTTTTGACATCGATGAAGAAAGAAAAGGATGAGAAAGACAAAGATACCAAAAAAGTGAAAGGTGGAATCTAAGAAGTAATTTTAGCCTAAATTCTCAATTATCCACCTAATTACCCAAGCCAAACTTTACAAGCACAAGGGCCTAGAGTGATCTTGAAGGTTGTACTTACTACATTTGTGAGACTAATATGAAAAACAAGCATATGGGACTTAAAATGATATACAATAACTATGTCGGCCCAGAAGATTAGCTAATTTTGCCAAGGAGAAAGAAGGAAGATATACACTCACGGATCAATATGAATTATTTGGTATGTTTACACATTTCAGAAATCAGTTGATTTGTTTGTGACAATAATTGAAAATTTTCCTAAGTAGAATTTAATTCATCTGTGACTAACTAGTTTGCAATTAGGAAAATGATCAAAGTTGTATTAGAAAGTGAAAAAATGTCTAAAAATAAAGCTAAATTCGTTTAGGACAAACAAAATTTTCTTTCTTTGCTTGGGGACAAACGAAACTTTAAGTTTGGGAATTTGATGAGTCTTAAACTCATCTATTTTTTAATTCATTTTTAAACATTTTTAGTATGTTAAATATGTTTAATGCCAAGAGTATGGTTATTGCAACTTTGTGTTTTGTAGGTTTTAATTCAAAAAGGAGAAATTTTAGCAAGCAAGAAGTGAAAAAGAGCAATTGTAGCAGTCTCTGTCGCGATAGAGTTTTGTGTGTCACGACAAACGTCCAAGCAAATGGCTAAGGAAATTTGTACGACAATATTTCCTCTGTCTAAAAAAATATTGATTATAGAAGAGAGTCGGTAACACAAAGGAAACGGCATGACGAGAACATGGGAAGGATGTAGCTTAAGTCAGTTGAGGAACAAGAAAGTTAATATTGAGACAAGAGTTTGTTAGTAGATGTCGAGCACGGGAAAAACCTGTCGCGACGCAAAAGCTCATGTCCAAACCTTTGGAAACAGGGAAGCGAGAAACTGTCAAACGAGAATTAAAAACAATACATGAAGAATCTTGCGACATGTGAGTTTATAAACATAATGGCCATAAGATAGAATCTTCTTACATTTGCGACCTTTGTATGAAGAAGTTACGTCGCAACAAGGCCAATGATGTTGCGACCTTTGAAAGGCCAGGTTTGCGGTTACGACGAGAGAAACACAAAGTCTGGCTTAAGTGATCTTGACCGTGGGAGCTTGACCTGGTTTGCTCTAAAAAAAGAATTCAATGTTGCGATAAACTTCAACCTGAAGAGAGGCTTGATGTCGTGTGGGGATCTAAGGTCGCGACAAGAAATCAAATGCACACAAATAAACAAGGTCGTGGCAGGACTTATTACCATAACAGATTCCCACCTGATGAAGAGAGGTCTTGTCACGACACTTAACAAAGTAAAGATTAGTGACATAAAAACTTGGTGTGACAAAACATCTACAACACTAGAGACTGTATTGTAATATCGAAATGAAGTTGCAATAAGAAATCAAGTTAAGTAATGCAATGAAGACTTTGTCAGTGATGGAATATCACAGTGGAAGTGATAGAAATCTTGATGATAGAAGAAACATTATTGCAGCAAAATTATGGAAATCTTTGTCATGACTAAAAGCGAATTACATGACATCGAATTTGAAGAAGGCGCGCGAAACTAATGTTTGCGACCTGATTGTTAATGTCGCAGCATAACTATTCCGATAATCACACATAAGATTGTCGCGTATAGAGTGGATAGAACTGACGGACCTTGCGAAGACGGAGATGTTAAAGGCGAAGATACGGCGTGCGACGGAGGAAACTACGTCGCGACATAATGAGAATATGTTAAAAGAAAGAGTGCATTTGCGGCGGAAACCTATCAGCGTTGAATCGAGAAGAATGCACGGGAAGTAGGTCACGGCGGACTACGCATCTTGCCCGACAAAGACACGCAATAAAGAATTAAAACTCTGTCACAACCCAACACTTTGGTCAGCGACGAAGGAATGCTGTCTGGGCCCAGAACACATAGATCCTGAGCGGGCAATTTAAGGGCCCAAACCTGAGGCTCTATAAATAGAAACAATTTGAGGAAGCGGAAGCGATAGTCAGCGGAAAAACCCAGTATCTGGGGCTGAGGACTCTTTGTATTATGTATATATTTATTTCTTTTTTTCTTTTTATGATTATATTTAGCGTAGGATTCCCGATTTAGTTCTTGGACTTGAAATAGTGAATTGTTGGTTTGGTGAGCTAGATTGTTGAAGATGGTCCGTTCTTGTTTTGAATCTAGTAGTCCCAGATAAAAATTTGGATTCATTCTTGGGGTTGATTCACAGGTTGCGTGGAAATTTCTGATCGGTATTTCGATGTTCATTGTGATTCCCAGTTTCGAAGCTCACAACCAGTTGGGAAGATACGATATTAGTATGGTCTTTCTGCCGCGGAGTTAGAAGAGATTTACGGATTGAGAATTTTGAGTTTAATTTGAATGGGTGTTTAATTTCCTTAAAGTGAATTGTTCTCCAACATTAACAACTATACCCATTTAGGGTATTTATTTGGCTCTGATTTTAGGAGGCCCTCTGAGTGACACAAAGTTGGAGATTCCTGAGAGCATGGATGCATTACTTAGGGGTATGCTAGACTAATATTGAAGAACTAATGACATAAGATTACTTGAATAAATCATCAATTTACTCATGGTTGAAAATTAGTTGATGGATCTATCAATTTTAATCAAATTAGGAATTTCTGCTTGGTCTTGAGGAATGATCTTGATCATTGTTTTCTTAGATCCAATCAAGGAAGAAGAACCATTAAGATCACCAAGGATGAGACATCATTTGTCTTGTAGAAATCTGGCAATGACCCTGTCTTGGGAAGCAAGAAATCTGCAGTCATAAGAAATGGGTATGAGGTATTGGAAAAGAAAAATACCCAAATCTTATAAAGAAATTATGATCACAAGTAATTGGTTAGACACAATGTTTCATAAATGAACATGATTTTCTGTCGATTAAATATATGGTTAAGGAGAAATCGAACTATATTACCTTACCTATTTGACAAATTCGATTTCCAATTCTTGAATAGAATTGGGTATGTTGTAGGAATTGATAATTTCTGCTTGATGAAATTGATGTCTACTTCGGTAATAATGCGGTTCGAATCAGATCTAGGTCTAGGATTTTAAATTTTTTTCTTTTATTATAGATACTTAGAAATTTAGTTAGTGGAGTGTAATTAGGATTCTTGAATATTTTATGAAATAGAGTTCAAATAGTGTGGAACTTGAATAGTTAAGGGTAGTTAGACTTTGAATTCTCTTCAATCTTTGTGGGAAAATAAGGACATAGATCCCACTTTTGATACTTATGCGACACATTGCACTTGATATTATGACCAAACTAAATTTTTAATAAAATCATTGACAAACCATTTTATTATGAGCACACAAGTTCCATTTTGGTCAACAAGTTTTGGTGTCATTCTTTGGGGGAGTTGAGTAATAGTCTTTTAGTAATAGTGTCATAAATTTTTATATCAAAGAATTAAGAGTCGACAAGTTTTTGGGCGCGTTGTGGGACTTTATTTAGTCCTTGGTAGCAAAGTTACTCTTTGTTTGCACGGTTGGTCTATACAAAAATGATCCAACGATGAGCATTGCCACATTGCTCGATGAGTGCCCTAGCCACACAAGGGGATCACAGGAAATATAGCTAAAAGATTCGGAAAATAAATATAAATACAAGTGATTAAGTACCAAAAACAAGAAAAAATTTTATAAATAATTCACATAATGTCAAGCAGTACAAACATCAAGTCACAACCAACACACTCACATCATTCACCAAATGATTTAACAACTAACATGATGCGAAAAAATGTGAATGAAATGCAATTGAGTTGTTATGCAATGCACTATTATTCTTGAGCTTTCATCGAAAGATATGCATCAATACCCTAATACACTCCTCATTTGGAGTATTTCCGAAGTAAGGTTTTGTGTCTTTCATACTAAGGATCTCTTTCCCCTCTTAATTCGTCTCTCATAGGCCTTTCTCTTTCATCATCATTTCACAAGCATGCACATGTCATATCAAAATTCTCAAAAGTTCTATTTCAACATTCTCAACCCTTAAAGGAAATTTCATAACCTTACATCAATTCCAAAGTCATCATTTTCATATTCAGACACATTACAAAGTCCCCGAATAATTAATATAAACATTCACATTTCACCCCAAACAATTTTCCAATAATTTTTAACATACCAAAGTTTCTAATTCCGCATTCAAGCACATTATAAAGTCCCGAATAATTGATATAACATTTGTTCAACCAATAATTCTCGAAAGGACCTTCTTTGACTAAAGGACATTAAATTCATAATAATACATACTACCAAGACTCCAAATAATTAACTTCAACATTCAAAACCACCAAAATAATTTTTCTAACACATCAAATGATCTTGGTAATCTTACCTCACTGCCATAAAGTTATCATTTCTATATTAATATATATTACCAAGTCAAAAATAATTCTCATTCATAAAGTAACTAAATAATTTTCCAACACTAGAGAGAGGACAATAAGTTCCTCAACATTAAAAATGTTTCTAATAATCAACAAATCACTTCTCACAAAAACAAAACAAAATCTCAAAACTATACAAATATCTAAAAACTAAAAGCAAGAACATCAATACTAACAAATAAAAATCCCACAACTTCAATACAATGTCAAACATTAATTACAAGACAAACATCAACCAAATGAAGCATAATCACCAATAGTTTTTCGGAAAAGTTTTAAGTTAAACCACCCTACCTCAAATCTAGAAAATCTAATCGTTGAAATTGAAATATGATATCATTGGGTTGTTCCTCTATAAATAGGATAACCCTTCAAAATTTGAAGTCTGATGATTCGTTGTTTGAATTTCTCTTCATATTTTCTTTGTTTTTCAACATTATTAATTTTAAGTGGAGATTTCTCATTATCATCCCTACAATATCTGGGTCACACATATATTGTTAAAATACCCAAAAATTAAACTAACTACTGGATTGTGATTGCCTTGAAGCAAGTAAAAACTGTAATTAAAAAAAGAAATAAATTAAATAGTTGGAAAAACAAGGAAAGCAAGAAACAAAAATCTTTATGGTAAAAAAGTTGGGGACAAAAAGGGCGTATGAGCTTGTTGAGCGTCGTCGATTTGGGACTCCATCCCTTGCCTTGTTTAGTTTAAATCATGGTTGAAGGATGGGTTGTCATCCACCTCTTATTTTAAGTTTTTAAATATTTTTTAGTCTTTCTAATTGCAATGAGAACAAAAAGAATCATTATAACGGCTGACATCAAGTCAGGAAGATAAATGGTAGCGATAACATGTGAATCAAAATTAGCAGACGGGTTGTATACAATACGGATCCAGCGAAGACTTTGGTGACAGCGTGACAGGCCCTTTTAATTAGGAAACAAAAACCATGCCTTTTTTGTTTCTTTGTTATTTTGTACCAGCCTTTAAGGCATGACTCTGAGGGTGCAACGTAGGTCCCAAGCTCCAGCCCCTATAAAATTTAAAATAATATTTTATTAAAAGTCATTTGCTTGTCCGAGTGATAAGGGATATGGGTGGCCACTTGAGCTACCAGATTCGAATCCATATGCTAGTCTTGAGATAAAGGAGATGTGTGTGTAGGGATGTCCCATGTCGCAATATCCAGGCTTCCTTGATGTTAGTCTCCAGGTAAAATACATATGATCTGAGTTTCTTAGGATCTGTGATCCTCTTTTCATTTGATTTCTATTATATTTGCAGATATGAGCTTTTCAGCTATTCGAATCTCCATTCAGCTTGGATTTTCTTTCACTCATGGTGGAGGGGGTCTGGGAGCCAATACTGACTAAGCATCCAGGGACCCTTAGAACCTCTCTTATTTTCTTTGACTCAAACATGAAATACATCCAGCACCCATACAATTACAGCCTCTTCTTCTACTACTATTTCTCGTAATTATGATGTGTTTTTGAGTTTTACAGGTTGTGACACCCGCAAAAATTTTACTGATCATCTCTATACCACTTTGAGTGCTTATGGAATTCGAACTTTCAGAGATGACGAGGAACTTGAGAAAGGAGGAGATATTGCATCCGATCTCTCCAGAGCTATGGAAGAATCGACGATTTTTCTTATTGTTTTCTCAAAAAATTATGCATACTCCAGATGGTGTTTAAACGAACTTGTCAAGATTATTGAAGTCAAGAACCAAAAGGAAAGAATGGTTCTACCGATTTTCTACCACGTGGATCCATCTGATGTACGAAACCAACGGGGAAGTTTCGGAGAGGCACTTGCCTACCATGCAAATCAAGAAAAGAAGGAGATGATACAAAAGTGGAGGACTGCCTTGAAGAAGGAGCCCAATCTATCTTGGATGCCATGGACCGCCGAGTAAGTATCAATATATATATATATATATATATATATATATATATATATGCTTCTCTTCACCTCTCGTTCAGAAATGAGTAATCAGTTTTAAATGGATGTTAAAAACTGCAAATGATTTTTCATTTTCTTTTAAATGTGAAATGCAAGATCGGTTAATAAAAACTTAGATCTAGGTGTTAAAGGCATATCATTGGATATGGATTTTCCCAAGATCAAATAGCTTTGTCTTTTTGATCCTTGTCATGTGTCTAGGATGGCTACATATCCCTTAGAGAAGAAGGAGTAAATAAGGTTGTTTGGTTCTTGGAAAATAAAAAGGTTGTGTTCGGTTGCTTTAGGCTATGTTTGGTTCCCATTCAATTTGAGAGAAGATACAATGGAAAAAATAAATAAAGAGGACAAGCAAAAGGAAACAAAAAAAAGAAGAAGGGAAATAAAAATATAATTAAATCCAATATTTTTTTTTTATTTTCTACTTTGTACCCACTTTATTTATTTTAACTCATTAGTATAGAGGAGGGAGGTTGACAAGAGAGAGTTGAGGAGAGAGGAGAGGAAAGTAGATCAAAGACATTATGAGAAGTTTACTATTTACAAGCACGGTTGCGGAATGAAATCCCAAGTATAGGTTCAGTATATGTATGCTTTGAGGATTGGTACAAATGTCCTTAATGTTTGGTCATATTTGTAACTTAGTCCTTAAACTTCTTTTGGGTCTATCTGCACAACGTTTGTTCCATAGCTCAAATACCATAGCAATCAGGTGACGGATAGAGAAAGCTTGAGGCATCTAACACCGTTGACATGTCCCTCACAAGTGACATAATTTGTTGACGTGTCACACTACTGATGCGTGACAACGTCAGAGTCTTTAAGTGACTGTTTACACATCCATTCATTCCGTTGACGGTAGAGGTATATTTGAGTTACGGAATAAACATTAGAGATAGTTTTGGACCTAAAACAAAGTTTAAGGACCAAGTGGGACATATAGCCAAACATTATGAGCATTTGTGTACCTTATCCCATATACCTTTGGGTATATAGTTTTTTTAATTTGTTTGCTGTCCATGAACACTAAACATAATTCCTCCCTTTAATCAATACCTATTTTCTTTATGAGGTCTTTGAGAGTGATTACATAATACCTCTGGATTATCTCACTTTACTACAAAGACTTTTATATATCTACACCTCACATTTCCTGGTTTCAATTTATATTTTTTAGCATTGTGCATTATTGTGTTATTTATTTATTTATTTTTGTGTCTTCAAAAGTCTTAATTCACATCTTAGTACTCCTTAAACAATACAAACACCAAGCTTATTTTGTAATCTTCATGATGGTTTTTTATTATATTAGGAGGGATTAACAATTATGTCCATTTTAACTGTCAAAAAAAAAAAAAAAAAAACAATTATGTCCATTTGGCCTTCCAAGTTCATCTGGATTAAAGTTTTACCCTAAGCTATGTCCTCCTAACATTCTTATCACGTCCTTTTGAATGATTTTATTTAATAATGGAGCTCATGAATATGAATCTGAATTATATGAGAATGTTATAATAAATGTAACTTCCGTTTTTCTGCGTGTTGGTCGATAGGCATTATGACATCAAAAAGTTTTAACTTTTTTTAAATTTTCTATGAAGTACACTTTGGCTTTTCCTTTATCATATTTAAGTTCCTAATCAACAATGCCAAATCAAGAAATTTTCTAGACTGAACCCATCGCCTCGTTCCTCTTTGGAAATGTAAAATTAATTGATAGGTTAAGAATGTAATCCTTGTGACTTTGATAAGTATTGTTATGTCAATAAAACCTAAAGACAACTACAATTAAAAGTTTATAAGCCAATATTTTATGAAATGAAATTTGAAAGAAGTTATTAGCTTACTTCCACACATGATATAAACAATCTCCAACCATTAAGAGTACAAAAGTTTGCAATATAGCGTGCAGTTTGATGCGGCAATTAAATAAATAATTGAATTGGCTCGACACCCTCCTCCCTCCCTTACCCACCCTTTCCCCCTGTGATTTATATTCTACTGTTGCTAATTCAATAATATCAAACATCATCTTGCATGACTAAATTTATTTTACATTCATCACATTTTATAACTCATTCTAACCCAAAATTGTACTTAATTTATATGATTTACAATTATGAGGCGAGGTTATCAAAGTATGATATAATCATGAGAAGAGATTAAACAATCAACCTTTGATATGAGAAGAAGCATTAGTTTGGAATTGATGTTCATTTGAAGAAATGAAATTGATGAACAGTGCTTGAATAAAGGTTAGTGTGGTTGGGATATATGGAATTGGTGGGAGTGGTAAAACTACATAGCCAAGGCTATTTATAATGGATCTCACATCAATATGAAAGTAGTAGCTTTCTTAGAAACATCAAAGAGAGATCCAAAAGTGATATACTTCAATTACAACAAGAACTTCTTCATGGTATCTTGAAGGGAAATTTTTAGAATAAGCAATAGTGATGAAGGAACCATTATGATAAGGGGTGTCTCGAAACTAATGAGGTTCTTGTTGTTTTTTTGATGATGTAGATAGACTTAAGCAACTAGAATATTTGGCTAAAGAGGATTGGTTTGGGTCAAAAGTACCATCATCATTACATCTAGAGACAAACAAATTAGCACTCAATATGGAGCCAATATATCATGAGGTTCCAAAATTAAACAAGGAAGAAGGCTGTTGAGCTCTTCGAGTTTGTGGCTTTTAAACAAATCTTCTCTGAAGAAGTTTATAAGAACCTCTCATACGTATTGTAGAATTATGCTATGGCCTCCCATTAGCACTTAAAGATTTGGATGCTTCTCTTTTGGAAAGAAACTAAGTGAATGAGGAAAGTGCTTTGTGTAAGCTAAAAACAACACCCCACATGAAATCTACAATGTACTTAAAATAAGTTTTAACGGACTCGATGATATGGAGCGGGGATATTTTTGGATGTGCTTGTTTTCAAGGGGAATGACAAATATTTTTGTTTAGAATATTTAGGCCCTTATCAGAGCATGGAATAACAACTCTAGAAGATAGATGCCTCATTACTATTTCAAAGAACATGCTAGATATGCATGATTTAATACAACAAATGGGTTGGGAGATCATTCGTCGAGAATGCCCTGAAGATCCTGGAAGAAGGAGTAGATTGAGGGATTCTGATGCATATGATGTGTTAACGAAATGGTAAGATTGAAATACATGAACTTGTTTATATGTGCGTATGGAAGCTTCAATATTGTCATAAATTTTTTAAGAAATTAATTATTCATGTATATAGCTCAATTAAGTTTAATTTATCTTCTTGTTTTTTTACTCGCCTTATATTTTTTCGAGGGGCCGCGAGCAATCGAGGACTATTCCTAGATAAACGTAAATTGTTTATTATGACTCAACTGCCAAGAATCTTTCAAGCGATAAATAGACTTAGATTGCTCAAAATCCACAATCCTCATAGAGAACTATTTCTTGAAGACCACTCCCAAGAGGCCTTTGAATTTTCTTCTCATGAGTTAACATATCTTCATTGGGACCTTTACTCTTTAGAATCTTTGCCAATGAATTTTCCGCATGAAGCAACCTTGTTGAGCTCTCATTAAGGGCGACAACATAAAAAAACTTTGGAGTGGAGATAAGGTATTGTTATTATTTACTTATAATTTTATAATTTATTTTCCCACGTTTATATACATTATCTAATGAAGAAATTTATTTTGTTCTGACTTCATCTGAGATTGATTTATTGATCTCGGTTCTCTACTCATCTGCTTAAAATCAGGACTTCTCAAATGTGCCAAACTTGAAAAGTCTAACTCTAGAAGGTTGTACAACAAACACATGGTACTTAAAAGATTGGTGCAACAGTATTTTAATTAGTGAATTAGACTAACTCTTCCCTCTTGAATCTTGTAGGGTGTGTAGATCTAGCTGTTCTTCCTAGAGACGTTGACAAGTGGAAACAACTTGGGTGTCTTGCAATGGCTGTTCAAAGCTAGAGAGATTTCCAGAAATCAACAACGAAGTATGAGACGCTAAGGGTGCTTGATTTGAGTGGAACAGTTATAATGGACTTACCGTCGTCCAATTACACATCTACATGGTCTTCAAACTCTCCTCTTGAATAAGTGTTTAAAGAGCTCCACAAAATTCCTATTCATATCTGCCAATTATCATCATTGAGTATTGGACCTGGGTCACAGCAACATAATGGAGGGAGGAATTCCTAGTGATATTGCCACTTATCATCATTAGAAGAAACTAAATCTGGGAGAGAGGCTACATTTTAATGCTTATACACAATGCTCATCAATCAGCTTTCCAAGCTGAAAGCCCATAACTGTAGTCACTGCAACAACCTTGAACAAATTCAGAGCTTCCATCAAGTTTAAAATATGCTAGATGCCACGGGTCCAAATTGTACTTCATCAAGAGCCCTGTTTTTTGCCATTGCATTCTCTGGTCAATTGCTTCAGCTGTGCAAAGGTATAATTTTTATGTCATACACTTGCTTTATGCAGACTCTCTCTCTCTCTCTATATATATATATATATATTTAAAGGGTGCTTTGGTGCAGGATTTGGAACGGACTAGAATTAGTGATTCTTCCTATCGTGGCAAGGGAACTTGTATTGTTCTTCCTGGAAGGAATGGAATTCCAGAATGGATAATAGATCGGAGAAGTATAAATTTGATGCGTACAAATCTCCCTCAGAACTGGCATCGAAGTAATGAGTTTTTGGGATTTGCCATATTCTATGTTTTCGTTCCAGTTTCTCATAAATCTGCACATGAGTTTGAGAATGAATCAGGCGGTGAATCTGTGAATGGATCTTTTTGTAAGAATGAACTAAATTATACACATTCTTGTTCCTTGGTTATTGGTGATGGATATGAGTTTGAATCAATGGATTTTCCTCTCTTTGAATCCAATTGTTTTTGCTATAAAAGAAGACAAGGATGAAGATAATGCATAGAATTAATATCAGGTCAAACGTTGGTGGTTTGCTATTCCAAGGGAAGTTATTGAGAACATTTTCATCTGATGAATGGACTAAAAGTGAAATTAGGGCTAGGTACGAGGACTTCAACAATAATTCTGAGAAAGCCTTCAAAGTAAAGGAGTGTGGAGTCCGCTTTATATATTCCAATGGCCTTCAGCAAATCCATTCATTGACAATACAGACAGAGGGTGCAGATGTTAGAATGTGCAGTGTATGCCTTCAATGGGATGCAACCCTTCAACGGAAGCGGTGTTTTAAGGACAGTGATATGAATGAACTACCCATTATCGTGAATCACTTGAAACTTGATAGTTTATGTTTGCAGAGTTGCAAAAATCTTAATAGTCTGCCTAGTAGCATATGTGATTTCAAATCCCTGGCATCTCTCTCCTGCTCTGGATGTTCAAAATTAGAGAGATTTCCAGAAATTCTGCAAGATATGGAGAACTTGAAACTTTATCAGATGGTTCGCCATAAAGAGTTACCATCATCAATTCAACGTCTAAGAGGCCTTCAAGGTTTGTTTCTGAGAGACTGCAAAAACCTTGTGAATCTTCCTGAAAGTATTTGTAATTTGACTTCTCTTAGAAATCTTGTTGTTACTGGCTCTCCAAACTTCAACAAATTGCCAGACAACTTGGGGAGACTGCAATCTTTAGAGCATCTTCATGTTGGGTATTTAGGTTCAACGATTTTTCAACTGCCATCTTTGTCTGGTTTATGCTCCTTGAGGAAATTACAGCTTCATGCCTGCAATCTAAGAGAAATTCCCAGTGAAATTTTTCAGCTATCATCATTGGAATTATTAAATTTGAGGGGGAACCACTTTAGTTGCATACCTGATGTCAACTAACTTTATAAACTAAATTCTTGTCTGATTATACAGAGATCTTCAGTATGTTCTAACTTCCATCAGGTTTAATGTCTAGATGCCCATGGTACATCGCACAAAATATATTCAAATGTCATAAAGACCAAATTCAGGTATGGTTTTCATATATCATTTGGCTTTTTTTCATGAGACTAAAATTTAGGGGTAATTTTGTGCTGAGAGGCTTGAAGTAAAGCATTTTTCCAAATGTTTGTTTCCGCAAAGTAATGGGATTCAAAGTGGATAAGTCACCAGAAAAACGGATTCAAAATGACAATGGAACTTCCTTGTAGTTGGTACGAAAATAATGACTTCTTGGGCTTTGTTCTGTGCTCTCTTTATGTTCCGTTTGATAATGAATGGATGAAAACAATTAAGAGCACAAATCATTGGAGTTTCCGCTGTAACTTGAATTTGTATGATGACAGAGCACATTTACATGGGAAATTTATCTGGCTTGACCGCTTTAATTACTATTCCTATCATAAAGATGAATCCAATCGAGTGTGGTTGATTTATTATTCTAAGTCAAACATTCCCAAGCGATTTCACTCAAATGGCCAGAAAGCCATGGAAGCTTCTTTCGCTGTCTACTTTGGTTCTACAGTCAGTGAAAGCCGATAAGGTGTGGCTTCACTTTCTATATGCCCATGATTATGAACACTACAATCCACCTTGGAACAGGCAGCAGTTCTCTTGAGGATTTGGAGTCGGCATAGATCAGTTGTACAAGATATCAACAAAATTACTCAAACTCTGTGATATTGCCAGATCATCAGTAGATGGAGTCGATCATGGCACCTCAGGATATTGATGGTAAAAGAGTTGATGCCCAAGGCCATGAAATGGATCATATCCACAGGTGGCTTGGCTTCTTTGCAAATTTGGATATACTTATCTTATCTGAGAGACTAATTATTTCAAGTCAGAGAATCGTCGATTTTGGTGAGTCACCTAATTCCTTTTCTCTTCTTAGTTTCCATTATACATTCCTCTGTGATTTCAAGGGGGCTGAAATTCCTTTTATTTTATTAAAAAAAAAAATTACATGGACTTGTTTTAGGGCCTTTTTAGGACAAACTTGATTGCATTCATTGTTAATTCTTTTTGAAGATAAAGTACTTTGTTGGATTAATTAGTACACGTCAAGCATTGATTCCTATTTTTTGTTTCAAATGTTTTGAAAGAGGTATATGTATGATCTATTACAACAAAGTTAAAAGACAACATTATGGTATTGATTTTGCTTGATTAAAATCTTTATGAAATTCATTCTTTAATTCGCTAATAATGGAAGTTTACATTTTTGTACGAGTTATATACATATTCAAATTCTTTGTCTACCTTGTTATTTGAATATTTTAGAAAGATGATTTTTGTATTTTTGTATTTTAGGTTCCTTGCATATGGAGATTGTTTCGAACCACAGGAAGCCAAGAAGGAAAGGATGGAAATGCTGAGAGCCCTTGAAGAGCATGGGCTAAGACAGGAATGGAATAGCAGACATAGACTTTGGACAGGTCGCTCACTGGTTGGAAATGACCGAAGACTTAGGTGGAGATTGTTTTTTCGTTTTTTTTTACTTAACACTCAATAGATTTTTTTTAACTTAATGCTAAATAGTACTTTTTGAGCTTAATGTTAAATTACTATTTAATAATATTAAGTATTAGGTTCTTTGTTTTTTGACATTTTATTTTTATTAAGTATTAAGTTATTTGTTTTTTATAAACTAAAAATCAACATCTTAACATCTTAATCAATTAAAAAACTATAGTATTTAATTTTTATATTGATAAATTAAAATAAATAAAATTAGTGTGAAATAACAAATAAGAATAATATATTTAAATTCAACTCTGTTTTTATTTTCTTATATTTTTTCTCCCTATTTTAATTAAAAAATTAATAAAACAAAATTGTCTTATACTTTGTTATTTAAATAGTCATATGGAACGAATATATATATATATATATATATATATATTGTTGATGATGGAGGGGATACCTCAATTCCAAAACCTTGGGACCCTCATACAGGTTAGTGCTTTCCCTCTTTCTCAAGGCGTATGAGTACATTAAGATGTGTCATGCGTGGACTCTAGGCAGTCACTTTCCCTTAGTCTCAAGTTGCATGATTCTATATTATTTAATTTTGAATCTCGATAAAGCTTCTTTCACAAATCGAAACATTCTTGGGACTATCCTGAGAGACATTCTTCCTTCTTTTGACTTCTTCAAAGGTGTCGTACTGATGGAGGAGTTCTTTAACCCTCCTACAGAAGAAACCTTCCTTCTCATTGGGTGATTCTATCACTTGCATGATTTTCACTTGTCATGTTCCCTTATTAGGATAATACCTTAGATGAATTCCTCTATTCCTCATTTGGATAGACATCCCTTTCCTTATTAGGTTCTCAGAGAGGTCGATATAACAGAGGTGGAGGTCATTTCTCTTCCAATGGTGCACGTAGCTACATTATAACAAATACCTCAAATAAACTTATGTGTCAAATTTGTGGAAAAATAGGCCATATAGCTCTAAAATGTTTTTACAAATTTGATCTTCGGAAAGATAATCGGACAACTTGAAGCTTTGTGCTATTCACGAAGAATCCTCAATACTAGTTGAAGTCTCAAGCATACATTGCTTCTCCAAACTCTTACATGAATGATGCTTCTTTGTTTTTTAGATATTAGGCCCACATCATGCCAGTGCAACAAGTGACTCTATGACTACCAAATCAGAATATGAGAGTCCTAGCTAGTTGGCAGGATTGTTTAAGGTAGAGATAGACTGTCCGTACATCTTCTGCATAGATAAACCTTTTCCTAGAAATGCTTTCTCTTGCCCTAGTGCCTATTAGATCCATGTGGAGTAATTTCAATACACTGGTTGCCATACTTAGTTGAAACTTGGTGCAGGATGGTAGGGTATGTTCCCTTGACCTTCCAGAACTACTCATCTAATCAAGTCTAGCTTTCAAACCAGGATGTCTTCGGTTGATTGTCCAGCGATGGCGGTGCAATTGTTGTTGGTATGTTCAGATTGTTGGAGCCGCATTCATTGCTCTTGTTATATTTCATTCATACAAAGGTGGGTGCTGGTCAATAGGTAGCAATTGTCTGAAGACCTTTCCCCTTCCATGATGTGACAATGATTTTGATTAAATTCTATACACCTATTCCTTGTGAATTGTACAAGTAGATCTTCATCACAAAATTGAGTCACATCGATAAGATTTACTATTAGTCCTTCAACAAGCAACACATTCTTTAGTCTGAATGACCTTGGAATTATAGGAACCAATTCCCCTGAATCTTCCTTTTCCACCATCCTAAACATCACCCTGATCCTTCTTGGATGGTTGAAGGTTAGCTAAAAAACAATTGTTTCCTATCATGTGCTGTGAGCAGCCACTATCGAAATACCACTCTTCTTTGATCATATTTTTGGTGGAATGGAAGACACCAAGACTCTTTGTTTGTTCTTTCCTGATTGTCTTGCTGGATCCAGACACTTCAATTTACATTATCTTCTAGACTGCAGTTCTTGACTTAGAGAGTTCTCTTGTCTGAACTTTACTCCCTTTCTCTATGCTATTGATGTACATTATCTTATTGTCATATGAGACTGCTATCAAGTCCGGACGTACCTAACAATCTGATGATTTTGCTTCCATCCTCTTTGCTCTTTGTGGAATAGCTCCTTCTGTTATGACAGTTGACGTGAGATCTCTAAGACGGATGATCCTTTCTTGATCTTCATGATCTTCTTCACTCGAGATTTGAGATCGAATCCCCTTTAAGGTTATGTTGCTTTCTTATTTCTTTGGATCTCCACATCTTGATCCCTTAAAAATTTTCTAGGGTGTCAGTGTTTCTTTTCTGATTAAAGAGCGATGAGGTTGAAAATCTTGTCATTTCAAACCATTTGATAGCATGGAGAGTAGTGAGATTTATTGGAAACTACTTTTGTTGCTTCACAATTCCATTACGATTGGGCTTGATCATTGTCTTTCCATTTCGGTTTTGGTTGGATTGATCATCCTGCGTACCATAAATTACCTTACTTAGTCTGATGATTTGATGAAGGTTGTCATAATATATCTTCTAGTAATCATAGTTTTCATCATCAGACAATGAGGGTATCTTATGGACATTTCATTCTTCATCGGATCCATCGGATACTTTCGAAATGCATCTAGTCGAGCATTGGGATCTTCAATCGAGTAACTTAGAGTGACTGCTCGATGCTCGATTGTTTATGGAGCATTCCATTCTTTAGCCGGATCATCGATACTCAAATACATCTGAGTCGAGCAACCGGGGATCTTAAATTGTAGTAACTTAGGATTCTGCTCTAATCGTGGTCAACGGATATAAGTGTGCTCTAGTCATGGTCCTTGGTGTTTGGATAGTTATCTCATTCGGACTTTAGTGCAAAGCGTCCAATCTCCCCTTGTAGGTCTTAGTGTGTGCAGAGTAGACAGAATATTCACAATAAAGCAAAAGCTCACACAATCTTTACGTGGTTTAGCAACTACCTACGTCCACTGGGCTGTGCCTAGATGTAAGGATTTCCACTAATCTAATTCAAGGTTTAGAATCAATCTTATGTGGTATGAGACTCCCTCTTTACCCACGACCCTTCTTGAAACCTAATCACTCATAGTGGAATTTAGAATGAACTCCCTTCATTCCCCTCTCAATAGCATTATACACCCATAACTCACATTACATCAATACAAGATGAAGAATAAAACCATCATCTTTCACCTAAGGTGAAAGACTTTTAACTTACCAATACCTCAGCGGTATAATACTCTGCCTCTTAACACGTCTAAACTTTTCTTGTTAATGTGAGAACTACTCATGAAATATGTGATGAGCAACTTCTAAAGCCTCGAATTTATAGTCTTTGAGATTTGGTCTTGGAAGTCTTGATAGAAATTTGGATCCATTATCCTAAACTAGCTCGACTCTACCTTCCTATTTTGTACTTTCCTTTAAGCTATCATTGTAGAATAAGGAAACGTCACGTTTCTTGATACGGTTTGACAACTTAAGTGCGGATTACTCTTAATTTTGATCTTTATCCGCTTGCGAAAATCATCTAGGCTCATCGATTTTCCTTGCTCCCAGTACCTTGGCTTCCAGGTTCTAAATGATTATGTCCCACGTCAACTCTGACCCTAGATTGGAACTCTTCAAATCTCACCACGTCCTTGCATTATTAAGGATGACCTTAGTTCAGCATTTCACAGTTTGTCTTGGGGACTTCACCTGAAGGCTATTAAATCTTAGTCAAATTTGATATTTGAAGTATCCATCTTCATGTAGAATACTAGGGACGAAGATATAGACAATCTCAAACCCAATACTATTTATATTTAAAAAAATAATATTCAAAATGATTAAATAAACAGGATGCAAATATTTTCAAATGCCTATAATTGGCGAACATTTGTCATCTACAAATTAGAATTTAATATGGTTTATAGTAGACATAACTTCGTGCTATAGTAATATATGCATAGATTTTATCCTATAGCCATGGCCACACTTGACCACAACTATAATCATATTTAGTTGCCCATAAAAATATGGTTGTGGCGATAGATCTTGAACATTATAGCCATGTATTTAGATTTGATTGTCTATATAACATTTATCTATACCATATAGTCACACCATTGCCTGGTTATTTTATTTCTGACTATGTTATATAGTTGTATGATTTATTATTTTTTGTCGGGCTAATGGTATGTCCATGGCTCTTCTTATTGTTGTGTGAGACTTTTAACAGACTTTTGTTGATCTTTAGATTCCTCTTCTTTCCCTAAAAAATTTGTATTATTTTTTTTGAATAGCTAATCGTTGCTTTTCCTACCATAAAAAGATGTAGGACATTGAGTTTACCAAATCAACATAATAGAATATTTTAGGAATTAAAATTATATTTTCTTTTAGGAGAATTTCCATCAAAAACTAACCCTTAAAATGTAAAAGAATATTCAAAGGGAGAAAACGTATATTATAGGGAAAATTTTCCTTACCTTGCCTAATGAAATGAAATGTTGAAAAAAAAAGAGAGGTAACACGAGTCATGTAGAAAAAAGGAGTCCCAACAAGAAGGAGGTCCTACTAAGAATATAGAAAAATATTGATTAATTTAAATGTATTCACACTAATATTTCTAAAATTCTCATTATGCCTCTTCTAACTTATTTTCCATCATTTCACCATGAAATCAAATATGTGCAATCCTATGGTTGCTCTTTGGATATATTTGTTGTTACTATATGCTTCACTTGACAAAACTCCAAAAAGTTTCTCCTGCAAATTTTTCCTCCCTTTTAATTAATTTAATATGATTTTTTATAGCATTTTCTTCATCATTCTCACTTTTTTAATAAATTATATTTTACAAATATAGTACAAGAAAATCCATAATGATATTATCTGAGAAATAGGGATGGACAATCTACATGATGAATGCATTTTAAATATCCCGTAATGCCGCATGATATTTTTTTAGTCGCTATAGTTAAGCAAAAAACCTTTCAAATGAGATTTTACTACATTTTTTTACTTTCATCCACATTTACTTACTACCTACACTCCATATCTTGAGGAATATATTTTAATTTCTCTTATTAGTATTAAACTAAATACATGTCCGTTGGATTGTCAAATAGTCAACTTTTGTATAAATTTTTGTAATATGCTTTTTGCATTAAATAGTCAACTTCATTAGTATAAATTTTTTGTAAATAGCCATATAGAGAATCTTGATAATTTCAAAGTCCTCCGCTGTTAGAGCTCTTCGTCACGTGGCTCGCTTAGCGGCTGAGGTACGCGATCGACAGGCACCTTCTGCTGACTACTGAAAACGCACACGACGCCATATATAGCGCGAACGAGCCGCTAAGTAAGGGACAAAGATAAATATAGTGACAAGAAAAACCAAGAATGATACTATTTTGATAAAATATGATTAATTAATTCATGATGACTGATTTAAACATCTTTAAATGTCAGCATAGACATTTTTAGTCATGATATTACAAAAAACCTTTCAAATGATAAATTCTTTACTATCCATATATTTAATAATCATAAATTCACATCTTGGTGGAATATATTTTAACTCTCCTTACACAAATGTAAACTAACATTAAGGTATGTTGGATCTGCTTCAAAGAACAATCTTGTATAAAACTTTTAAACATTAACAGTCAACTTCTTATTAGTATAATTTTGTAAATACGCATTTCTCAAAGTCCTCCGTCAGTGGATGGAGTTTTGTCCCGATGGCTCGCTAGGCTACCGAGGCACGCCGATAGACACGCGCCTTTGGCGCATCGACGGTCCGTCCCAGACAACACGCGGCGACTACGCGCGACACGCATCACCGACGACGCGCACCACACGACGCCACATCACGTTGCACGACGCGCAGCCGTTCGTGCCGCACCACGTTAGCTACCACGCTGCGACGACGCTGCGGCGTAATTAATGCCGCGCAGACACGCGACCGACACACGCATAATTCACGCCAAGACGACACACACCACCATCGGACGCTGCGTCACGTTGGCGCGATAGCGCGGCAACCGCACGCTACAGACTCTTGTAAGAAGCACCGTCAGGTCAACGTCTCATAAACACCGCTCACGGGTACCTGCTCCAAAAGTCCACTCAATCTCTGTGAAATTGGGGTGTCACAATTTTGAGTAAATGTTTTTAAATATTTGTGACTGACCGTGATATGGAATTGTTTGAGAAATATGAAATAGTAGAACATTGGTTTGAAATATATTTTATCTTATTTTCTTCTCTACTCAAGGACTTATGAGATTTATGAGGAAAATAAAAATATATTATACTCCAAATGATAATTTAAAATACTTATCCATGAAATCAGATTAAAATTCCTCTTATTAGGGCTTTAGCCTACCCTATTGTTGATCATTCCAGGCATCTTAGACCTAGACCTTGCAAGAAGCATGCTAGGGAAAAGCAAAGATGAGAGTTGAGAAAATACTTAACTAGTATTTTTGTTGGTTATTTGCATTGTCGGACTACTTTGAAGCTGTTTCAAATTGAATGTTTATAAAACTTTTTATTGAGGATTTATGTAAATACTAGAATGTTATGTTTTGGTATTCTTTGTAGCTTGAAGAATTTATCCGTTACTTTAATGTTATTAATGATATATATTGTAATACTTTAAGGAATAATTCTTATGTCATCGAAACTATTGTTCTTATGGTTACCTAAATTTGTAAACATATTTAGAACAAATAGGGATTCATAAGCAAGAATTTTGAAGGTGTCATTTATGTGGATTTTAGAGCTCTATATGAGAATTGTCAATAACGCTGTTAGTTTGGAGTTGGGGTGTTGGCATATAAGGTCCAAATTAATTATGTAGTATATGATCATAAGGTAAAATATGACTCGGTTTTGGGCAACCCAAACCTCGGCCCATGACCCTAAGTCAAATGCTCAATCTCTACCGGTACTCCTATTCCAAGTTGACAATCAATCCTGATTTTTATTACCGCCTTCGATCACCACTCCAGCATTTTCCCTAAAACCCTGTGTGTCCAGCACTCACCCATCAACCCGAGGAAATCTATACCGCCTCGTATCCTCCCATAACTATCCTGAGTAAAATAAATCTCACTGGGCTCATACACCAATACCATCGAAATAAACCCAACTATATTCCAATAGTTCAAGAAATAGCATATTAATACTCTAATAGCAATACATATTAAAATTTGCAATTCTAATACATATTATCCCAAAACATCAAAGCCACAACCCGACTTTCTTCAAAATCAACCTCTAAACTGAGTCGCTTATCCTCCTCTTAACTTCCCCTCAGACTAAAATAATACTGAGCCCTCGACAAGGTGAGCTACTCAAGAGGAAGGGAATTGCACCCTAAATGGGTTACTCCCCACCTAAGTGCATATGCAATGATCCACTAGAACACACATCCTGCATCCAGATCTTATCGCAGAATCTGGCACTGTCCATCCCACTGTCTCGAGTCCTCACCGAATTTCACACTTGCCTGCTTTTATGTATGAGAAAAAACACTATTTTCAAACAAAATTTGTTTGTTCTCGAAAAATACACTACCAAATTTCTGTGAAAAATATGGGACTACTCCTCCGAGGAAATGTGTTGGAGAATTCTGAAATGGGGCCATTGTCCATCCGAAATGATATGTTGGACTGCCTCCTTAACCCCACCCTCCTAAATCATCCTGTGAAATTCCTTTCGCAACCATGTTTGTTTTTCTTTCAATTTTTCATATCATGCACTCATACCTAATTTCTAGGTTACCCAGACAATAAAATTCCATTACGCTATTTCAATAATAATCCAACCAATATATCAAATATGCATATATTATCAAATTTGCCATCACACTATGCTGCTATTCAAATTTGATCAACTAACTCTCAAATTTGCTCACTGAGCTAATCATCATTCCATCAGCTTGCCTACACCCACAATTATATTCTTATATAATTATGGCATCATGTTAACATTATCTCCGTTATTAACCTATTAATTTCTTTGATCAACCAACTCAAGCCACTCACTTCAAACAATTTCATACACACAACATATGGACGTTTTGGTCCAATTACAAAACCCTGGACTGTTAATGGGCCCTGTAACAGCAAGGTCAGCCCATGGGCAAATCCCACTCACCAAACATCTTGTCCACTTTGTGGAACTCCAATCCCATGGGCCATTTCCCGGCCTCCACACACCCAAACATGATTTAACTACAAACTACAACACACAAGCAGCCCAAATAAAACCGTGGACTATCCAAACGAAAGCTCCTAAAATTCAAATAATTCCGGTCCCAAGTTTCGGGACTGATCACACGGCTCACCTCACGACCCTCAATTAACTCCAACCATCGCAATGTCAATTCTTAAATAAGGGTTAAAACAAGTAGGATAAAACTTCACTTCACGGAGTTTTGTCGCGAACTCCAAGAAACCTGGTGGCTCCACGCGTAGTAATCGCATGTAAAGAGCTAAATCTCCTCTCGCCCGAAGAAATCCCTGACCATTCGACGTCTCGGGATCTTGTGAGAGAAAGCTTGTACACTCTCTCTTAAAAATCAAAAAAACCTAACTCACTCGTATCCCATTTTTCTCCTCCGCTTGGTCTTGCTGAAGAAGACCACTATTCAATTTT
This sequence comes from Tetrastigma voinierianum, assembly GCA_016808115.1. Lineage (NCBI taxonomy): Eukaryota > Viridiplantae > Streptophyta > Magnoliopsida > Vitales > Vitaceae > Tetrastigma > Tetrastigma voinierianum. The sequence goes on from JAEQBH010005807.1 coordinate 281,746, forward strand.
TTTGTCTTTTTCCTCATTAAACTTTCCTATAATGCCATCCATGTCCCTTCTCTTGGATTTTGACACATGGCACTATCTAGGCCATCCATTTCATCCTCTTTCAAATCTTGTGACATGTGTCATAAAAGTACATGTTATAGGTGACTTTTGTCACATCACATGTCTCTCAAACCTCGCTTACTTCGCACCCGACACCCGGCAAGCACCTAAAGCTTAAATTCGACCGTTTTAATTAGATGAAATTCGGCTAGTGAGCTAGATTTCGTGAGATGATTCCAACGATGAAGTCCGTTTCGTTATCCGAGATCTAGAAAAATTTTGAATTTTTACCTAAATTACGATTTTGCCCTTTTTGAGAAAATTGGATTTTCTCGGGGTTTCACAACCACTAAGTCTTACTCAAGTGACAGGCCGAAAACGCGGTGTGTAAAATGTACGCCTATGTGCGCAAGTGCACGCATCGCCCCAAGTAATATAGTGAAAACATAGCATTTGGATATCGATCCACAGGAAAAAGGTATCGACTGGCCAAAGAAGTTCCGCTTTTAGATAATATCCTCGAATATATGATTTACAAAGTAAAGTATAGAAAACTTAACTAAACTATTGATTCTCGGCGGATTAATGAATTGAGAACTAGGGTTATATCTCCCATCAAGCATTCAATGGATTAATTTTCGAAGATATTATTATCTCGATTTATTTACACATGTCAATGGCGAGGTGATCTTGCCTACGAGATATCCTCTCTTGAGGTATATCCGCCTATCTCGTGAATAGAATCGGGTATATCTCTATCCTGACTCAGTATTCCAAAATGCTTAAATGTTCTAACCCCAAATGCCACCCAGTGTCCGACATCTCTATTTCACCTGACCAACCACTTGCGCTCTACCCGTGATCCCTCGAATACCTCATCTCTCGAATCTCTGACCTGAAGGTAATTATGCTAATGTTGGCCGCAGTATCAGTCACGGTTCAACAGAAATAGAGCAGAATGTAACAAATCGATAAACAACTCGAATAATATAAAAGATCTTAACTTTTAATCCATCAACATATGAGCTGTGGTTCAATATAACCCTAGAAATAAATCTAGAACATAACACGAAAAGATAAAAATGTTTAGTATTAAAACATGATTCTAATATCCAAAAATAAGAAACAAAGATAAATCCTGCACTTCCTCTGTTTTGTAAGCCACTCGCTCTGAATTCGTGCCTTCGTCGTACGCCCCAATCCTTGATTGAGCCCCATTTTGCTTTTGCCTACGAGGCAGATGGCCGACAACCGACGCTGAGACCTCAACGCGCCGCGATCGCTTTCCAATTTGCTGACTTCTCGCATTGTCGACCGGGACGCCGACGCTGGGGCGTCATGACGTTAGGACGCTTCGACGCGGGGGACGCCGCGACGCGATTTACCTAATTTTCTTGCCTTGGTCCCCATCGCTAAAAAATGCTCCATGAACGCCTTTTGCTCGATTGTACCAGAACTCAAACAAACACCAAACGGAGCCCGCCACAAAAACTATGAAATTACTATAAAATAATCAGAAAATGAAAGACCGGGACAAAGGAGTATAGCATGAGTGTTTCTTGTGCACTCATCACACTCCTAACTTAGTTTCTTGCTTGTCCCAAGCAAAGAATGAACTCTGGCCTGCACACACATCCGACCTACTAAAAACTAACACTAAGACTGTGTTGCACATGCTGTTAGTGACCATCAATCACCCAGCACCAATGCGGTTCGAGTTCACAGGATGCATACAGATATTTGACTTCCTAAAACTTAACGAAAACAGTAGAAGTGTGACTGCTCACCAAACCTGATATTCAATAGCCTTCCCAAAGCCCCATGTGCCACTATGAATGACCTCCAAGATATGCCTATAGGTTCCGACACCCCCAAACTTGAGCTCAATCATAAATTTTATTATTTGGAAGAAGCACTAGAAAAGGATAGAACGCACCCATTTTATCTGGCGACCAAATACCTAGAAACTTCCTATGTACCTAAAATAAATGGAAGAAAACCTAGTGCCAAGAAGTTTTAGCCGAGTGTTCCTGTAGCGGGGATCCATTGGTGACTCCCCACCAGTTGGTTAAGGGCACCAGGCATTAAGTTCCCTTCAAACTTCACCCCGAACACTCAACCAAACTCAAAGGCCCTAGGTTGTGAGGAAGATCCATCTTCTATCCTATGTAGCCGCATGAAGTCAATGACCCTGCCCGCCGGCCAGGCATTAGGCCTTAAAGCGCTTCACTCGGATCTGCGTCTTGATTCGATTGATGTAATCCCACTACTTCCTATATAATATATATATATATATATATTTTTTTTTTTTCTATTGTTTTTGTATTTTCTTTTAACGCCTCATGGCAATCCTCTTTATCGCGTCCCATCACTTGGAATGGTTCAGCCCCCAAGGTTAGTCGAACTACGTGGAAGTCTGTCTCGCGCCTATGCATACTCAAGGTCATTAGTGTGTGAGTGTGATAGGGTTCTTGAGAATCAAGTGTCTTGACTACTGCATCAAGTCTCACTAACCCTTTCCATCTATTCAACCTAATTACCGAGCATCAAAACATTGTATGCATTTGAACATTCATGTTAATCGTGAATTCAGTCCAAAAGTGATCCTCAATTTTTAACATGGCACACAAACACGCAATTATTACATATAAGATTGACTTAACACAAACGCAACGGTCTACCACATGACTCCGGCCGAACTAAACATGAACTAAAGAAACACACTATGCTGAACAAAAATAAAAGCACTATAAAACAAAAATTATAAAAAACACTAAAAGTCGTCAATCCAAACAAAACAAAATGACGATCACCACACCCCCCAAACAAAATAGCCGCTGTCCCTACCCGCAAGAAATAAACAAAGAGGTGAAGGACTCCGCACATCACCGCGGTGGTGGTGGTGGAGGTCGTGAAAAGCCGTGGAGTCGTATGATCCGAGTCCGAAGGTCCGCCGGGCCACGTAAAATGGTAGCCCTGTTTGCCAAGATCGTACGCATATCCTAAGACGGAGGGACTCCAAATCCAGACAGACTTGGCAGCTCATGTCCATCCCACGCCAAAGCTATCACGAGTGAGAAGCAATCTGTGTCCTCAAGGTCCGGGGGAAGGACTGGAGGGAGCCGCCGCCCGCGGGCCGCTGGGCGGCAGGTGGTCGGGACGTGACCGGCCACGTCTCCCCGGGATCGCCTGTGGATCCGCTAACGGAGCCGACACCCATAAAGCTCACCCGCCCCAGGGCTCATGACTCGTAATCGTAGGTCTACACCAGTGTGTCCCGCTGACGATATGGCCTCGATCAGCGGGGCCAAGTGTCGTTGTCGCCCAAGGCACCCCGGCTTGTTTAATAAACAAGATAAGAGAAGGGGTGCCCCAAGTTCATCTTCGTCACTCAAGTAAGTGGAGATGGCATCCTATAACTCGCTTCCTGCATCAAAAGGTATATCCCGTAAGATGGCGTAATTGCTGTGGCACGCCGCGCCACCTCACACACGCCGTCGCTTCACGAGACGCCGACGGATGAAGTGATGCCAAACCTTAGGGATGAAGGCCAAATGCTTGGCCTTGAAATTGACCGCGCGACCGCACTATTGATTCCACCACCCCACCATCGTCACGCTGTGATAACCGGGCAGTCAGGTGCTCGTGGAGCCACGAATGCCTCTGGCGACATGCTCGAGATCGACAACTATTGATCGACCGCGACCGTCACCAATATGCCCCACCCCGAGACTTCTTCAAAACACGGGAGTGCGAGGTTACGAACTCGCACTACACCCATCGCCGACGAGGTGGTCGCACAGCACGCATCCTTAGCCGCAATGCCTTGGGCGGAAGAAATCACCCAGGTGGTGAAACCCCTCCTCGATGAATGATCGTTTGCAAATGGTGCCAAACCACCTGGAGGCACTCGCATTCACAAACCGCATCGCAAGTGGGAGTTCTTCATCCGCCGGCTTCACCGCTGGCGTGCACTTCGCTCACAAACATATCGACCTAGACGACACGCGTGCGTGTGGTCAGGCACCAAAGTGGGCACCAACTGACTTAGACACAAAACACCATAGTGCAACTAAACGAACCTAAACTACGGCGGTGCTAAAAAACTAATTATATTCCAAACTCCTAGAATAAACCTAACAAAACCCTAAAATAGAATCTAAGAGACCCCTAGACCAACTGAGAATGCCCTAAGGCTAGACCTAAGCACAATGTGGTGGAAATGCCACAAGGACCCGAGTTAAATGTGTGAGGAGAGCTCGGGATGCACAACACTGGTCGGAAGGCGATATACACAACCTCCGCCTAAGGTGATGCAGAGCTCCTGTAGGCCAGTGAGTGTAGTAAAGCAAGACGGCTGGGGTGGTTTCGTGCAATGGAGCGCGCGAAAGGCGGGCAAAATGAACATTTCTGGCCTTAACAGGCAACGTGAGCGACCGCGCAGCGGGCAAATCGCGACGCATGGGAGAGTGAAAATTAACAACGCCGCGACGCTTCCAGAATTAATCGCCGCTGACGTGATTGCAGAGTCATCATGGAATCCACGCCGCGACGCAGAATTCCACGCCGCGACGCGGGATGAGGATATAATTTGTCGTCGCGACGTTGAGATCCACGTCGCGACGTGACAGAGAGGGGTCAATTTGACGTCGTGACGTTGAGATCCACGCGCGACGCGACGTGAGGGGTCAATCTTCGACGCGACGCGGGGAGGTCCACGCCGACGACGCAGAGTGGCATGGATCAAGAATAAATTCCAGGTAATTACGATTATTCCTGATCAAGAAAACCCTCCCCACTCGTACTTGTGACTCTTATGACTTGTAATGCACAAATTGAACGAATCCTCCCACTAGCTACATTCGGTTCCAAATTAAACAAACAAGGAAACACCGATTACGAGGCTAGAAACCTGCGATGGTCGTAAATAAAACAAATAGAACAAACTAAGAAAGAAAGTTAAGAAACACTCTGGTCGGGCCCCAAGAAGCGCTATGTTTAATGTCAGTATTCGAATGCACTTGAGTTCAAATGTGCTCGGGAACCCGAACTCCTATGATCTCTTACTACATCTTGTCTCAAGGTCACAAAGAAACAGATTGCTTGTCCAGAAACTCATCATAATACAAGACCACAGGTGGTGATCAGAATGTGCTCTTCTTCAGATGTGTAACTTCTGCCCCACCGTGAAAAGATCTTGTCACTATGAAAGGCCCGAATCCATCGAGACTTCAATTTCCTGAAAAGCTTTAGGCGGGAATTGAATGTAAGAACTTGTTATTCCACAGAACTCCTTTCTCGTGATGTGCTCGTCGCGCGTGATTTAGTCTTTCCTATAAATGCGGCAGCATTTTGCTTCGCCACCATCCAACATCGGGAAGTTGGAGCAGTCAGCGTTTCTCGCCACCCAATGTAATTATCCATGTTTAACTGGCCGAGTGGCCCAATAGGCTCGATGCTCCAATTCCCACCGAAGATGACACGCTTTACCATAAACGATTCAATCTATGATATACCCAAAGGAGTTTTAAATGTTGTACGGTATGCCTGCAGTGCATCGCTCCATCTTAGACCAATCCTTCCTGAGCCGTTAATCGTCTTCCCTCGAGAATGTTTGATTTCGATTTGATACCGCTGGTCGTTTGACTCGGTGGTATGCAAGAGATGTACGATGACGTAATTCCCATACTTTCGCAAACCTTATCACCACCTACTGCGTAAACGGCACCATTATCCCAGATCAAGGCTCGAGAGTTCAAACGTGAGAATATATTGTCACAAGCAGAATTGAGCCACAACCTGGCATCATTGGTGTAGAATCGCTTCTACCCACTTTGAGACATAGTCTATCACAACAAGATGTACAAGTTGTCAGATGATGCAGAAATGGTCCCCCATGAAATCTATCCCCATAAATCAAACAATCCTACCTCCAAAATGGGATGCATGTGGGTGGTTCAGCCCTTTCTAGATGTTCCCATTCGCTGGAAGACATTTGGTCACAAGTGGAAACGACTGATGAGAGCATCTTTAAACAAGGAAGGCCAAGAAACTGTATTGAAGCACCTTAGTTTACTGCTTCTCGCCACCAAAGTGTCCACCACTCAGAGAGCAGACAATGGTTTAGAATGCTCGCATTTCATCTGGCACACATCTCCTTATGACCCGATCAAATACAGCTATCCGTAAAGAATTGGCTCCTCCCACAGTAAGAGCTTAAGGTGTGCGAAAAACCCTTTTCCTCTCTTGGCCGGAGGTTAAATTCCGGAGGGACTACTTTAGCTACCAAATAATTCACATAATCATAACCATGGAACGCCTCTTTCTCTCAATAGCTAAGAGCTTTCGCTTGGAAATTCACACCACTGGACATCATCTCCGGCCCTTCTTCCGGTCGTGAAAGATGATGCCCGCCTGGGTTTTGATTGCCTTTCTTGTCTTTAATTTTCTTTCAGATTCTTACAACTGAGACCTGGATGTCGGGGTTTGCATCTTTCTTGGTGTCAGTGCAATAAGCGGGAATGATCGGTGTGCACCGACCTTGTTGCCAATCAAATGGCCTGAACTTGTCAAAAGCGAACCTGATAGCCAACGAGTTCTTTCTATCGTGCGCAATTCGGTGAGCATCATTCAAGATTCTCACCAGCATAATAGATTACGAAAGATTTTCTCGTTTACGCCCAGAGGCGCCCCAATCGCGAAGTCGCTGGCGTCACACATGAGTTGAAGCGGAAAAGACCAATCACGGTGCCTATGATAGGAGCTGAAACCAACTTATCCTTCAACACTGAGAATGCATGCAAACATTGCGAATCAAACTCAAATGGGATCCCTTGGACTAGTAGGTTAGACAGCGGTTTTGCAATCTGTGAAAAATCCTTGATGAACCGCCTATAGAATCCAGCGTGGCCTAGAAAACTTCGAATCCCTTTTACTGACGAGGGTGGAGGTAACTTCTCGATTGCTTCAATCTTAGCCACATCTACCTCATCCTCTTCTTTGAATCAGATGTCAGGGACCAATACCCTCTTGGCACCATGAAATGACACTTTTCCCAATTGAGTACTAAGTTGGTCTCTTCACATCTTGCAGGTACAGCTCAGAGTTCTCTAAGCAGTTATCGAATGAACATTCTTGAAAAATGTCCATAAAGATCTCAATTGTCTTCTCCACCATGTGCGAGAATATGGCCATCATACATCGTTGAAAAGTACAGTGCATTAAGCAGTCCAAAGGGCATCGCCCGAATGCGGAATATGCCATAAAGGACACGTGAATGTTGTCTTCTCACGTCTTCAGGAGCTATAGCGGGCCCAGTTTTGTGGCAAGATATCCATCAAAAAGCGATAATATTCATAACACGCTAGTCGTCGAGCATCGATCTAGAAGCGGCAAAGAGTGATCTTTTAGTGGCCTTGTTCGGCAGATAATCAATACAAATCCTCCACCCACCGTCAAGCGTTCTGAGGCCGGTAAGATGTTGTTTTTCGATCCGATGTGATTGTTCCTCCGCTTCTTGACACTACAGGCTAGGCTTACCCATGCCTTTATGCGAAAATGGGATAAATCACCCGAGTGTCTAGCCATTTCTCATCACTTCTTCTGAGACGACCTCCTTCATTGTCCAGTTTAACCTCCCTCTGCTTCCGAAGGTTTATGTCCCTCTTCTAGTAAAATACGATGCATGCACATAGAAGGACGAATCCCTTTGAGATTAGCTAGAGACCATCCGAGTGCATGTTTGTGATCTCGAAGGACCCTCAATAACTTCTCTTCCTACAGTGCGATTAAAGGAATCTTTCGAGATAATCACGGGTAAGCGTAGATTCTACCCCAGGTATGCATACTTCAAATGGCTAGGATAGAGGTTTTGTTCACCATCTTGGCGGTTGCTCGATCGATGGGGCCAGAGCGTTTCAACTCCTTCGCCCGAGAGGTTGAGTATTTTCATCTATTGTGTCGAAAGAGAGTCCATCCATTTAACATATTCTTACGCCTCTTCGCTCGGGTTCATAGTTCATTCTCCATAGGCTAGTCTCGAAGATTCGGTGAGACCACTTCGGCTGAACACTTATGGCCTCTACTATTTCAGCCGTGACCGGAAGTATCACTCTGGCGGGTGTCTCAGCTAAACACATTGAACTTTACTTCCTCTTCTTGTGCTCTCGGTTTCGAGTTCTCCCCTCCCGAACATCAATGTCATTGCCTGCCGGTTGCCGAAGCAGTCACACCCTGAGATTATCGGTATTTCTTTATCTTCCTCCATATCGAAACAATAAAATCTGTTGGGAAAATAAATTTGTCGACCTTTACCAAGACATCTTCTATTATCCTTTCTTAGATGTAGTCTGATGACAAGGTGAAAGTGGCCGCTAGTCGAGGCGAGCCTCTCTAATCTGACGCTTGAAAATGGATAAGGGCATAAGATTAATCTTGGCACCCCAGATCACATAGCTCTTTTCGAAAATAGCATTTCCAATTGTGCAAGGGATAGTGGCTGCTGGATCACGCATGAGCTTACCGCGGCTTCCTGCGGGTATGGCCTTGCATTCCTCGAGTTTAAAGTTCAGCGTTTTCCAAAATCAGCTAATCTTCTCATGCAGGACAAAATGTCTTTCATAAATTTTACATAGCGGGCATACTGCTCTAGGGCATCGACAAGCGGGATATTGATGTGTAACTTTTGGAACACCTCCATGAGATTTGGTGAATTATCCGGTTGCTTCTTCTTGAGGCCCAGTGGGGGTAAGGAATGATATGCGGCACTTTACTTGTTAGAGTTCTCACGGTATTTGTTTCTCGAGAAGTACATTCTTTATCTGCATCGTCTTTACGCTCAAAATTTGAATATTCTCGATCTCTAGCGATTACCTTATTTAGGGGGTTGTAGCGTATTTCTAACTCTTTCACTTCTCGACATGAAATTTGCTTTAACATACTTTCCGTTCGAGTCTCTTCTTGGGTTTACCTGCGGTGCTTGGTAAAGGCCCCAGGTTGTCTTTACGTCGGTAAGTTTGCCATTTGGCCCATTGTGCCTCGAACTTCTGGTATCTTCTTGATTGTTCAAGCTGGGTTGCTAGCTGTACATGTTGCTTTAGTCTCATTCATAAAGGCGAGTGGGAGTTAACATGTGCGAGCTTGTTCTAAATCGACTTTTTCTCTGAGGGTGTTTCAGTTAGGTTCGATGGCATATTGTTCGATTATTAGCGCGTATCGCCCAGTTGTTCGTATTACAGTTACGATTATTCGCCACACTTGGCCCACGATTGGAATTCGATAAGCGTTTCCCCATCACGGTCCTTCTTCTTGTGATTGATTACGATTAAACACGGACGCGTCACTGGGGCTTGCTCTGCTGTGGGGTTTCTGGCCGACGATACGTCTTTGTTGTGCGGTCCGCCCCACGAATTCACGCAACTCCATGGGTTGGTTTGGTTGCGTTTGCGGTTCCTTCTTGTCTATTTAAGCTGTTTGGTCATTTGTGCCACATGATGATTCACAGTTGTTGAGGACCTCATTATCACATTGCCACCGCCGTTCTTGGTGTAGCCTTCTCTCTGAGCCACTAATTGAGTATTGAAATCGTGGCATCTTCTAAGATTTCATAAGCAGTACGTGGTTTTCTTCATCAGTGCTCTTCCGGTGAAGCATCAATAATTGTTCTATTGCATTTCTCGGACCATTATAGAAGGTGTGGACTTGCATCCATGCAGTCGATCGGTGGGTGGGCACTTTATGATAATTCGTGAAATCTGTCCCGTGCGCCACGCTAGGTTCTCCCCCTCTAATTGTCAAGCATTATTGATCTCTTGCACAAAATTTATTTGTGCAATTTTCGAAAATTAAGGAAGAACTTGGTCAGGAATTTTTGCACTAAATCATTCCACGAGGAGTAATGGGTCCCGGTGGGCGGTAGTTGCTTGATGTTTGGCCCCAATCACGGTGAAAGTGGGAGCAGCTATGACCTTAGAGGCTTCTTCGGTAACTCAGTTGTACTTGATAGTATCTCGAGCCGGGGAAGTTAGTCAAATGCATGTTCGGGTTCTCATGGGGTAGTCCATGGAACAAGATATTCTGAAGCATATGTACTGTGACTGACTTCAATTCGAAATTGTTTGCTTGAATAGGTGGTAGTCGATGGTATACGAACAACCGGTTCTTAGTATCACAGAACTCATCTAATAGCATGAAAGGGTCATCTGGGTGTATAAGCGGTCTAGGTGCTTGGTCCTTCCATGATTTCCCATTTCGGCCTCTGTGGATTCGGTCACGTTCAATGCAGATTTTTGCTGCGGTGTTTTCCATGATTATTGGATTTCTAATACGTACGTTCTCTACGTTCTCGGCGCAATCGTGCGAAGTCTTTACGGTTCGAGGATCAAGCGAGGGTGTTAGTTAGCTTGATCCTCGACGTCGCATGTACTCAGCGATACCTGCAACACTTGATAGCATACGAACCAATAAGACCCAATTACCGGCACTTGGAAAAATAAACAAAGTAAAAGAAAATTTCGAGTAATATCTAATTGCTTAATTCTTTATATCCCAATCTAAACCTTTCCTGACAACGGCGTAAAAGCAATGGTAGCGGGTGTGTAAAATGTACGCCTATGTGCGCAAGTGCCTGCTTGTCGCCCAGTAATAGTGTACTTATAGTACGGATATCGATCGCAAGGGGAAGAAGGTGTATTGACTACAAAAAGGATTACGCTTTTTAGATATGCGAGATATATGATTTTAAGAAAGAAAGTAAGTATAGAAAACTTAACTAAACTGTGATTCGATGGATTCTGGAATTGAGAACTAGGGTTATATCTCCTATGCACATTCAATGGATTAATTTTCTAAAGATATTATTATTCGATTTATTTACAATATGTCGGCGAGGTGATCTTGCCTACGAGATATCCTCTCTCGAGGTATATCAGCTGTCTCGTGAATAGAATCGGGTATATCTCTATCCAGGCTCGGTATTAGAAATGTAATGTTCACAGCTTTGAAATGCCACCCCGCCGGGTTCGAATATCTACATTCTGAGATCATGTACTCTGAGATCCGCACTGAATACCCTTATCTCTCGAATCTCGGGATCTCCGAGTGTAATTATGCTAATGTTGGCCGAGACATTTATCATGTAATTGAACTTCTGAGAAATAAGAGCGAGATGTAACAAATTGATAAACAAGCGGAATAATATAAAAGATCTAACTTTAATCCATCGACATATGTCGAGGGTTCAATATAACCACTAGAAATAATCCCCAGAACATCTTGAATGAAAAGATAAAAATGTTTAGTATTAAAAACATGATTCTAATATCCAAAAATAAGAAACAGTACAAATCCCGGGCACTTCCTCGAAGTTTGTGTCACTACTGCTCTGGAATTCCGTTGTAACCGTTAAATGCGCCTCCAGATCAGCATGATTTACGAGGCCTATTTTGGCGCAATGAGCGTCGCGGCGTTGAGGCGTCAGCGGCGTTTTCCACTTGTTGATACGCATTGTTGGCCCGACGTCGTGGCGGTTGGGAAAGTCGCTGACGTGGAGGCGTCAGCGGCGTGGCGACCCACTCTTGCCTTGGTCCCCATTGCTAAAAAAAATGCTTCCAGAAGTTTGCGCTCTTTTTGCCACCGATTGTACTGTAACGAACAAAGAAGAAACACCAAATCAGGGAGCACAGCCCTGGCTGAAATTACTATAAAATAAGCGTAAAAATGAAGGACCGACGCGAGTATAATATGAGTGTTTTGGGCACTCATCATCAAGCTACATCATAACTTTAGCAAACAAAAGGACATAACATCATCTAATAGAAAGTGAGGATCATCTCCCGAGTCAACTAATACGAGTTTAGAGACAATAAGCCACCCATAAAAAAAAAAAATACATACTCGTACAGTACTATAAATAACCAAAGTACTAGTATTATAACAAATGTGACTACGAAGTGAGGCGAGTACACAAAGTACCCCTTAAAGCGCTCTATGACCTCGAGGTATTTTGGAAACCTTTACGGCCTTGTTTGTGAAGTCATAGGAGTTACATCTGCATCTAAAAGTCATAAAAAATGAAGGGGTGAGCATTGACACATTGCTCTATAGGGTGCCTTAACCCTAAGGGAGACATGGGAAGTATAGCTAAGATTAAAAAATAAATATAAATACAAGTGATTAAATGTGAAACAGGAAATTTTGGATAAATAGCATAAAGTCAGTGCACAAAGCATCGATGCATAACCAACACACTCACATCATTCACTTAATGATTTAGCAACCAACATGATGCATAAAAAATGTAAATGGAATGAAATTGAGATGTTATGCAATGCACTATTGTTCTCAGGCTTTCATCGAAGGATATGCGTTCATACCTAATACACTCCCGTTCGAGTCTTCTTGGGGTAAGTTCTTAAAATTTATATTTCAACTTTTTCTCAACCTTTAAATAAATTTCGCAACCTTATTAATTCCAAAGTCACATCATTTTCATATTCGGACACATTACAATGTCCTCGAATAATAAATATAACCATTCACATTCACCCAAGAGCAATTTCACTATCTGAAGTTTCTAATTCCACATTCAAGCACATTATAAAGTCGCAAATAATTGATACAACATTTGTTCAAAGCAAACAATTCTCAGCTTCAAGGGACCTTCACATCACTATGAAATACAATAAGGACATTAAATTCATAATAATACATACTATCAAGGCTCTAGATAACTAACTTCAACATTTAAAACCACCCAAATAATTTTTCTAACAAATCAAAGGATCCTAGTAATCTTATCTCACTACAAAAAAGTTATCATTTATGATGGTGCTTTTTCTATCGAAATCGGGCTGGAGCTTGCTGGAGTCGTTGGGCTGTTCGTCGGGCCGGATCGATATACAACCTATAGAGAAAGGGTGGTCCGGCGGGGGGTGTGTCGACCACCTCTCCGATGCCTAAGTCAATTTTTCTCTTACGAAAAGGAAAAAGATCAATTGTTGATGGTTTTGTGATTGCGTACCTTTCTTTGGTGGAATTGCTTTCAAGTATTTGTGTGGGTGATCCGCGATGACTTTCCTTGTTAGATGTGTCACGACATCTTCCACTATTGGAGTAGGGTCAATCTTTGTATCGTCATTGAATATTAAAGGATAGTTAGGAGATTCGTGTCGTGGGGATCCTTCTTCCCTTAATGAGTAGATATCGGATCATGGAGATGGAGTGATTTCCTTTCCTACGTCTCAACTGGTAGACAACAGTTTATCCTCGTCACTTGTCCAGCCCATTGGCTTAGTTTTAGCCCTAGGCTCGCGCTTGTGGAGTAACCAGGATGTCATCGTGAAGTTTTGAGTCCCCCGTGAGGGCTGCCCGACCCATGGGGGGATTCAACCCATTTTAAGCTTTGCGATGGTTCGTTCACTGGGCTCGTGCTGGGCTATCGTTTGATATTTTAGGCACTATCAGTGCCCCTGACCCTTGGCGGGCGAGGCTTAGGCAAGACCCAGCTTCGTTCTTGGATTGACGGCCCGAATTCCACATGGCCAAATAGGGTTTGTTGGTCTAGGCTTGTTGCCATCAATCGTATCGCGGTAATGATGGCTTCTCTTCGAATTTCGCGTCCATTTCGGCTGACGTTTCTAGTGTTTGTAGAAGCACCCCATTGGCTTAGGCTGTATTCCCTGATTCTTCCAAACCTCTTTCTCACGTGAGTCTCGAGATTTTCATCCTCGAAACTATACGATCATCGCTCATAGCGCTCTTGGTGGTTTCTATCATTCTATCTCGCTTGGGGTCGTCTCTTTTCTTTTCTTCCCTAGTTTGGTACATCGTTCTTCTTCTTCCCCTATTTACCTTTTCTTGTTCCGGATTCCTGGGTCCCTGGTGGTCATTGCTTGTCTCCTCTTCCTCACTTTTTTGGCCGGAGTTCTGTCAAGCGCCTTTTAGCCGTGGGGAGTTATTGTTATGATTTTAGGGTTATTAGGGCGTTTTTAGTACGGGATTACGTGCCTTTATCGTTCGATTCGACTCACCCGCGCGCGATCATGCGTACTTCTTATGGGCCCAATCGTTCTTCTGGTATGTGCATAGGGGGAAGTTTCACCGAGGAACCTGATTTAGGGCTAACAGATGAAGGGTTCGGCCGTCAAGCCATTGTTGTCGATCGTGTCCCTTCAGCGGGACCTCCTTCCGTCTGTGAGCGAGAGCAAGGTCGGTGAGATTAGGTACACAGCGATTCGACTACTTAAGAAACACTATGCAAAATCAGGAAGCGGTGGGCCTTAGTGGGATTGAGCCATTTTGGAAAGACCTTCACGCTAAGCTCTGAGCCCCCTTTGGTGTTCATGTTTGGTGTCAGAGCTTTCTTACTTCCTTACGCAGATCGAGTCTGCAGAAGATGGTTTTCTTTTGAGCGGTCTTCGAGAGCGGCCTTGCTTTCCTCCGTCCAGCATCAAAGCCTCTTTACAACACTTTAACGTGCATGCATCTGGCTTTCTCCCGATTTACGGGGCGTTACGAGTCTGGTGGCAGTCGTCTTTAGGGATAAAGGACTCGGGGTCCCCAGCATAGCTTTGCTCCTAGACTTATTTAGTGTGAAGGAGGTCGCAAAGGGCTTTTTGTACATTTCCAAACGCACCAATGCCAAGCTGATCATCTCGGATCTTAGTCCTCCACAAACACTTGGAAGGAGCAGTTATTTTTCATCGGTGGTGTGGTGGGATATAATCCTCTTGGCCCGGAGAGATGCGCTTGGCATTCAGACGGGTTGGTTGCCACTGAGGAACCTACGTGAGTTCAGTTCGGATTAATTAGATTTAGCCTTCGAAAGTCATGAGATGTTTCTAACTTTACTTTGGTTGTGCAACCTTTAGGTATTCGCCCCAGACTCAGCTCCAAGGATGAATCGGTGAAGCAGAAGTTGATTAATTGTAGCCCGCAGACGTATTCCGAGCTTATTAGATCAGATATTCCCGGGCCTTCTATTGCGAAACCTTCTCAACCTTCCAAGCCTTCGGGTGCGAAATCTTCTCGACCCTCCTCTTTAAGGACACCTCAATCTTCTGTCATGAAGCCTTCTCGGGAAGAGCCCCGAGCCGGGTTAGATTTTTAGGCGAAGAAGAAAGAAGTGCCAAGCGTAAGGTCCGGTACCCACAGGAAGCGGGCCATGCGGCTCAGGCAAAGTCCCAGTTAGGGCTTCCTCCTTGTCATCGATACGTCGGAGCAGGATCAGAGGCAATTTTGGGGCGGAGGTCGCCAGCCTCATCCTAATGGTGAGGTGTCGAAGGTGACATGTCACGGCTATGTTCTCCGGAGTGTCGCGGTAGCTAAAGTCCTCAGGAGACCCGGCCCAAGCCTCCCTTTGAAATCCACGCTATATCTGTTTGGAGCCCCTTGGCTCAAAGCGCCGAGATTCCTTCCGAGGCGTCTGAGGGAGAGGGGAGGAAACATCTCGGACTTGAGAGGGATGAGGACTTGTTGCTCGTGAATGCAAAGCTCTCCACCGGGGCTGTATCGTCCATCCTACTGGACTCAAACCTTAAGAGTCCGTTGAGGAGGCTCTGGCCTTATTGCTTCAGGGAGCAGCCATCGTATGTCCAAACGCCTTTATTTTTTTGTTCCACTGCTGTTTCAAACTATCCGTTAATTGTATCTCGTTTCTACAGATGGCTACCCATATGAAGAGCACAGCGGGGGAGGGCTGACTTTCTTGGGGATGGAATCTAGGCGCGGAAGTGTATAAAGCCAACGTTATCACGACCTCAGGAATAAGACCTTGAGGCTCGGATGCTGTACCTCGTAGGGGATGCCATGAAGTATGAATCAGGCTGAAGCACACCCACGGCGGAGTGAGTCACGAGTTGAAGGTAAAGAAAATAAGGCTCGGGGCGAGTTAAGGGTTACTGAGGACGAGCTGCGGGCGGTCAGGGACGAGCTACAGGTGGTCAAGGATGAGCTTCACGTGGTTCGGGACGAGCTGCGCATCAAAGCCACGACATTAGGTAGAGTCGACCCAGAGGCGGCTTCCTAGGTGCATGAGTTTCATGGAGCGCCCCGACAAGAGATGCCATGGGCTACTTGACGGAGATCTTAGGAGGCGCTATGAGGCCTTAGTCGATCGAAGGAAAGGGGTGATTACAGAAATGAGAGGCATGAGGTACGCTAAGGTTTCGGGTTTGGATTTCAACTTCTAAGTTCGGATTGAGGGCGGAGCGAGAAGAGAATCGACCCGACGATGAAGAGGATCCCGTGGTGTTTTCAGATGCCCCCAGCTCTGTTCCTCTCCCTGGTTAACCTAAGATTAAGGCTCCTACAGAGGCCGGCTCTCCTACCTCGGTCGTTGGGACTTCACCTTCTGACTTACATGGTTTGGAGGTTTGGGTAACTGAGGCTGCTCAAAGTCTTGCTTTAGACATTTAGGCACCCCCTGTAGTTTAAGCGTACGTTAACTTTGGGCTCTGGGCCTTGGACAATAACGTTGACCACGATTTTTGTCGTCTGTGGATATTTGCCTTTATACCCTTTGGACCTTTTGTCTTCTTTACCATCGTACTTACAACTTTGGGTAGCGAGGCTCTGGGCTGTCGACTCTTTTAATAATTAAGAACACTTCTTATGTGCTTAGCGTCGAGCTCACGTGGCTCTTAACAAAATGAGCTCACGGGCTCTTATTGAAGGCGAAGCTCTTGGGCTCTTATTGGTAAGCTACGTGGCTCTTAACAAAAGAAATGGGCCTCTTGGACTCTTTGTGTAGGCGAGCTCGTGGCTCTTGTGGCTGACTACATGGCTCTTAACAAATTGAAATTTCTTAGGCTCTTAAAATACAGAGCGATGGGCTCTTATTCAGGCTACATTCTGCGACTGTTAACTGGGCACCAGCTACGTGACTCTTAACAAGTGAGCCTCTTTGGGCTCTTATTGAACTAAGCTATGTGGCTTTTAACAAACTGAGCTACTAGGCTCTTTGGCGAACTGAGTTACGTGGTTCTTAACAAATTGAGCTACTGGGCTCTTATTGAGGTCAAGGTTACATGGCCTTCTGAGCCGTTGGGCTCTTATTAAACCAAGTTACGTGGGTCTTAACGAACTGGCTACGTGGTTCCTAACAAACTGAGCTATTGGGCTCTTTGTTGAACTGAGCTACGTGGCTCTTAACAAACTGAGCTATTAGGCCCTTTGTTGAACTGAGCTACGTGGCTCTTAACAAACTAAGCTACTGGGCTCTTATTGAATTGAGCTACGTGGCTCTTAACCCGGCGAGCTACGTGGCTCATAACAAGGCCCCGAATGCGGGCTCTTATTGAGCAAGGGATTACGTGGTTCTTAACAAGGCGAGCTCTTGGGCTCTTTGTTGGGCGAGGCTACGTGGCGTCTTAACAGAATCTGAGATATTGGGCTTATTGAAGGCGAGCTGCGTCTTAACAAACTAAGCTACGTGGCTCTTAACAAGGCCCAGGCTACTAGGCTCTTATTGAGAGGCGAAACTCGTGGCTCTTAACAAACTGAGCTATTGGGCTCTTTGTTGAGGAATTTGTATGGCTCTTAACAAGGCGAGCTACTAAGCTCTTTGTTGAGCGAGCCCACGTGGCTCTTAACAAGTGAGCTGCGAGCTCTTTGTTGAAGCCAGGCAGGTGGCTGTAACAAACTAAACTCTTGAGTCTTATTGAGGCCCGAGCTACATGGTTCTTAAACTAAGGCTGTATTGAAGTCGAGTACCACGACCTTACATTTGTTGGACTCAACATTAAAGCAGAACTCTGTGGCTCTTAACAAGGCCCAGGCTACGTGTCTTCCTGTTGACTACTGGCTCTTTGTTGAGGCGAGGTTATGTGGCTCTTAACAAGGCGGAGCTCTTGGGCTCTTATTGGCCCAGGCTACGTGGCTCTTAACGAGGCCCGAGCTACGTGGCTCTTAACGAGGCGAGCTCTTTTGGGCTCTTTGTTGAGAAGCGAACTCATTGGCTCTTAACAAGAGCCTCTTGGGCTCTTATTGAGCGAAATTTTTCTTTAAGGGGTAGATTGTAATGACAGCACGGAAACAATACAAGTTTGTAACACGTTTGACCAAGTTTGACTAAGTTTGACGGATTTGACCCAGGGTTGACCAACGCATAGTATGTGGGCCCCGAGGATTGACTTTTCGAGGATGAATAGTTTTGGGCTAACTAGAGCACCATTTAAGTAGGCACAAATCGATAAGAGTTCATAGGCCAGTAGGAAACGTCACAATCAGACTTACGGATAAAAGTTACGGCTATGAGAAGTTCAAAGCAGACACTTTACGGTGTCCCAGTACGTGAGTTTTACGAAAGCGACCATAGGCCACATCTAAAACATAACTTTGGGTGCCGATGAAATACAGCCCCAAAGCTTACCATCTTGAACTCCAAAACCCTAGAACGAAAACTCTGAAAATCGTGAACACCAAGTTGGGCGATTAGGGGTTTGGACCAAAAGAACACCATGGCCGGAGCCACACCTTCTGGCGCGGACGGGGGAGGAGGGGACATCAGGGCAATCCACCCAGATTAATTTTTCACGGCTGCCGCTGTGCAGCCGGGCTGTAGCCGGGATCGGCCGCCCAGCCGAGCTGCGCGGCCCAACCGTCGTCAGCCACACACACACCTTGGTGTTCTTGATTTTTCGGCCATTTCGGGCCATTTCAGTAACCCATTACCTCTTTTCCACCATTTTGGACTCTGAACTCATTTAGTGGTCCCTTTTTGTAAGATTCCTCAGTTTAGAAAGATTCTGACGAAAACATAGTTGGTAAACCCGGTTGGATCGGGGTTTCAGGCCACCAATATTTGTTGGACCAAGGTAATGGTACTGATGTGTTCTTGGTCTCTTAGACTCCGTGATATGTGGTTTGTAAATTTTTGGACGTCGTTTGGTTGATTTTCCATTTTTAGGTCGTTTCGGGTAATTCTTAGAAGTTTGGTGAAATAGAGTACCAATTGGTCAGAAGTTTGGAAAAATTGAAGTTGGTTAAAGTGAAATTGGATGTTTTAGATTATTGGGTACATTCAATTTAGAGAAATTAAACTCATGTAGAAAAGCCCCCAATTTTAGATGCAGGGCACATAGGGCACAACGTGTAGTGGACACAATCGAGTCGATTTGGATGATTTCATAGTTCTAAAAAAAGTTATTCTAAGGCCTTGGGGCATCGATGTTATTGGTTCAATTATTGGAGCCTAAGTGGTGTCTTATTTATATTACAGGCACTCACGCCGTAGGGAGACAATCTGCGGGAGGGGCGGGGTGACGTCGTACTCGTAGTGGTTTACTTGTTTTAAAATGATTTGGGGTATTATGTGGTATATCTATTGTGATTAAATATTTTACATATATACTGTTTTGATCAAATGGTTGGTTGCATACAAATGTGATTATCGGTCTCATATAAAACAAGTTATCATTTCATGTGAATTTTGTCGACGTTTAAGCGTTTGGGTATGCGAGTTCGTGGATGAGTCGTGGTATTTTAAATATGTTGGAGTGCGATGGATTGAGGTTTTAAACCACTTTGAGAAAACTTATTGTTTTAAGAAGAGATTTTGAGATCACGGTGAAATGATTATAATACAGTATCGTTGGAAAGGTACATGTGAGTAAGGAAACGATTATATATATTAATACCCGCAGTAGTGAGGTCGGGATTACGACGGTTTAGTATCTTGGATATTGCGGTCGCGAGTGAGGGTCGGTGTTGCAGGCGGTTTTATTAGTTGCCCGCGGTCTGTAGTGGTCGGTGTTAGACGGTTTTATTGGTTGCCCGCGATTGGCCGTGGTCGATTGTTACGGAATGATGGTTTATTGGTTGCCCGCGATTGTCGTGGTCGGGTTTGCAGACGGTTTTACTATGGATATATGGTGCACGATTATATTGTTGGTTTTTTACGGGTAAGCGCCTTCTTTAAATCTCTATGGTTGTTGCATTTTCATGATTATTCTTTTTACGATATGAGGGTTATATATTTTTATGCTCAATGGCATGTTGTGAAACAGATTCAGGTTATAAGGTTCTTGATAATGAAGTGGGTTAAATTTTTTAGCATGACCTTCATATTGTTGGGTTTTGGTAAAGTTGGGTTTTGTGAAATGTTTGCTAAACGGGGAACCTTGCAAAGGAGTGGACGTGAGGTCTTGAGAGAAGTAATTTTCAAAAATTAAAACATTATTTTCCTTGTAAATTATGCCACTCACCGAGATTTATTTCTCACGTTTATTGTTTAAATGCAGTTCCTAGGTCGGAATGGAGTTCGTAGGGCCTACCTAGCGCTTGATTCAACACTTAGCTCTTCTGTGACGACTCTTGTACTCTATCCCACCTATCTGTCTTTGTTTTGTTGGACCTATTTATTTTCATTTGTAACCCTAAATTCGCAAATACTCTTAGAATGCTCTTATCCTAGTATTGGACTCGTATGAGAATTGTCATGTGTGTTGTGGTTACGACTTCTGATGGATGGAGTCGGATTGGCGGATTTGGTGGTTATGAACCTTTTAATTATATATATTGAGGTATTTCATTAATGCAGGTGTGTATTTTCTTCTAAAAGTTGGGGTTCCATTGGACATTCCCTGGGGATTGTACAGTGGGAACTCCACTAGGCGGGACCACCCGGGGAACCCTGGAAGGGTATCCGGGTCGGGTCCTGTCAATAAAAAAAGGGTCCAGGTAGGCACGAAACACTCTATTCATTAAATCTATGAAAGCAGTTGAGGCATTTGTCAACCCAAAAGGCATGAATAGGAACTCAAAAGTGTCCATATCACGATTACGAATGCCGGTGTTTGGGACACATCTCTTCTCTAATCCTTAGTTGATGATACCCCGTTCGTAGGTTAATCTTGTTAAAAAATACCTTGCCCCTTCAACTAGTCAAATATAAATCATCTATTCTTGGAAGAGGGTACTTGTTCTTCACAATGACTCTATTCAACTTCCTGTAATCAATGCACAATCTTAAGGTGCCATCTTTCTTCTTTACAAATAATACAGAGGCTCCCTATGGTGATGTGTGACACTCCTAATTCATAACTATGGAAAGTGAGAGGACGCCACATAGGCTAAGACACAATAAGTAATAGGCCTTTGGCAAATAGTGAGAACAACTTCGAGCAAAAGTCAAAAAATGAAGCATAATCTTACTTGAAAGTCTGAATTCTAAAAATTCAAGGCTATAAAATATAACTATAATAGAAACTACCACCATAGTGGTGTTTAAAAAAGTCTTGGCCATATGCTAGAGTCTAAAAAAAGTACTTTGTATCAATGCAAGTTTCCTTTATAACAAAAAATATTATCACTGCAAACACATTACAAAAGAATGGTCCTCTGAAGGAAGATACTTAAAAATTTGTGTTGGCCTTGACGAGCAGCGGGGTGTCCTGGCCGACTTCACTTTACTTTTTACATGGATTAAACACTCATGCTAAGTTTATAGCTTAGTTAGGAAAATACATAAAAACAAATCAATTTATAACTATTCTCAAATACAGTAAACAAGCATGCAATATTATTTCAGGTAATTACATTTAACCATTTTCATGCTTATCAGGTTTATATATATATACATGTACGTATCCTTTGTGGTCATCATATTCATCTCTCTTGTAGGAGTACATATCATACAATTCGGAACAGAAGGTACCCGAGGGTATACTACAGTATGTACCGAAGTATGTTGATGCATCGAAATTCTTATTTTCATAAGCATCTTGGTCCTTATTCATGCTTTTCATATAAATGTTTGTTTGCATAGACCCGGTAAGAATGAATCGCAGTACATGGTACATGAATGATGATCTGTCTGATGATATGGGAGTCTGAGAAACAGCGAGACGGGGTATCATGGCACTAATGAAATTAGGAGTCTTGAAGCACTAAGCGAGAGTGTCGTAGCCTTGTCGAGAATCTTGAAGCACTTAACAAGAGTGTCGTAGCACTAATCTGGAGTGTCGTAGCAATAGTCTCTATTTATTCACGATCCGGTCTTAAGCCGACATATAATTATATGTGATTCAAAACATTTTACAGAGGTCTAACCTCATTCACATTATTTTCCAAGTCAAGTCTTATGACCATAATTTTTTATTTTTTTTAATAAATGATCATAATTTCTTCATGCATATCAACATATTCAAGTCATATTACTATCATGAATTAGCAATGTATTTTTCCAAAGAGGCAAATTATTGGAAATGTTCTTCCCACCCAGAAACATATTTTTCACCTTCACTTGCACAATTTTAGGAATAAACGGGGGCATATTTTTACCCGAACTTCTTTCATGAGCGTTGTAATTCTATGAGTCTATTTTTAGTATAAATTGGAATCATCTCATTTGGATCTTTACAACTTAACTTATGTCCAAAATACCGAACCTACCAAAGTTAATAAATCAAAAACCATATCTTCACTTCAGTCTCAAAACCCATAATTGCTTCCCAATTTCTGGGCCAGAACATAACACCTGACTTCAACCCCAATTTCAGAGGTCTTACAGTCACCTTTTGGTCCGGGTTTCTTTTAGATAATTCAAGATACGGGTCTCATGTCTCATCCCAACCTTGAATCACTCAATTTGGAGGTCTAATGGCCAAGTTATGGCTAGACAAAGAGCAAGGATCGAGAAAAAAAAAACGGACAGCACCCCAAACCATATGAACCCTAACTCATTTTTCACACAAAACTCCTCCATTAAGGATCCAAAACAAAATCACAACACAACAACCACAAAATAGAAGAAGGAGATCCCAAACCCTAACCAAACTTCAAACCCTAAATCAAAATATACCCATAGATGAGAAGTTTAAGTTTTCCCTAACCTTGATTCTTCTTCTTCACTTATTCTTCCTTTCTTCTTCACTTTACTTGAACAAGTGGAGACAGAAATGGAGAACAAGCACACCAAAAAAATGGCCTTCTTCTCCTCCAACGGATGCCCTAGCTCTCACTTTGCCCAAAATGAAATCCTTCCTCATTCAAAGACAAGTTTTGGTCTTATCTCATTTGTTATAAGGCCATGTTTGGCAAAAATCTCATTTTTGGCTTAAGTTTTTCCCTTTTTCTATTTAGTCCTCAAAGTTCATTCTATTTGCAAATCACTTATCATTATTCCATAATAGCATATAATCTTCTTACATAATGTCCTTTGAGTCTTTATTTGGTAATTGACCATTATACCCTTGACTCTTAGATAAATTTCGGGTTTATCATTGTTTCACTTTTATCACTTAAATTCCGGAAAAATACAAATTTTACTTTTATTATCTTATACAACTGTAATAAACTATTAGGGTATAATTTGGGGTGTTACATGATGTACTTGGACGAATAAAGTCCTTATCAAATAATTCTTCCAACTGCGTCTTTAACTTCACCAATTCAACAGGGGGCCATTGAAGAGCTGAAGGGTATCAGTCCATCAATTTGCATGCATAAGATTCTGCTAGAAGAGACTTCAAAACCATCTGTAGAGGAACGAGAGGAAGGCTGAATCGGTGATGAAGGAAGTATTCAGGAAAGAGGTGCCAATTGTTAAATCTTTGGTTTTATATCTTTATGTCGAGGCTGATCTCGTGGGTGGCGGGATTCGTGGTTCCAAAGAAAGGGGTTTCTTTGTGATCGAAATAAGAAAGAAATGAATCCAGTTCCAACAAGAGCATTGGCAAAGGGATGGAGGTATGTATTGATTCACGAAATTGAATCTGGCTGTGACGAAGGATCATTTTCCTTTGCCCTTCATTGATCGGATGTTGGATGAGTTCAGCGGGGCACCCACACTTTTTGTTTTACGGATGGAGTACTCGGGGATATATGTCAGTTGCTATTGCACAGGAGGATCAGAAGACTACGTTCACATGCCCTTATATGGCTTTTTGTGGGAAGGATCTTGGTTTGGGTTGTGTAATCTCATTCCATTTCCGGGAGATGCATAGTGTCTATATTCTCGGATTTGGTTGAAGAGAAGTGATGGAAATATTCATGGATGATTTCTTGTGTATGGATCCGACTTTGATCAATGTTTAAACAATGCAGGCTTGATTGCTTCAAAGATGCGAGACATAAACGACTGAGATTGGGAAAAATGCCATTTTATGGTAACAAAAGGTATTGTTCTTGGGCATAAAATTTCTGCTACTGGACTAGAAGTTGATCAGTCCAAAGTATCCATTATCAAAACTCTTGCACCACCTACCACAGTAAAAGGAGTAAGAAGTTTCTTGGGGCATCTTTAGTTTCACGGGAGGTTCATCGAGACTTTTAAAAATAGCGGAACCTTTATCGCAGTGCGGGAAAAGGATCTGAGGTTCGATTTTGATGTCTCTTGCAAGAATGCTTTTGAAGAAATCAAGTGGATTGGTAGAGAGCACCTGTGGTGCACGAGAATGGAATCGGGGTTTGAAATAATGTGTGATGCAGTGATTTTGCTATGGGATTTGTGTTAGAGGCCCGAAAGAAAGAAATATTCGGGGCCGTATACTATGCTAGTAAGGCCTTGATAAGTACAAGAGAGAACTACTCGACAAGCGAAAGGAGATCTTTGGCCATAGTATTTGCTTGTGAAAAATTTAGGCAATCATTTTTAGGATCCCGGTGGCGGTAATTCACGCGATCAGCGGCGATCAAATGCTTGATGTGAGGAAATGACAGATTGATAAGGTGGAGTCTTTGTTTGATGCGGGAGTTTGATTTAAATCAAAGAAGATAAAAGGGATGTGGCTTGATGGCGATGGCGATCACTTGTCAAGAGTAAGCGATGATGAAGAAGAAAATGTCACGGTTCTTGGAAGAACTTCCCGGATGAGCGAATTATTGAGTTTCCGCCCCACAACCTCCATGGTATCTTTGATATTGTGAATTATGTCGGCTTGTGTGGAGTAATGCCTTGAATTTAGCTACCATGAAGCTTCAGGCGGCGGCGGATATTATATTTGGGATGACCCATATTATTGAGAAGGCTGACATGATAATAAGAAGATGTGTGCGAGAGAAGGTGAACAAGGCAACATTTTAAATAGATGCCATGCATCATATATGGGGGGGACATTTTTACGGAGAAAGAGCATTTCGAAGATACTCAATCGGGGTTTTATTGGCCCGCTCTCTTGAGTTGTCAGAGTGGGTGAAAATGTGTGATCGATGCCAAAGTTGGAAATATCGGCGACGGGAATGAAATGCCCTAAAGGTATTATGGTGATACAAATTTTTGATGTTTGGGGAATAGATTTTGTGGGACCTTTCCATGCATCATTTGGAAACACATACCTTTTTACTAGCGTGGAATTACGTCTCCCAGTGGGTGGAAGCGTAGCTTGTCCAAGGAATGATGCTAATACAGTTTTGAGTTTCTTGCAAAAGAATATTTTGAGCAGGTTTGGAACCCAGGAACCATCATTGAGCGTGGAGACCCATTTACCAGAAATATTTGCGAAACTCATGAGCGGTATGGGATCGAGCATGTTATGAGGCTTAGCCTGCAAAATCCCCGAGCCGATGGACAAGCGAGGAAATTTCCAGCCGGGTAGATCGAGAATACTTGAAAGGCGTGAGCTCAGCGGGAATAGTGCTCAGCTGTTGTTGGTACTTTGAACTGAGTTTGCATGCAAAATATTCATTAGAATCCACATCTTGAGGATTTTGTTTAGCGAAATATATATCCACCTCTTAGGAATTAGAACCGCAAAAGCGATGGGCTATCAAGAGATTAAACTTTGATTTTAAGAATTTATGAGGGGAAGAAAGATTGCTCCAGCTAATACGGCTTGGAAGAACTAGAAATAAACTATGATAATGCTAGAATATACGAAAACTGAAGACAAAAAATGGCATGATCGGGAAAATCCACGAGGGAAAGAGTTCAAAAGCAGAGCAGGTGCTACTTTAATTCTAAATGAGAAGTTGTTTCGAATGGAATTAAAATCCAAGCTGAGTGGACCATACAGTGGTATCACATTACTACACATTTGGAGGCGATAACATTAAAATTCGGATAATGGGAAGAATTCAAAGATGATGGACAAAGGTTAAAGCATTATCCAGCGGGGAAGAGGAAAGTGAAGAACTCCAAGCGGTTCTTGAGGAAAAAGAAGAAGAACACGACGAGTCATTGGGATTTCAAAAGCAGGCTTGGTGATGGGAAATGACCACTTAGAAATCCTGAATTTCTAATTTTTCTATTTGAATTTTAGTTAGAATTTGTTTTGATTTATTAGCAATTATCTGAGGACTTTGTTTTAGTTTGATATGAATCAGTGCAGTAAGTATTGCGGGGTTGCGTGAGCAAATGCAAGGAAGGAGGAGAGGCTTGATTGGCTGGATAGCTTCAACAACTCACATTGAGGAATACGGGAAGGGAAGCAATTGTTTTTCTCCTATATAAATTACCGTAGGAAGTGAATTTAGTACATGTAATTCTTGTGTGAAATTGATTCATTTGATGTTGAAGAGTTTAGAATATCTAAGGAATGAAGACTCTATGAACATTGAGCATTAAGGCTGAAGTCGCGTGAGAAGGCTTTCCTTTAAAGGGAAATTGTCGCGACATCATAACACTCAGTGAAATTCTTGGTATCCGCATTGAGGGATGACTTGTCCACGAGGTTTGAGAATGTCAGAGCAAGAAGAATGGTATGTCGCGACAGTGATGCCAGCTGGCAAATTTAAAGTTTGCCCTAATTTTAAATGACAGCATCTTGTTTCCCTGTGGCATTAAAGCCGCGACATGTGAAATTTAATGACATAATCATTAGAGCTTATAAATGTTGATTCATTACATTGGAATGGCTGGGAAGAATAAGATCAAGCTGAATGAGAAGGTGGACTACTCGATCAAATCTTACATTGAAGTGGCCAGAAAGGAAAGCAAAAAGAAGGGAAAGAATGGAAATGAAATTTTCCCCGTTCCCGACTCATTTAGATACCCTTGGCACGGATCCCCGATATCACCTCCCCGTGAGCAAAAGAAAAAGAAATGGAATCCGTTTCCACTAAGTTGCCTGACAACCAGCTTGCCCTTTCTCACTATCTTGTGTTCCTAAATCGTTGCAAAAGAAATGAAGCCAAATGAAATTTAAATTGAATTGTTTGGTGCTACTTTGCATTTGAGTGTTCAATGTTATGTTATTTGTGGTTGAATGATTAGGAAATCAAAGTAGGAAATAGTTCCAGAATAAAAACTGCTGAGAGGACATTATCTTAATTGAATAAAGAAGCAGGTTAAGTGAGAATGTGAAATGAGAGAAAATTGGAATAAGGACAAAAATGTATCTGATTTGGTTGAGAATAAGTATATTTAAGCGATAGGTCGGGTTTAGGAAGGTAATACAACAGATGGAACAAGCATATTTTGAGTTTGTAATTGCAGAGCAGTATTCAAAGAACTGTTGAATATCAATTAACTTACTTTACTCATAAATAAAAATGGTAAGAATACTCCTTATAGTTAGTCACCGGTGAAATCAAGTTCACAGAATTTGTTGTAGATTATTGATTGGTGAAATCCTAGGTAGATTCGGTGACGAGGGGCCGTCCCAGGCCATTCTTGGATAGTTTGAGCCATTCTAGCCATCCCTATTCATATCGCTGAGGCATATCACGATGATTCAGGAAAATTGACGATGAAACTATTTTTTAGTGAGCCCGCTGGAAGCGACTCATCTTGAGACATCCAATCCTTGGTAGAACCTACGATCACCGAGGAATTCGGAAGAAAGGAATGAAGTTTGGGGAGTTTATATTTTTGAGGAACTTCGAAAAAGGAAAAGATAAGAAAAAGGCAAGGAAGCGAAAATCACGGTAGAAAGAAGGCTTATAGGGATAGTTTTATCTTGTGGCCTAACTCTCTTGAACAATTACAGGTTCTTAGGGGTGTTTCAGCACCTAGTACTAATGCCATCTGGTATGGGAGGTTACTGGCACAAAGATTGGCTAGAGTGTTTAGAAGCTAAAGAGATTTAAAACATGCACTATCCCTTAGTGGTAGCAAGCTAATGAAGAGATTCCTCGGTGAGAGTGACTATAAGAGTGAAGCGGGGGAATACAGTTAAAGCGAGAAGAAATCAAAGATATCCCGAACATGAGTTTAGGGAGTTTACTAGAAACTATGAAGAAGGGGAAGAAAGAGAGAAAGTATTGAAATTTGATCTTAACCTAAAAATTCCTTCCATCACTACCCATTACCCAAACCTCACAATATAAGCCCAGACGTGATTGATGCGGAAGAAATTTGAATTCACCCTACATTAAGTGGAGATCAATATGAAAAGCAAGCCTATGGAATTTGGAAGAGAAACATTCAAAATTGTGAAGAACTTTAGGGAGTTAAATGGCTCGATGCATAAATTGAGAAAGAATTTGATTCATTATTCAGCAGAGGATCCAATGAGTATATTGTTTGTAAAACAATCTCAACATGGAAATAATGTTTGCATAACATAAAAATTGAGAAACAACATGATTTGGACTTGAAGTTAAATGCTTCTTGAAATTTGCATAGCAAAAATTCTGATTAAATTGAATGAAAGCTGAACAAATCACGAAAAATGTCTTTTTGTTTGAGGACCAAACAATTCTTCATTTTTTCCACTTTGGCGGGAACCAGCAGAATTAAGTTTGGGGGAGTTTGATGAACTTAAAAGTGTCTCTTTTTAGTCCATTTTCTGTTTAGTTTAGGTTAAAATTAGATATTTAATATACGAGTCATGAAGAAACTCACCAATTTGTCACATTGAAAGGCAAGAAAAGATGAAAATGACAATAAGTGGATAAAAATCTGGTGATAGTAGAGCGAGAAATAAAAGCAATTAGTTTGAACTATTGATGCGATCTTGAGAATCTACCACAGATCCGATTAAAATTTATAGAAACATCGGGAAGATTAAAAAGATTTGATGCAGTGCGACGGGGATCACGGCGTGAGCGGTGAGGAAGGCGAGGTAAGAGTGATGTAGGCGACGGGAAGTGCGAAGTCGCGACATCATAATAACAGTCGCAACTTCGGCGGCATCAAGTGATGTCGGCGACAGAAGGCAGATGTCGCGACACCAGAAATCTGACCAATTGATCTGACGAGAGAATTATGGATGAGAGTCAGACATCACAAAGAAAACATCACGAGAAGCTGCGTGAAGTTAATGTCGCGGCGCCCGAAGCACCGTTCTATGGCCCGGTTAATTTGCCCGATGTCGCGTGAGCGTGCCGGCGACACCACAATAACGATGAAGAGTACAAGAGAATTTAGCTGATGTCGCGACGCCGAGGAACACCGTCCGATAAGCAGTACGGGGGCTGATGTGGCGAACGTCGTGACAGCGGTGGAAGGGTGTAGGAGACCGGTGATGTCGACAGCATGCGATGGCGACATCGAGGAACAACCGTGAAGGCTGCGAGGACTAGAATGGATGTCGGCGACGAGGCCCGTGATGTCGGCGACATCGCAACGATCAGCCGAGAGCACAACGAGGGCGCCAAGATTGATGTCGTGACAACATGACGACAGTTCGCCAAGATCGCGAGAACTTTAAGTCAATGTCGACGAGATTCGATGTCGCGACAAAGAATGGCCATGACGTGACGATGACACGGGCTGGGTACTTTAAATCCACAGTGGTCACATTGGGTTTTAAGACCCAATGAAACCACTATAAATAGAAAGCTACCCAGTTGAAAAAGCGCGATGTAGGGCGCATAGGGAAGAAGTCTGGTAGCCTAGGCTTCATACTATTTTCTTCTTCTTCTTTCTTTTCGTCATTTTCGCGACAGTTATTTCGTATTTTCTTTTTCTTTTTTTTTTTCTTTCTCTCGTTTTATTTTGTTTGGATCCCCGAATGTTATCTCGTTGGCGAAGGCGAATCTTTGAAATCAATTTTCTTTTCAAGTTACTACACCGGGAGCGTGTAGATTTGAGGCAAGTCACGAGAAATTCGATTGTTCAGGTTTTCCAATTCGGGTGGTTCTGTTGATCGGTGGAATCTTTGTAGTGCGTAATTAGGTAATCAAGATTTCGGCCTCCATCGAGCGTTTTAGTTGGTGGGTCTTTCTGTGTATTTTCGATGTCTTGTTCATTTCGGTTCTGGTGCCAGTTATTGGTTTATTGATTTTGGATGAATATCGGAGTTTCTTATACGCGTTAAGAATTGCGTCATTACCACGATTTCAAGGAGTCCTAAAGTGACAGGGGAGAGGTGTCCCACAAGGGTAGCATTATAGTTCTTTGAAGGTATGCTAACACATGTTGGGGATCAGTTCGCGCACCTGAGTTCACTTAGATAAATCCTCTTCTCTTGAAGTCAAGAAACGAGTTAGGCGACTTATCTGTTTAAACAAACAGAGATTTCGCCTGGTCGGATAGTGAGGCTGATCGTGTTAGGTGAGGATCTAATCAAAGGGAAAGGTTGATGGAATTCTAATTTTGAGGAAGAGTAATTTGGAAGTTGTATATCCTTGCTTGATCGATAACTTGGGAGCTAAGGTGTAAAGTCCATAAAATGGGTATGAAGTATTGCAAAAAAGAAAAATACCCAGTTAAGGAAGTTCTTGTTAAAAAGTAGTTATCTAAATCCACCATGGTGTTCGAGAGAATCGGGAAAAAATGGGAATAACGAAATGGAGTGTGGAGAGATTCGGTACACTAAAATTGCACTGAATGATTTTAACTTGAGATAATCAAGAAATTTAAATCAATATTACTCTGAGGTGGTGGTTCCCTCTGTTTGTTTCTCTTGATGTGTCTCTTTATGATAATTGTTCGAGTATTCATTTCTTGTTATAGAACTTAGTTTTACCTTCGATGTCGTTATTTAGTTAATTCTAATTTTGTTTCTTGCGCGTTTAGTTAATTCCCGATCTGGCCCGAACACTTTATCAAGTGATGGTCGAATAGTAGCGTTTTGAGTGGTGGAGTGGATTGATTCCCAAAATTCTTGAGATCTCTGTGGGATGATATGCAGACTTAAATCCATTTTATTACTTGTCGGCATGCAGCACGAGAATGTGGACAGAAACCAAATTTTGAAATGATTTATTTTAAGAGATTGGTGGGTTTATATAGTGTAAGGATAGTTCAAAGTTTTGAAATCTGCATTCTTTGGGGATTAGACAATAGTCCTTTATTAATAGTGTCGCCGAGATTTGTATGTCTTTAGTGCTGTCGACAAGTTTTGTGGCATTCTTGAGAGTTAGATAATAGTCCTTGGTAATAGTGTCAGAAATTTGTACATGTGTTTTGGTCTGGTCAACAAAGGGTATGAATGGCAAACTAAAAAATTTTCTCCCAACAAAGCAAATTTCAAACCCATATGGAAAATATAATATTATCCTACGATAATGACAATCAATAAGAGCCACACAGCGATAACCAATCATTTCAAGGGATGACGTCATATCGAGCATGCAAAACTCGAATTAACAGATTACTCTTATCGACGGTAATCACACATTCCTTACCAATCTTGTCCTCTTTAGAGTTCATACCCATAGGAGATTCAATAAGTAGTGAGTTTTCTACTCTCTCCACTTTCAATCGATAGGTCGACACCGCGATGTAGAAATAAAGGAATAGGTAGCACCGTGTCAAATAAAACACACCCCAGTGTTATACACCAAGATCGTACCTTCCTTGGGAGAACATCCTTCTTCAGTCCTGAAGGGCTTAGAGCATAAAATTTGGTTGTTGCTTGCCTTCCTCTGCTTCTAGCACGTGATCCCTAAGATGATTGCATCTGGCTACCCATAGAAAGTGTCATGGCTCCCTGTGTTGCTGGGGGAAATTGAGGTGCTTGATAGTTAGGCAATTGAAACTGAGGAGGTTGAAATGGTAAAGCTGACTACAGTTGGGAGGTTCCTTGAGATTGGAACCATCCTTGAGGAGGCACCTAGTGGGCAGGCCTTCCACGGATGATCTCTTGCTTTGTTCATAGCACGCTACGTTGGTTCTTGCAGAGATCTTTGCTCACGCGTCGTAGACGTGATACACGTCACTATTGGTTTCTAATTGTCTCTGTTGTTGATTTTGGGGCTTTCTTTTGAGAAATTTTCCTCCCGTACATATGTTTCCGCTTTCTATCCCCTTTCTCTCTCGGTTGAAGTAAGTGTCTTTAATCATCCCGGCTCCACAAGTAGGGTTCTCTTGACTAATTCTTGATGATAGGACTACCATATTTCTAATGTGTGCCTGCAATCCACTACTAAAATCTCCTTTCCTTCTCTCCCACCTCCTCGTAGAGCCGCCTAAGGTAAATCTAGACAATTCGAGAAAATGGGACTCATATTCCATCATTGTCGTGAACCCTTTGGATGGGGTGTTCAAAGTCCATCCTTGCAGTGTGCTTGGCCACCTCTCAGTATTTATCACGGAAGATCCTCTCAAATTGGTCCCAGGTATCGCTTGGTATTTATGAGCTATTTCATAGTCTCCCCACATTGTGGACCAAAAAGTTATACACAAGTTTATAACACCATTACAAAGGACTATTATCTAATCCTGCGCAGCGGCGTATAAAACTTGTTGACTGAAGCTTGATATATACCTGAGTACGCACTATTACCAAAAGTATTGTCTAATCACGGAAATGGCGCCATAAACTTGTTGATTGGCAATGCCTTAGCTATTGTTAATTTAAAAGATTGCTTCATTTAAGGGTAAAATCGTTTAATGAGTGGTTTCGTCCGTTATCTTTGCAAGTACCTTGGTGAACAAGTAGTAAGTGGATTTAAGTCCGAGATATCGATCCCAAAAGAGATCTCGAGAATTCTCGATCAAGCTGCCACAGGCTACTTTCGAAAATCACTATTTGGACTACGATAGACAATTGGAATCGGCTTTGACTGAAATAATAAAAACTAAAAAAAAAACGATATAAATGAATAACAAATGAAATAAATACTGAGTTAATGAAATAACAAATTTAGACTGAACAGTTATCTCTAAAGAAAACATTGAATATTCAGTTATTGTGAAGAATCAATTCCTACAGCTTGTACTGTAATTTTTGCTTTTTGAACCACAGATTTTAAAACTAGTCCAAGGAGTAAGATAGTGTGAGTGGATCTCTCCAAACCCCACAGTTCGTCATCTCACTTCATTGTTTCTCGAATCTGATGAGTTAGATAACTACTTTAATGCAGGTAGTAGCGTGCAGGGTATTTTCTTTTCTCCGTACTTCATTACCCACGACATGGATTTGCAGAGCCTAAGCTCCTTAAATATAGTCAACTACTTGAGAGGTTTACTTTATCTTGGTTTCTCTCATCCTCAAAATTAGAACTGACTTATTCTTTCCTTGATTAGATCCTTGCTAACAGGATTTGAATTCAACTATTGCCAATTGAGGCGAACTCTCTTGCATCCCTAAAGTGAGTAGCTCTTTCGACTCATTCTCGGTTTCAGTGAGAGATGATGTATCGAATT
Source organism: Tetrastigma voinierianum (assembly GCA_016808115.1). NCBI lineage: Eukaryota > Viridiplantae > Streptophyta > Magnoliopsida > Vitales > Vitaceae > Tetrastigma > Tetrastigma voinierianum. Next base: position 315,197 of record JAEQBH010005807.1, read on the forward strand.
TAATTGTGTGAGCACATTAGATCATCAATATCGAGGTTTCTCATACCCTCCCAAAGTATTCATCGCTCCCGGGAATGCAGCCTGCATTGTCCTCTGGAGGGCATCTTGGAAATCGAGCTTGGAACAACCAGTTATGGGTATGAGGCGACATTGGATCAATTCGGGAAACATAAAAACCTGGCAAGTCGTTTATAATCACGAGTTGACAATAATGAATAAATTCTGCGGAAGATAATTTACGATAATAAACGTCAATTGATAGGCGGGTTTCTAAATTCACGATTATACCATACATTGGCTTCTTGATCAAGTAAACCAACGTAAATCGGAAACTAGTAGTTCAGAAATCAAATTTGTTTGGAATTCAAGACAACCCGGGCATGATGGTGAAGAAATATAAATCTACATTCAGCTAAAACCTTTACAGCTAACGTCTAGATCCAAATTAGAACGAAAATACAAACTAATCTAATCTAAAATAAAATAAAATAAAGAAAGAAAATACGGGAGCCTTGACCTCCCGGATCTCTCTCTTTCAAGTCGCCCTAGAAATTGCTTTCTTCGATGCTTGACTGCGTATTCTATAGGAGTTGAAGTTGGGCCCCCAATTTAAATCACACTTCTTTTTTGGATTACGATTATGCCCAATGTCTTGATCTTTGTCGCGACATCAAGTCCTTGTCCGCGCGACCCACATTTATCGCGGTCTTTGTCGCGAAGCCTTTGTTTGGTTGCGTGTCTTTGGATTCAATGATGTCGCGGCAATTTCGGATGATGTCGCCCAACCTCTTTTCTTCACTGGCGATGCCGCGGCTGTTTTTTGGGGCGTCAGCGACCTAACTTTTCGCATTTGATGTCTCGACCTCTAGATGTTGTCGCGACCCTTTAGTCCTTGCAGCGGATGTCGCGACATCTTCTTGATGTTGCGACCTCAAGTCTTTACAATTGATGTCGTGACAACCAGGTGTTGTCGCGACCTTCTCTTATTCTTTGTGGCATTTCTTTGGATGATGTGCGACTTCGCTACATTGTAGTTGATGTCGCGTGACAGTCTTCCAGCGACCTTCTTTTTTCAATGCATCGATGTGGCGACCGTTTTAAGCGATATTGTGACTTTCTCTCTTTAAGCTGATGATGTCGGTACTTATGATATTTGCGACGCAAATGTTAGTCAATTGTTTATCTTATGTCGCGACTTCTTCTTTTTGAATTGCCAGCGACCTCATTTTCCAGCATGCTAAAGTTAAATTCTGTCGCGACCTCGATTGATATCGCGACATCATATCTTTCTTCTTTATCAATTCACAGTTTATGACCTTGAGTTCCTTTCACGCCCGACTCGTTTTATGCTTAATTACGGCTTCATTTGCGTGGAGCTTTGTAATTACAACTGAATATGCATTTTGATTCTGTAAAGCTTCCACGACATCAAATTTTTAATCCTTACTGCGCTTCTCTGCCTCTGACTTCCTTGACCAATTATATCGATCTTGCTTTCGACCCACATTTCACGCTTCCTTTAAATTACGCTTTCTTTTGAATTCCCTTACGCCACGACGGTTGGTGAGATTATTCCATATTCTTGCATATAAATCAATCTTTTTATATAAAAATCATCGGGAAAAATGGAGGTGAAAATAGATGACTTTTAAGCTCCATCACCCCCGAAAATCTCCTTGTTCACTAACATATAAGGTACACCGAAGCCATTGTCCCTACTCCGGGATATATAACCCATCAAAAATCTTCCTGATACGCCTTAACCAATTTTTCTCTAATCCAGTGTCTAGTTCCCTAGCAAAAGATGGGGGTTGCATCACCATGAATATCTTCATGGCCTCCATTTGACTCATGTTTTCTCTAGTTGGGGGAGACCTCCTTTGGGAATGGTCAAAGTCGTCTTGGGCTTGAGCGCCTCCTGACCTCCTTGATCCTTGGGCCATCATCATCTATAGGGTTTCCATTAGCTCTCTTCGAACTTCTCTCATTTCTCCTCGCATTTCTTCTAGCTCATCTCTTTCACTTCTCTCTCTTCTTGATCTCCTCGTCATCTCTCAAGTGTCACGATGTTTGAATCGACTACCCTCCCAAAGTGAGTAAAAATTTGCAATAACCATTTGATAAACATCGACAAATTACATTTCATCAATATCAATGCCAAACGCGCTATGCTAATACCAACAAACACCATGTCAGGAAAAAATGAAGAGGGAATGTCCTTTCAAACCATCAATTGATCACACATTTAGAAGTTTACAAGTATTAACCTAATAACACAACAACACAACAACAAAGATAAACAATTCCACAACAGCTATATCTATTAATCATATATTTGAAAAATTCACAAACATTAACTCAACCATACGAATAGCACCAGCGATCAATCCGACAATCAATTCATTGGTTAGGCTCATAGTAGGAATTTATGAACAGTAGTTTAACAATACATAGTATATCACACTCTAAAATAATAATAATAATAATAATAATAATAATAATAATAATAATAATATTAATAATATTAATTGTAGTAAAAATAAAAATCACAAGGTTTATCTGTATTCTAGGCTCTGATACCACGTTGTCATGACACGGTTTTGGAACGGCATTGGCCCATGACTGATCGAATGTTTGACCCTAAAGGGATGCTATATTCTAAGTTCCGCAGTCAATCTTGATTTTTATTTTTACTGCTCTGACCATTACTAAGTCTTACTCAAGTACATTATTACTTTAGCAAACAAAGGACATAACATCATCTATTAGAAAATGAGGATCATCTCAAAGTCCATGATACGAGTTTAGGGCAATAAACCACCCATAAAAAAAATACATTCTACAGACAATCCACTATAAATAACCAAAGCACTAGTATTATAACAAAATGTGACTACGAAGTGAGACAATACACAAATCACCCCTTCAAGCCGCTCTAAGACCTCTCGAGGTATTTTGAAACTTTTTTGGCACTGTCTGATAGTCATCAAGAGTTACATCTGCATCTTAAAGCCATAAAAGGGAAGCGGTGAGCATTATACATGTGCTCAGGTAAGTGCTCTAGCTACAAGGGGATATGAGAAATATAGCTAAGATTTAAAATAAATATAAATACAAGTGATTAAATACCAAAAGCAAAAAAATTAGATAAATAATTCACATAAATTCCAAGCAACACAAGCATCAGCTCATAACCAACACACTACATCATTCATCAAATCATTTTAACAATCAACATGATCTCGAAAAATGTAGATAGAAATGCAATTGAGTTGTTATGCAATCTTACTATTATTACGAGCTTTCATTGAAAGATATGCATCCATACCCTAATACACTCCCCATTCGGAGTATTTTCGGAGTAAGGTTTTGTGTCTTTCATACGAAGGATCTCTTTCCCCTCTTAATTCGCCTCTCATGAGCCTTTCTCTTTCATCATATATTTCACAAGCATGCGCATGTCGTATCAAGAGTGCCGAAAGTTATATTTAGCGCTCTCGACGCTAAAAATTTCGCCTTTACGTCAATTCGCGTCATCATTTTCATGTCGGACACATTATAAAATTAAAGAATAATTAATATAAACATTCACATTCACCCCAGACAATTTTCAACATTTTCCACTATACCAGAATTTCTAATTCCATTCAAGCACATTATAAAATCCCCGAATAATTGATATAACATTTGTTCAACCAAATAATTCTCAACTAAGGGACCTTCATGCCCCAACTAAAGACATTAGAATTCATAATATCATACTACCCAAGGCTCTAAATAATTACTTCAACATTGAGAACCACACAAATAATTTTTCTAGCATATCAAAGGATCTTGGTAATCTTACCTCACTGCCAAAAAGTTATCATTTCCATATTAATAAGACAAACATAAGGGTTCCTTAAGAAATAATAAGATAGTTATTAGTAATATTATTAAAATAATCTTGGTTATGAGGAAAAAAAATTATGATGAGAATATAAGGATGTATAACGATGTGAGAAAAATGATAATATTCGATGGATCAAGGGATTTCACGATTCATGATATGAATATAAGGAATAGCGAAACATGAATAAAAGATGATGTAAGTCTTTAATATTTTTTTATCGTATAATAGAAAATTTTCTTTCTCATTTGTTGACATAGGCATGGTGTTAGCCTTTGAACGATTTATTTTACCTTTTTGCTCATATATTTCATATTACCGACATTAAAGTAAAGCTTTTGCAGGGCAGAATGAGCATTGACTCAGGGGGACTCACGAGATTAACGGAAATGCGAGCGAGTTATTCAGCCTCAACACCTACAGTTATCACAAAATAAAATAACAAAATCAAATTACATAGAAGAAGATTATGAGCACGGGTAGCCTGGACACCAATGTAGAAACAAAAAAAAAATAATAAAATCAAATTAGTCTAATAAGAAAATGATTTGATATGATAGGTGGGACAGACAAGAAAGGGGAGAGTTTGGAAAAGTAATAGGGAGCACGTGGGTTAGAAAAAACTTGGCAAGGTTGTGGAAAATGATGCACCACTTTTTGGCAATTGGGATGTGCTGTTAGTGTTGGGTCGATGGGTCCCCAATTTTCAAAAAGTTATTAATAATTGATGATTCCCAATCAATACCTTTCTTTGTATTTCTCCTTTTACCCGCAGCCTCTTTTGACTACTGATAGTAATAGTAAATTTGCCCATTCCATTTGGGCTATATTTATATGTATACATTGGATTCCCACAAATAACAAATACATTTTCTTATGTTGAATACTCTTGTCAAACGTTAATTATAAGACAAACATCAATCTAATGAAGCATATTCATCAATAGTTTTTTTGAAAATAAAAAAATAAAAATTTTATGATTAAACCATATCTTGGAAATCTAGTCGTTGGTGAAATTTGATATTGTGGAGTTGTTTCCTCATCAAATAAGATAACCCTTTAAAATTTAAGGTAGATTGGAGTTCATTTGACATTAATTTCTCTTCCATATTTTCTTTGTTTTCAACATTATTAATTTTAAGTGGAGATTTCTCATTATCATCACTTGCCATGTCGGGTCACACATATATTATTAAAATACCCAAAATTAAACTAATTCACTGGATTATTTGTGCCAAAACAAGTAAATACCAATTAAAAGAAATAAGGAAGCAAAGAAACAAAAATCTTTATCTTAAAAGTTACAGGACAAAAGGCGTATAGGCGTGTTGCGCGTGGTCGATTTAGGACCCCAATCCGACTATTTTTTCCAATGTTGAAGGTCAAAAGACCTTGCTTAATATCCAGAGCCTCTTCTTCAACCTCTGCCTATCCTCCATACCATCTTCGCAACAGCTTGGCTTCCTTGATGTTAGTCTCCAAAAGGTAAAATACATAGATCCCTGAGTTTCGCCTTAGGATTATTAATGATCTCTTTTTTCATTTGTTTTCTATTATGACTGCAGATGAAGCTTTTTATTTTTTTCAGCTGATCGAATCTCCTCCCAGCTTGGATTTTCTTTCATGGTGAAGGGTCTGAGCCCAATAGTATTCATCCAAGGACCCATAGAGCCTCTGTATTTTCTTTGACTCTAAACATGGCTTCATCCTGCACCCATACAATTACAGCTTTAACAGCTACCTACTATTTCTCGCGTAATTATGATGTGTTCTTGAGTTTTGAGTTGTGACACCACAAAATTTCTTGATCATCTCTATACCACTTTATTTGCTTATGGAATTCGAACTTTCCAAGATGATGAGAACTTGAAAAGGAGATGTGCATCCGATCTCTCAGAGCTATGGAAGAATCGACGATTTTCTTATTGTTTTTCTCAAAAAATTGTCACTACTCCAGATGGTGTTTGAACGAACTTGTCTAAGATTCTTGAAGTCAAAGACAAAAGGAAAGAATGGTTCTACCGATTTTCTACCACGTGGATCCATCTGATGTACGAAGCAAACTGAAGTTTGAAGGCGCACTTACCATAAAAGAGATGCAAATGAAGAAAAGAAGGAGATGATACAAAAGTGGAGGACTGCCTTGAAAGAAGGAGCTAATCTATCTGGATGCCATGTGGATAACCAGTAAGTATCATCCACTCCTTGTTCACAAATGAGTCATTAGTTTACCCATCTATTCATTCATTCTGTTGCCTGTGAAGACATATTTGAGTTATGGAACAAACGTTAGGCATAATATTGGGCCAAAGGTTTAAGGGGCCAGAGTTATGCGTATAATAGCTTGTGTAGGCATTTTATTGCTGTCATATACGCTGGGTACATATGAGGTCTTGGTGATTACGCTAATACCTCCGGGTTATCTCGCTTCTACTGCAAGGCACATCATCCATATTTGCGAGGTTTAATTTATATTTTTGCTTGTGTGTGTTTTTTTTATTTTTTTTATATTCACTTCAAAATGTCTTAATTCACATGCGCTTGTGCTCCTTAAACAATTATGTCCATTTAGCCTTCCAAGTTCATCTGGATTAAAGTTTTCCCTAAGCTCTGTCCTCTAACATTCTTATCATGTCCTTTTGAATGATTTTATTTAATAATGGAGCTCATGAATATGAGAATCTCATTATCATGAGAATGTTATAATAAAATGTAACTTCCATTTTCTGTAACGTGTTGGTCCAATAGTATAAGCATCAAAGTTTTAACTTTTTAAAATTTTCTATAAACACACTTTGGCTTTTCCTTTATCATATTTAAATTCCTAATCAACAATGCGGAATCAAAAAATTTTCTAGGCGAACATTGCCTCAGTTCCTCTTTGGAAATGTAAGAATTAATTGATAGGTTAAGAATGTAATCCCTTGTGACTTTGATAAGTATTGTCATGTCAATAAAACCTAAAGACAACTACAATTAAGGAGTTTATAAGCCAATATTTTATGAAATGAAATTTGAAAGAAGTTATTAGCTTACTCACACATATATCTGAAACAATGCTCTAACCATTAAGAGTACTAAAAAATTTGTCTGACACATTAGCGGTTTGATACTTGCAAAATTTTGAAGTTTAAATAAATAATTGAAGTATTTCGACACCCTCCTCCCTCCCTTACCCACCTTTCCTCATTTATATTCTCTTGTTGCTAATTCCAATAATATCAAACATCATCTTGCATGACTAAATTTATTTTATTCATCACATTTTATAACTCATTTCTAACCGACATTGTACTTAATTTATATAGTTCTGGGTATAGAGGCGAGGTTGTCAAAGGAAATTATTGATATAATCATGAAGATTAAACAATCAACCTTTAAATGTAGGAAAGAAGCATTAGTTGGAGATTGATGTTCATTTGAAAAAGTGAAATTGTTGATGAACACGGAGTTGAGATAAGGTTAGTGTGGTTGGGATATATGGAGTTGGTGAGGCTGGTAAAACTATAGCCAAGGCTATTTATAATGAAATCTCACATCAATATGAAAGTAGTAGCTTTCTTAGAAACATCAAGAGAGATCGAAAGTGATATACTTCAATTACAACAAGAACTATGACATCTGAAGGGAAAATTTTTTTTTAGAATAAACAATGATTGATGAAGGAACCATTATGATAAAGGAATGTCGGCTCTAATGAGTTCTTGTTGTTTTGTTGATGTAGATGAACTTAAACAACTAGAATATTTGGTGAAGAAGGATTAGTTTGAGTGCAAAAAAGTACCATCATCATTACATCTAGAGACAAACAAGTGCTTGCTCAATATGGAGCCAATATATCATATGAGGTTCCAAAATTAAACAAGGAAAGAAGGCTATTGAGCTCTTGGTTGTAGACTTTAAACAAAATCTTCTTTGAAGAAATTTATAGAACCTCTCATACGATTATTGTAGATTATGCTAATGGCACTCCCATTAGCATAAAGAGATTTAGGTGCTTCTCTTTTTTGGAAAGAAACTAAGTGAATGGGAAAGTGCAGCACATGTAGCTAAAACAACACCCCATGAAATCTACAATGTACTTAAAATAAGTTTTAACGGACTCGATGATATGGACGGGGATATTTTTTGGATGTGCTTGTTTTTCAGGGAATGACAAATATTTTTGTTCGAGAATATTGGGCCCTTATGCGAGCAACGAATAACAACTCTAGAAGATAGATGCCTTATTCTTATTTCAAAAGAACATGCTAGATATGCATGATTTAATACAACAAATGGGTTGAGATCTGTTAAGTGAGAATGCTTACTGAAGATCTGGAAGAAGAGTAGATTAAGGGATTACGATGCATATGATGTGTTCAGCAGAAAATAGTAGATTCAAATGCATGAACTTGTTTTATATGTGCGTATGGAGCTTCATCTTTGTGTCATTAGTTTTTAAGAAATTAATTGATCATGTATAACTCAATTAAGTTTAATTTATCTTCTATTTTTTTTACTCGTCTTATATTTTTCAGGGGACGCAAGCAATCAGAGGACTATTCCTAGATAAATGTAAATTTAATTTATCGCAGCTTACTGCAGAATCTTTCAAACTGATAAATAGACTTAGATTGCTCAAAATCCTGATCCTCATAGAACTATTTCTTGAAGACCACCTCCCAGGGGCTTTAGAATTTGCTTCTCATGAGTTAACATATCTTCATTGAGACGGCTACTCTTTAGAATCTTTGCCCGATGAATTTTCCATAAATAACCTTGTTGAGCTACAGGCTCTCATTAAAGGAGCCAGCAACATAAAACAACTTTGGAGTGGGGATAAGGTGTTATTTATTATTGCCTGGTTTACATAATTTATTTTCCACGTTTATATAAGATTTATCTAATGAAGAATTTATTTTGTTACAACTTCTTGACAAGTTGAAGTTTATTGATCTCAGTTACTCTGCTCATCTCATCGAAATCCCAAACTTCTCAAGTGTGCCAAGCCCAGAAGAGTCTAACTCTGAAAGGTTGTACAACAAACACGCTGAGTACTTAAGATTGGTGCAACAGTATTTTAATTGTGAATTAGACTAACTCTTTCCTCTTGAATCTTGTAGGGTGTGTAGATCTAAGCTGTTCTTCCTAGAGACGTTGACAAGTGGAAACAACTTCAAGTGTCTTGCAATGGCTGTTCAAAGCTAGAGATTTCCAGAAATCAACAGTAGTATAGAGAGAGCTAAGGGTGCTTGATTTAGTGGAACAGTTATAATGGACTTACCGTCGTCAATTACACATCTACATGGTCTTCAAACTCTCCTACTGAATAAGTGTTCAGGCTCACAAAATTCCTATTCATATCTGCCAATTATCATCATTGAAAGTATTGGACCTAGGTCACAGCAACATAATGGAGGAGGAATTCTAGTGATATTTGCCACTTATCATCATTAGTGAAACTAAATCTGAGGGGCCATTTTAGTAGCATACCTGATACCATCAATCAGCTTTCAGGCTGAAAGCCCTTAACCTTAGTCACTGCAACAGCCTTGAACAAATTCCAGAGCTTCCATCAAATTTCAGATTCTTAGATGCCACGGGTCAAATTGTACTTCATCAAGAGCCCTGTTTTGCCATTGCAGTCTCTAGTCAATTGCTTCAGCTGGGCAAGGTATAGCCCCTCATGTCATACACTTGCCCATGCAGACTCTCTCCTCTCCCTCCCTCTCTCTCTCTCTCTCTCTCTCTCTCTCTCTCTCTCTATATATATATATATATATATATATATATATATATTTAAATGGTGCTTTGGTGCAGGATTTGGAGACACTAGAATTAGTATTCTTCCTGCCGTGGCAGGAACTTGTATTGTTCTTCCTGGAAGGGATGGAGATTTCAAAATGGATAATAGATCGGAAATATGAATTGGATGCATACATATCTCCCTCCAGAACTGGCATCAAGTAATGAGTTTTTGGGATTTGCTATATTCTTTGTTTTCGTTCCAGTTTATTATAAATCTGCACATGAGTTTGAGAATGAATCAGGCGGTGAATCCGTGAATGGATCTTTTTGTACGAATGAACAAAAATATACACATTCTTGTTCTCTGAAGGGTTCTGTGGGTATTGGTGATGGATATGAGCTTAAATCGATAGATTTTCCTCTCTTTGAATCCAATTGTTTTTGCTATAAAGAAGACAAGGATGAAGATAATGGGAGTGTATCAGGTCAAACGTTGGTGGTTTGCTATTCCAAGGAAATTATTAGAACATTTTAGCTCTGATGAATGGACTCGAAGTGCAATTACGGCTAGATACGAGGACTTCAACAATAATTCTGAAAGCCTTCAAGTAAAAAGTGTGGAGTCCGCTTTATATATTCAATGACCTTCAACAAATCCATTCATTGACAACACACAGACAAGGATGCAGATGTTAGAATGTGCATTGTATGCCTTCAAGGGATGCAACCCTTCAACGAGCGGTGTTTTAGGACAGTGATATGAATGAACACCCATTATCGTGAATCACTTGGAACTTGATAGTTTATGTTTGCAGATTGCAAAAATCTTGATAATTCTGCCTAGTAGCATATACGTTTCAAATCCCTGGCATCTCTCTCCTGCTCTGGATGTTCCAAAATTAGAGATTTCCAGAATTCTTCAAGATATGGAGAACTTAGGAAGCTTTATCTATAGAACCGCCATAAAGAGTTGCCATCATCAATTTAGCGTCTAAGAGGCCTTCAGATTTGTTTCTGAGACACTGCAAAAATATAGATCTTCCGGAAAGTATATGTAATTTGACTTCTCTTAGAACTCTTGTTGTTACTGGCTCTCCAAACTTCAACAAATTGCCAGACAACTTTGGGAGACTGCAATCTTTAGAGCATCTTGTTGTTGGGTATTTAGGTTCAACGATTTTTCAACTGCCATCTTTGTCCGGTTTATGCTCCTTGAGGAAATTACAGCTTCATGCCTGCAATCTAAGAGAAATTCCCAGTGAAATTTGTCAGCTATCATCATTGGAATTATTAAATCTGAGGGGGAACCACTTTAGTTGCATACCTGATGGCATCAACCAACTTTATAAACTAAAACTTCTTGACTTGAGTTACTGCAAGATGCTTCAGTATATTCCACAACTTCCATCAGGTTTAAAGATCCTAGATGCCCATCACAGCACATCCCTGCAAAATTTATTCAAATGTCATAAAGACCAAATTCAGGTATAGTTTTCATATATCATTTAACCTTTTTTTTTTCATGGAGGCAAAATTTAGAGGGTAATTTTTGTGTAGGGGCTTGAAGTAAAAAGCTTTTTCCAAATGTTTGTTCCTGAAAGTAATGGGATTCCAGAGTGGATAAGTCATCAGAAAAACGGATTCAAAATGACAATGGAACTTCCTTGTAGTTGGTATGAAAATGATGACTTCTTGGGCTTTGTTCTTTGCTCTCTTTATGATCCGTTGGATAATGAATGGATGAACACAAATAATAGCACAAATACTTAGGTTTCCGCTGTAACCAGATTTGTATGAAGACAGAGCACCTTCCATTGGAATGAGTATCTGGATTGACCGCTGAATTTACTATTCCTATCATAAGATGAATCAATCGAGGTGTGGTTGATTTATTATTCTAAGTCAAACATTCCCAAGCGGTCCTCAAATGGCCAGAAAGCCATGGAAGCTTTTTTCGCTGTCTACTTTGGTTCTGATCGAGTGAAAGCCGATAGGTGTGGCTTCCACTTTCTATATGTCCATGATTATGACACTACAATCCACCATGGAACAAGGCAGCAGTTCTCTCGAGTTTGGGTGGGCATAAGATCAGTTAATACAAGATATCAACAACATTCACTCCAGAGAAGCTGTGATACCCCGGAATCATCGTGAATGGAAGTCGATCATAGCACCACTCCAGGATATTGATGGTAATGGAGTTGATACCCAGAACCATGAAATGGATCATATCCACTAGTGGCCAGGCTTCTTTGTTTGTTCATTGGATATATATGTTGTGCAAGAGACTAATTATTTCAAGTAAGAGAATCATCGATTTGGTAAAGTCACCTAATTCCTTTTCTCTTTCTAGTTTCATCATATATGCCTCTGTGATTTCAAGAGGCTGAATTCCTGTTATTTTATTCAAAAAAAAAGAAAAAATTACATGGACTTGTTTTAGGGCTTTTTTAGGACAAACTTGATTGCATTAATTGTTAATTCTTTTTGAAGATAAAGTATTTTGTTGGATAAATTAGTACATGTCAAGCCTTGATTGGATATTCCAAACTGCTAAATGCATTGCGTCAAACACCCAACCTCCTTAGATTAATATTGACAATGTCCTTATTAGTCAATGTATGTCAAATATACTTCTAACCAATTTCTAAATTTCAGTAAACTCATACTTAATTTGAACTCACACTTCTTACTATAAATAATTCTGAGTGTTAAGAGATCAAAACTCAAAGTAGAAAAGTGAAATCAAATTAATTAGATAGGAAATGGTATTTCAAATTTATATATTTTGTTTGGAACATTTCAAGATCATGTTAGGTGTTTGTTTCTACTGATGCAATGACTAAAAATGTAAGTTATTAGTTTTGAAGCATTAAATGTTTTGTGAAACTAACTTACTATAGATATCTAGGTGGAATATCTCACGCAATTGAAAGTAAAAAGTTGACTTGAGTATCAAGGACATAGAACTTGAATGATTAACCCTTACATCCTTATTTGTTTAGGTAAGTTAGATGCTATACAAGGAAATTTCCAATTTTGATTAGACTCTTGTTGAGTTGAATTCCACAATACTACTCCATTTGTTTTTCGTTTTTGCTTTTTTTCCATCGAAATAGAGAAGAATGTTAAGAACGAGAACAAGCAATCAAATTCAAGAGGAGAAAAACATCTTGGTTCATATTTTTTGTTTCAATTGTTTTGAAAAGAGGTATATATATGGTCTATTATAACAAAGTTAAAGACAACATTATAGTTTTTGAGATTTTGCAGTTAAAATCTTTATGAAATTCATTCTTTAATTCGCTAATAATGGAAGTTTCCATGTTTGTATGAGTTATATATATATATATTCAAATTCTTTAATCACCTTGTTATTTGAACATTTGGGAAAGATGATTTGAGTATTTTTGTATTTAATTTGGTAATATATGATTTGAGATGTGAAACTAACTTCTATTGTTGATTGTTTATAATATAATTACTACAATTATTTAAAAATTGAAACATTGTATTTTGTGACCACGTTTAGGTAGCAATACATAGCAGATCTTTCCAACAAAAGTCTTACAAGAAGATTCCAGTGTTTGTTTATGGCGGAAAACCAATCTGTGGTCGGACGGAGCTTATCCTCCAAACATTGAAGAGGTGTGGTCGCAAAATCCATTGCTGCCAAATGACCCTTATGAAAGAGTTATGGAGGTTTTGGGTTCAATTTGTGGTCGGACGGAACTTATCCTCCAAACATTGAAGAGGTGTGGTCGCAGAATCCATTGCTGCCAAATGACCCTTATGAAAGAGTTATGGTAGGTTTGGGTTCAGAATTTGGTAGAAGATAATGTATTTACGTGTTGAAAGCGACTCTAAATCCTCGAATTTATAGTCCTTTGGATTATGTCTTTGAGTCTTGATGAGTGCGGATCATTATCCTCGTATGATTAATCTTATTCTATTTTTTGTACTTTCTTTTAAACTATCATTGTAGAATAAGAAAACAATTTGTTTCTTATTCTGGTTTGACAACTTAGAAGTTTGGATCCTCTTGATTTGATATTTTATCCTCTTACTAAAAATCATCCTAGGCTCATCGGTACCTTGCTCCCCAAGTACCTTGGCCTCCAAGGTTTTAGATCTGATTTACGTCTCACGTCAACTTTGACCCTAGTTTGGACTCTTCGAGTCTCACATGTCCCTGCATTGTGGGACAGTCTTAGTCTGAACTACTTCCTGGTTGTACCATGGACTTGCATAATAAATTTTATTAAATCTTAGTCAAATTTGATCTTTGAAGTAGCCATCTTCATGTAGAATACTAGGAACGAAGATATAGATAATCTCAAACCCAATACTATTTATATATTTTAAAAAATAATATTCAAAATGATTAAATAAATAAGATGCAAATATTTTTAAATGCTTATCAAGACATTGTCATCCTACAAATCAGGGTATATAGTTCTGATTAGACATAACTCATGCTATGTGTATATGCGTAGATTTTTCTCCTATAATACATTTCCACACTTATTGCAACTATAAATCATATTTAGTTTGCCCATAAATGGTGTGGCAATAGATCTTGAACATTATAATACATGTATTTAGATTTGATCACATCTATAATATTTATCTATGGCACATATAGTCACACCATTGCCACAATTTATTTGTGCAACTATGTTATATAGTTGTATGATTTGTTATTTTTAGTCGGGGTTAATGATTTGCATCCATAGGCTTTTCTTGTTGTAGTGTGAGTCTTTTAACTTTGAACTTTTTGTTGATCTTAGTTCTACCTCTTCTTTCAAGGTTGTAATATTTTTTGAATAATGTCGTTGCTTTTCCTTCTCATAATAAAGATATAGGACATTGAGTTTACAAATCAACATAACAATACAGAATATTTTAGGAATTAAAAATTATATATTTTTCTTTAGGAGAATTTCCATCGAGAAACTAACCCTTAAAATGTAAAAAAGAATATTCAAAGGAAGAAAAAGTATATTAGAGGAAAATTTTCCTTACCTTGCCTAGTGAAATGAAATGTTGAAAAAAAGAAGTACCACGAGTCTTATGAAAATGTCTAGGGCGTAACAGGAGGTTCAACTAAGAATATAGAAAAATATTGATTAATTTAATGTATTCATGTATCAATATTTCTAAAATTTCATATAAGTTTGATTATCATTTCATCATAAAATCAAATATAAAAAATTTAAACTATCTTGATATATTTCTTTGTTACTATATATATAATTTTATAAAAAACGTCAAAGTTTCTCCCCCAGAAATTATTTAGTCCTTTTAATTAATTTAATATGCTTTTTACATTTCTTTCATCATTCTCACTTTTTTTAATAAAATTATATTTTGATAAAATATAGTACAAGAAAATCCATAATTATATTTATTTGAAAATAGGATGGACAGAAATGCATGATGAATGCATTTTAAATATCCGATGTTTCTATAATGCCACATGATATTTTTTGTTACGCTATCAGATTACAAAAAAACCTTTATAAAATGATATATATATATATATATATATATATATCTTATAACTCATATTTGTTACTATAACTATACATATATATATGCCTTTACTCTACATACCTATCTCATATATATATACTATATATCTCTCTATTTTTTTTGCCTTTTTTATCTATATCATTTCTTACACACCATTAACATCTCAAGGAGATATATTTTAAATTTCTTGACCAGTATCTTTAACGACAGAGATTAAGTTCGTTTGTGAGCGAAATTAACTTTTGGCATGATTTTGTAGCAATGATTTTGTTCATGACAATAAGTTTTGCTCGTATTGCTGAAAATATATTCGCTTTGTTAAGCATGAAACTTTGACCCAGTATGTGAGAACAAATCTTGAAACAGTCAATTAAGTGTTTATTTAGAAAGTCAAAAATAGTTTTCTTTATGTTTGTAAACATGTTTGTTATATCAAAAACATAATAAATCATTAGACTTCCCAGCCGAATGTTGTTGGGCAGATGGAGTTCAATCACTATGAGTTTTGCGTGTATCTTTTTCTCTCTCAACTTTCTCAAATCTGTTGACAATTTGTGTAGTGTTTAACAAGGTGAGCGGAGACATTTTAATAAAGCGTTTGTAATCGGCGGCGTTTTACCTTGTGGGCGTAATTGGAATTCACAGTAAACATCAAAGGTATCTTGTGATAAAAAAAAATATTTAGGGGCAAAGTGGGACATACACACAAAACTCAAACTTGAGGGCTTTTGTGCACCTCAACTTATTTGGCCTCTCAACTTCTTTTCAATCTCAATATGACAAGTGTGGTGTTTAACAGGGTTAACAAACATTTTAATGAGCGTTTGACTATCCGTGACCTTTTCTAATGTGGGGCGCGATTGAAATTCCAGTAAACGCCAGTATCTTAGGATAAAAAAAATGTTCGAGGGCAAAGTGGGACATCTAGCGCAAAACTTGACTCGATGGCTTTTGTGCACCTCAACTATTTTGCCTCTCACCTTTTTTCCAATTTCAATATGACAAGTGTGTGGTGTTTAATAGGGTTAACGGACATTTTAATGGCGTTTGTCCATCGTGACCTTTTCTATAATCGGGGCCATGATTGAGTCTGAAGTAGACATTAGAGGTATCTTTGGGATAAAAAAAAATGTTATTCGGGGCAAAGTGGGACATCTGCTGAACTCGAACTCGAGGGCTTTTATTGCACCTCGATATTTTGCCTCTCAACTTTTTTCAATCTCAATATGACGAGTGTGTGGTGTTTAACAGGATTAACAAACATTTTAATGAGCGTTTGTCCATATGTGACCTTTTTTAACGGTAGAGCCATGATTGAGTTACGAAAATAAACATCAGAGGTATCTTGGGATAAAAAAATGTTCAGGGGCGAAGTGAGACATACACCTGAGAGCTAGGAACTCGGGGAAGCACATGCACCTTAATTATCTTTTGAGTTAGGTTGATGTTTCGTGGAGTCTGACCTAATGAAAGCGATCAATCGAGCTCAACTCAACTCATACTCCAGCGGGAATTGCTCCAGCTAGTCAGCCCCGAGCCTATAATTATCTAAGTGCGAGTTGAACTCGAATTAATTGGATTATACTCAAATTGATTGGAATGATTGGGTTACATATCATAAAAATTTATTTAGCATGCTATTCTTTTTAAAATAAATTTCGTAATTTAAATGAAAATTTGGATAATAAAGAAGACAAAAATTTCAAATATCAATAAAACAATAAACATAAATTTATAAATATTTAAAATATAATAAAATATAACAATATAATACAACATAGTAACATAATAATATTTTTTTGAAGCAACTAAATTTGTAAAACTGAAACTTAAATTTTCAAAATGGTGTGAAGCGCAGAAAATTCTCTAAATCTCGAGATGATAAAATAGACCATGGCAGATTAAGTAGTATCGTGAAATCTAGTGACCAGGAGAATTTCATCAGGGTCTAAGACAATCGGGATATTTTTTACAATTTTTTAGGTGCTAAGTCGTATTTAAACTCAGAGCAGATTTTGAGATATAAATTGAAGTCGGGAAATGGCTGCAGAAATTAGGATCGATTCTAAAATGAATCGAAGTAAAAAAAAAAATTGTTTTGGGGTAGAAAGATCTCTAGAATGAGTGATGGACGTATGGCATGATATGGTAGTATGTCCAAAATAAAAAAAAGAAAGGAAAACAAAATAAAAGGAAAGTCAAAAGGAAGGAAAGAGGAGAGGATGGAGGTGAGAAGAGCTAAAGATAGAAAGAGAAAAAAAAAGAAGATTTTTTCGTTTATCTCTGAATCTGGAAATTGGATCGTAGGTTTTTCGTCGGAGCCAGTAAAGTCGGTCAGCGCGTGGGGAGAAATTTCTGTTAGATCTGAATTTTAGGTTTAGACAAGCTCCAGTGAAATTGAGGTGCACCCTGCTTGGGTTCATTTACAGTATAAAGGCCGTTTAACGGCAGGGTTTCTTGGCCAGTAAGTTAGGTCCCAAATTTTTGGGGTGAGTGTGAAAAAATTTTAGGAATTTTAGGGATGCATTTTTCGGACGATTCAGTACAAGATTTTAAGGATTGATGGAGTGCAAGCTCCAAGCTAGAACATTAGATATATAATACCATTACATCATACATGTTAAAGCCAATTTGGAGCACACCTCAATATCAGAATGTTGAGGAGCAAAATACCAAAGGAGTATCGAGACACAAACAAGGGTGCTTCTGTCTGAGAATAAAAATCAATTTTGTTTCATAAGATATTGCAAATATAGAAAACTTCTTAGAGGAAGAGAAGAAACATGAAGTTTTCATAATCCAGTTCAGCACGCTAGTTTGTTGTCAAGTGAAGTTGGAGAAATGTAGAATAAAGACAATTGGGTGAAATGTTGAACGTACACATGGTTTTCCTACTCATTAAAGGAAATCACCTACATTATCAATATTATATTATTTAAAAAATTAGGCTTTTATGGGTAAATCACGAAGAGAATATATTAAATGACTTCAATCAAGGGCAACCCATACAGAAAAAAAAATTATCTTAAAATTTTAAAAGCACCTAAGGGTTGCCCATGCACAATAACGAATTAGGATTAAAGTCGAGGAGCAAACCTTAAGGCTCGATTTTAGTTACGGAAAGTACTAATAAATTAATAAATTAATTACATATTTTTATTGAGCTCATTTCATTGCTTTTCTTTATTATATAAGGACTAAAAATTTAAACGTATATAAAATTTTGATGAACACGATTATATTTGATTTTACTTATCTATTTTACGATAAAACCAAGCACTAGAAAATTATTTTCTTATTATTTTTTTCGTTCCATAGTACTTTTCGGTTTTGTTTGGTACTCGGAAAGTACTAAGGAAAGAAAATAAAAAGGAAAATAGAGAGGAAAAAGAGGAAGGAAATAAATTTGGGCGAAAATAAAAAAAATATGTTTAAAAACTTAATAAATTAATTTTATATGTTTTATTCAAACTCATTTTATTTATTTCTCTATGTTATATAAGGACTAAGAAATTTACAAATATGTAAAATTTTGAAATTTTAACTATATTTAGTTTATTTGATAATTTTAACCGTGAATTAAACCAAACATGTAGAATAATTTCGTAAGTATTTTTTCTTCCCTTCCTAGAAAGTTTTGCAAACAGAGCCTAAGTAAAAAGTTTTGCAAAAATCAATAATTATAAGTCTTAATCCAATGGCTTGGGGTAGGGATAAATAAATTGATACGATTCATCAGAGATAATTTAGAAGTCACCCTTAGTAGTCTATCAAAAGAGATAAATACGTTGATATGATTCGTAGAGATAATTTAGGGATTGGGAGATTTATTTAGGAAATAACAAAATCTCATATTTTAAGCAAATAAAACAATAATCTCCAATCATGTTTCATTCAAATCTTTTTTATTAGATATTCAAGTGTGGAATCGATTGTCTATGCTTCAAAAGGAAAAAAAAATCAGCATGAACAAATCTCTCAACTGATTGGCATCAATAGTAGGTCCTTCAAGATAAAAATTAGAGTGCTTGATAATTGAATTTTCTGTGTGGTGGGGACTGATTTTAATGGTACATCACCTTTTTATTCTTCCAATTTGCCTTTCTAGTGATGTGCATACTATTTGTAACTTATGAAGGGTCTACAACATTGATAAGCCATCACAAGAGATACAGAAAATTGAAACACATTAATTGGAAAGCGTATGTTAGTTAAGACTATGAAGTCTTGAGGAAAGCATTTTCTAAGAGACATTAAGCAGAAACAATTTATGTGAATAAAGAGAAAAAGAAACAAGTTGAGAGAAGAGAGAAAGAATGAATATGCATGCAAGAACTCTCAAGGTTTCTTTATTCCCAATGATTTCAGGAAAAAAATGGAACAAGAAAAAAACCTAGAAAAAGGAACCCATAACAGAGGACTCTATATTCTGCAAAATGAGTCCCTCACTTACATACTAACAAACTGGGAGCGGCTTGAAATTTTCTTGGGCTAAGTCAGGCAAACAAACAAACACTTAAACTTCATGAAAGCAACTCAGCCAGAATTAGGATCACTTGTAACAATATACGTACTCAAATTGACATGTTTATAAAGATGAAAATAAGATGATAATTGAGAATACAGAAGGAATCTTCCAAGATTTATATCAGTAAGGAATCTTCCAAGGTATTGGGATTCAAACACTCAAGATCTCATGATTTTTAAAGGCTACAAGTTTTTCTTTGAATAGGATTCATAACTTCATGCCAGCAAATAGGGGGTTGTGAACGCGGAAATGAGAAACTCCTTCTTCACTCTAACAGATTGCAAGAAAAAAAAATACCTTTTTTGGCATTCAGTCACTGCTCTCTGAAGCTTCCCCACCAAAAATGCTCTCTCAACCGGAAATGTTCATCACAATTGAAGCATTTCTTTGAAATAACCGCTTACAATCGAACACACCCCAAGAAAATCTCCAACCTTGCTCCGAAATCTTGCTTTATCTTCTTTTAAAATCTTTGGTGTTATCTTTGAGACCTAAATCACTCCTACACACTATTGATTTCACACAAAATGATGTTGCAGCACTATTAACCATTTCCTCTGATAACTCTAAGCAAGTAAGCATCCAGTTAATATAGAGGATCGTAGCAATACTTATTTCAGGAGAAAAACAACAAAAACTAGAAATCAAAAACAGGAAATATCACATCCACTCTCTAGGCCTTAATTTCCAATTTCATTTATCCACCCAATCTAAACACAAACCCCGTTCTAGAATTCAAAACCCTAATGCAACAAAAATTATGGAATTCGAAAACCAGAGTATGCCATTACCTTTACTGTTGCTCATTATCTGATGAATCATGCCCTCCGATTGAACAACCTCCAAAATAATCCTCACAAGAAAAGCAACACACACCTCCATTGCTTACAGTTGAAGCCACCTGCCATGGTTGAAGAAAAGCTTCAAACTTGCTCTCAGATCTTGCTTTATCCTCCTCTAACATCTTTATTCGCTATACTTTAAGACCGAAAAACACGTTCCACAAAAACTTTATTCTCTCTGACAAACCCTCGTCCCTGCTTTGTTCTCTTAAACAACCCAGAAAGTACATACATTTTTTCTTCTATGTAAACCCTCTCCTCCATCATCGGCTCCAATACTCATGCCTTTCATGTTCCTATATTCTCTTCTTCTTCTCCCCAATACTCCCCAGTGAAGCCTTCCAAATGTTGTAGTGTTGAGGGAGTTTATCAGGATTTTAAGAGATAGGATTGAAAGGTAGAGTTTCAAAATATCTTTAAATTAAAAAATTATATTATATATATAAGATAATAGATGATGACACTTCAAAAGTACCATTGTTTTGGATTATTGCAATGACGTTCTAAAAGCATCAAGGTTAAGTCTAGGACTTATAATAAGACACATACACTACAATACTATTAATAAGCTCCATAGAAATAAAAAAATTATATAAGATAATGACACTTTTAATTAAGTGTCATTGCATATATAATCTTAATTAAATAATAGTATTTTTTGAAAGCTGGCGAAGCATCATAAATGTTAATTTTTATAATAGTGAGATGTGATTATTGTTTATTGAAATTCGTGACCTCCTTTTGTTTTATTTATTATATATTTTGTTGTTAGTTTAATCATCATATTTGCTATATACTCTTTTTGTTGTCAGTTTGAACCATCTTGCTATTATTTTGTTAGTTTTTCTTAATTTTATTTTATTTTTTAGAGCACAGTTTTTATACTCATAGCACTCTAGATTTCACCCCTGTAGCCCACGACTTGACCTCTATTAGTTAATGTATTATTATTAATTAATATTGTTTAATCTCCTTTCTTTTATTTATAATTTATTATTTTGGTTTCAATTTTCTATTTATCCAAGTCATATTAATTACTTAGCCACAAATTATTAATTCTTGTCTCATTTCCGGATAAATAATTCATGTAAGCTAGTTCACTTTTAGTAATGCTTATTTCGGTCTATCGATTCATCTAATAGTAATGCATTTTCAGTTTATTTATTTAGTTTTATTTATTTTTAAATGTGTTTCAATGTTTTATAAAATGAGAAAAAAAGAAAAAGAAAAAGGAGTAATTGCTAAACTAGAGATATGGTGTCAGGTTTGTTGTTTTTGAGGCGATTTTGATTGACGACTAATGCATGGGTGGGTATGTATATCTATTGTCCGACTGCCCTTCTTAATTTATCATTTATTACCCACTATGATGTTGGGTTTGCTGAAATTAGATTATTGTTACGGGTTTGTGTGTTGGTTATGTGTCTTATTTTTATTTTACTTATTTTTATGGGTTTGTGTACCTCTTGGTGTTGGTAGTTTGTTGCCTTAGCATTTGCTTTGTAATCTTTATAGTTTGTTGCCTTTTATTATTTTTATTGTTTGCTGCTATGGGTTTGCTTATTTATTTATTTTATTATTTATTATTTTGATGCTATAGGCGTGGTATAGAAAGGAAAGAGAAGGAAAAGAGCGTAGACTCATGTTAAAAGTGGGAGAAGTGTAATATTATGAATTAAATATTTTTTGAGAATAAATTTGGATATGAGCACTTTATAATTTAGGTAAGTATTAGTCCCTCGAGATTTTTGAAGGGGCCAATGGGCAACGGCGTTAGTGAGAATGCTGAGTGATCACCGAAGTTTAAAGTTTTTTTAAAATAAGATGTCATTGGGGGCAATCTTGGCTGAGAGCAATTTTGGAAGGCGATCACCGACTTTGGCGATTTAACGGAGCGATGATAAAACGGGTAAATACTATGAAAATTTTATAGATCTCGGATGAAGCAGGACCTTCTTGTTGGATTAGATGCCAATGTGGCCAGCGTCAAAGCCGGGTGTCAGTTGACAGCCGTCGACATGAATGCTTCGTGGATGTCGGAGTGGCCGGCACCGCTCGTGAAAATCGGCGAGTCTGGCTGTGCACGGGGCTACGCCCAGTCTGAGGCTTGTCTGACAGTTCATAATGACCACCTGAGGTCCGCATGCGGAGTAAAATAATGGCCGCCAGGCTACATCAAGACTACTTAAATCGATCGTATATCTGATAGTTCGAGGTTATTCACGTTACTCACAGTGGCGCCGAGATCTCTATCTGCTCCATGCACGGGAAATAGTGATCGCCGACCCGGGGTGATGAAGCCCGATGGGATAATTTCTACGTGGGTTACTCAGCCTAAGTGCGCATGTCGCAGCAGAGCAAATCACATTACTTGATTTCGCGAGCCTCTTTCGAAGATATCTACGTAAAGCCATGTCTCGAGGATCTCATAGAAATTTCCCTCCACGTATACACAAGTAGAATGCGAAGATAAAATAATCGAGTTTTCAAAACAAAAGCTTTTGTTAGAAAACTTATCTGTTAGTAAAATATTGGACTATATCGAGAATTCTTTGGATAACGCTAAGAAAGCAGTCCTTAGTTAAATCCAGTGATCATTGAATAACTCTCCTAGGCAATTCTTGGAGAAAATCTTCCGTCGAAATTCCTTCATAAACATTTTTAGTTTTAACTCAATTCGTTTAAGTATCGTCGCATCAACTCCTAATATTCTAGGGTTGCCGAGGCGTATGGAATCACGTAGTGCCAATCCCGACAACTCATGCTAATATATAAAGCATTGTATATATTAGCATGAATTAACTCAAACAATCATGTTATTAAATTGATTACCAATAACACCAAATTAGCTATAAATTAGTGTAATATGTGATCGTTTTGAATCGGCTTAACATCCGTAAAGTCGCATAAAAATCATGTATTTATTATTCATGTGAGAACGGTGAAACCCTCGGGTTGGCACTATTCGCAGCCGCTGACAATAGGGATTTTGCCAAAACCGGTTGGCTTTGAGATCGAAACCGCGGCTAATCCAAGTCTCGAGAACATCACGACCATTTACATGGATGCTTAAGCGAAGAATAACTCAAGTAGGAAAAGATCCTACCTCTTCAGGTGTCGAGCTCCGGGTGGTGTTCGCGCGTGGCTCGTAGCGTGGATGGAAAGCTTTGCTTCTTGTTTCCGTCGAGCCGTGTGTTGACATAGATCTGAAGAGCTCTGAAGACTCAGGCCTAGGCTGATCATAGTTTTTATTCGGCCTGCGCGTTTCTTCTTTTTGTTTGAGAGACAGTATTGAGTTTTGTCTTGATGCTTATTAACTTTTGATAATGCCTAATGTGTCCTTTTCTTGATTTTTTGACCTTTGAGCCTGATCTCGAAGTAATTCGTTTAAATGGTCTGCTCTGTCATTACGGCGTGTGTCACGTGATTACGTGTAGTATGTGACTTGTGTCGCATCATGTCCTTTACGAGCCGTTTTCACGGCGCAGACCATAGGGTCTTTCGAAAAGCGTGAAATTAGACTATCTCGAATTCACGGTCAGCGTAGTAACTAGATTTCCGCGTCACGATTCGATGATCAGTTTCTTGTGGAGATCTGAAAAATTTCGGGTTTTGGCCAAAGTCACGATTTTCTGCTTTTTGAAAATTTGCAGATTTTCTCGGTGCTGCGTTTAAGCGAATTTAAGGTAGTCAAAGGCCGGTCGGAATTTTAAGCTTTAGAGACAGTAATTATCTAGTAAAGAGCAGAAAGATATTTTGAGAATTTTCGAAGTTGGGTAATAATTTAAAGAGAAGTTCATATGAGATCATTAAACCGAATCGGGGCGAAATAAATTGTTTTGGGAG
The DNA here is from genome assembly GCA_016808115.1 of Tetrastigma voinierianum. Classification (NCBI taxonomy): domain Eukaryota; kingdom Viridiplantae; phylum Streptophyta; class Magnoliopsida; order Vitales; family Vitaceae; genus Tetrastigma; species Tetrastigma voinierianum. Next base: position 339,567 of record JAEQBH010005807.1, read on the forward strand.
CCAACGGTAGGGTAGAAGGGGACTATGGCGTGGCCAGGCCACGTGTTAAGGGAAATATAAAGGAATGAGAATATTTTGGGAGAAATATCTCAGTTTGTGATTTTGAAACGTTAGAGAAAGAAAGAGAGAGAGAAGAGGAGAGAAGCTAAGATTTTCTTGGCCCGATGCACAAAAGGTTTTGTCGGTGAAGTCGTCAGGCCAGGAGTTAAAGTTCTTCGTCTCGGCCCAGGGCTACTCATAGGTACAGGAAAAAGGATTTCTGCAAAGATCCTAAGAAGATTTGGAGAATTCAAAATATTTCGGGTTAGGAAGTATTTTGGGAGCTTCTCACGGTTTCTACCTACGTTTCAAGAGGTAGAGATTTTTCCTACTTTGGTTTTATTCCTACTTTGGGGATGATTTTGGTATTGATTGTGGGATGGTTTTATGCTATGTTTATGGCATGTTTTATGCCATGTTTGTGGCATGTTTTGTGGCCTTAATTGAGATTATATTTTGTGGCCTTGATTGAGAGGATATTGTGGCCGATGGAAAGGATTGTAATTCGGTGGAAGGGCTGTTTAGATGTATGGTTTAGTCAAAAAATGGCATGTACTAGAATTTCTTCAGGAGCTCTGCGGCACGCTATTGCATGTAGTAGCCATGCTATTGCATGTTTGGGCTTAATTACGTACTCGGGTATGCGATTACGTGGGTTTAAGCGTAATTGCGTGGACTCTGTATTTTAACTAGACCCTTAACTTTAAATAGCCATATCTTTCTCGTCCGAACTCCAATTCGCACGTTCTTGGACTCTATGGAAAGCTTTTTGAGTCTAGAATCTGACCATATGTCGATGAGTGTCATTTGGTGCTCACATATTTTCTGAAAATTTTATTGTTGCACAAAGTGTAATAATTACTTGGTTGTGTTGATGTGATGAATTTGTAAGTGCAAATGGTCATTACATGGCTAGATTGTGTGTGTGTCATTACTTGAACATGGAATGACATGTTATGTGTTGATGTTGATATATGCATAAATAATATATTGACATGAATGAAATGCAGTATGGAAGTCATATGCCGGTGATGTGATTTGTCCATGACATGATGAGTGGTGTGGATTAATATTTGTCCATGTAGCATTTATTATACATGTGGCATAACATGCTATAGTGCACTACATTGCATGAGCAGGACACATCGCATTTCATGGGTGTGGAGGTGCATGGATTGTGATCAATCGCCGTGCTTGGTGATTGATGGGTGGGTTGGTATGTTGAACGACGTCCAAGAGGGTCGCATAGTTACATGAAGCGATAAAAGAAAATGTGTGAAGATAATACTTGACGGGGATAGACATGATCCCCAGCGGTGAAAGCCCTGCGAAAATGTTGAAAGGCGTCACGAAACTGCGGTGGGACCCGAGTGGCTACCCACAAAAGACACATGAATTTTATATATAAATGATCATTGAGGTTTAACATCCAAAAATCTTTTGGTTTGAAAACAAATAAATTTGTTTTGTAAAATTATCATTTGATATAATCCACAAATGATAGATTTTATCATACATTGTAAGTATCCACATTGTGGTGGGGTAGTAAGGACTTCGAAAATGTTAGGAGTCGGTAATGACTCGGGATAGGGTGCATGGGTTAGTCTCATCTCATTTCATGGCATGACATGTAAATTCAACGTAGGATTGCATAATCTTATTAGGTGTGGTGTGAAATGTGAATGTGTGGAGCATGTGAATTGCGTATGTCTGCAACTTAGGTGGGGAGTATTTTGTGTAAAGATTTGTCTCTATTGAGGCGTAGCTCACCACTATAGGGATAAAATTTTAGGTCTGAGGCAATTACATGTGGTGGTGTCATTAGGAGACCTAAATTGTGAAAAAAGTCGGATTGTGGCTTTGTCAAAATCTTTTGTAAAACCTTGGAACAATCTAGTTCTAGTATGTAATAATGGTAAGAGTCGTGATCAGACTCTTGCGGGTGTTTAAAAGAGTAATTCACATATTTTTAACTTAAATATGGATAAATGAATCCGGGTAAATGGGACATAATGATGTAGTATTGGAATTTTCGGTATCCGCAGTGTGTCTGATTTGAGTATCAAAGCTTAGGTATACAATTTACTGAATGGTATTTCCGGCGGGTTGATGGTTGGTCAGCGGGACCCCGGATTTTGGGAGTGTCACAATATGGTATCGAGCTTAGGTATACAAATACCCTGGGGCTTAATGGATGGGTCTAGGTCATTGGGTCATTGGAGTTCAGATGTCACAATTTGGTGCATCAAAACATAGGTAATAGAATTACTTAGGGTTTGTGAGGCGTAATGTTTAGACCATTGCATACATTGTGTGTTCATGTTCATGTTCATGTTACACCCAGCTAATTTCTTTATGTTGTGTAGATTATACATGGTAAAAATTGTATATGGGAAAGAGGAACATAACAGCCAGGGCTACGAAAAGAGCAGATGGATGGTTCCTTATTATTGATGTCTATTAGAAGTTGGCACATGCACTACTAGTTAGACGAGAAAAAGGAATCTCAATTTGTAATTTGACATATGTAGATGGCAAGTCAAGGAAAAGGACGTAGAGGCGATGGAGCGGGGCAACAACCAACCCTTACGGGGCTTTGACCCGATAAGGCTTCATAGAGGCTATTGGTCTTGCATGGCCTCTTGTGCATGGGTAGTGTTGTGCCACTGTGCACGAGCTAGATGCAATCATAGGCTAGGGTGGGTCGAGTAACCTCCAGAGTTCAAGGCACATCATCCTTCGACCTTCAAGGGATAAGGGGACCTAATGGAAGTTGACCATTTGTTCCAACAAGTCAGAAAGATTTTGGAGGCTATGAAGATTACCTCCAATGCCACTCGGATAAAGCTGGCCCTATTCCAACTAGAGGGTGAATCCTAAGTGTGGAAAGTTGAATTGAGAAGTCTCGAAAAGAACTTGGAGGCAATGGAATGGAAAGGATTATGGAGCTCTTCATGAGCCATAATGTTATTTTGATTGCTGGGACATCTGAAAGCTTGGGAGTTCCTAGAGTTGAAACAAAGAACGATAGCCCGATTGTAGATCGTGGCTAAGTTAATAGAATTAGCTGTTTTCCGATGATTATGTGGCCACAGAGACATGATCAGAAAGTGAGAAAGTTTGAGGATAGTTTGAAATTTGTCCGTGGGGTAAAATTATAGGACATTTGGACTCGATGGTTAAAACTGACTATGGCGATTGAGAGGGAAGTGGATGAGGCCTGAGATTTGGGATGTGAGTCTTAGTGATAAAGAAAGGAGAGTCAACTCTCTTCCTTACAGCTCGGGAAAGTAGGACTTCTACTCGACAAGGGTTTTAGGGGCAGGGTTGCGGCTATCAAGGCCAATGCCAGGATAGGTTATCCCAAGATGGGAGACACTTTAGGGCTACTAGCCAATCAAGGTAGAGGACATGCTACGAGCATGCGTCCTAGATCTAAAGGGTAGTTGGGAAGAGCATTTACCCTTAGTGGAATTCGCTTACAACAATAGTTATCAGGCGAGTATACAACGAAGACCTCTAGAGTGTAAGGTAGGGGATCATGTCTTCTTGAGTGATGCTAAGGAGGTAGCCGGGTTCGACAAGTGGGAAAGGTATGATCGGGTATATCGGGCCTTTTGAGATACTCGACAGGGTGGGTATGATTGCTTATCGGTTGGCATTACTGCTAAGCTTATCATGTGTGTATGCAGTATTCCATGTGTCCATGCTCTAGAAGTACACTCCAGATCTGACTCATGTAGTGGATTGGGACAAGTTTGTTGTTGATACGGATGGGACCTTCGAGGAGGGATCGGTATGTATCATGGATGCGGGGGATGGGGTTTGCGAGAAGCAAGACCAGCAAGGCTAGTGAAGGTGTTGTGGCAACAGAAATTGAAGAGAGAGCGACTGGGAATGCGAAACACTATGCGTGCGATTATCCTTTCTTATTCGAGGAGGAAGGTATATTTTAGTCAGGATATTAAATACATTGCATATGCATGGGATTGTATGTGTTGTATGTATGTGAATTTCAGGACGAAATTCTTTTAAGGGGGGAAGAATGTAAAACCCGAGTAAATATGAAAATTTTCTAGATCTCGAATGACGAAATGGACCTCATTTGTTGGATTCGTGTCTTTACGAAATCTAATTCTGAAGCAATTTAAGTCGGATTAAGGCAGTTGGAATTTTTAAGTTTTGAGACAACGAGTGCACAGTGAAACCCGAACGAGATTTTAAGAAAAATTTCGAAGTTAGGTAATAATTTAAAAGAGAGTTCATATGAGATCATTTGAATTTGGTAGGGCCAGAAATAAATTGTTGAGGCAAAAGCAGTGGAACAAGGACACGTCTTGCGACGTGAGCCACGTGTTAGAAGTATAAAAAGGGACAAGAGATATTTTGGGAGAAATATCTCCCATTTACTAATTTTTTGAAACGTTAGAGAGAGAGAGAGAGAGAGGAGGAAAGAAGCCACTATTTTCTTCTGTGATTCATAGGGTTTCGTCGGTCGAATCGTGGGCAGGAGTTAAAGTTCTTATTACTCGACGAGGGCCCTCATAGTCTGAGAAAAGGGATTTCACCAAAGATCCTAGAAGAATTTAGAGGAATTCAAATTTTGAGTTAGGAAGTGTTTTGAGGCTTCCTACATTTTCTACTATGTTTCAAGAGGTAGAGATTTTTCCTACTGTTGTTTTATTCCTACTTTTGGGCTGATTTTGGGATAGATTGTGGGATGGTTTTATGCCATGTTTATGGCATGTTTTATGCCATGTTTATGGCATTTTTTATGCCATGGTTATGGCATGTTTTGTGCCGTGTTTGTGGCATGTTTTGTGGCCTTCATTGGGAGGATATTGTGGCCGATGGAAAAGGGTTGTTTCTGGGATGGTTTAGTCCAAAATGGGCGTGTCTTGGAGGCGCCCGAGGCTCACAGCCTTGGCTATTGCATGGCTTGGGCTTGGAGTGCGGCCCTCGAGTGCGCAGTGCATGGGTTTTGGCGCGGTGCGTAGCCCCTGCACCTTCAGGCCTCGACTTTAAGCCACCATATCTTTCTTGTCCCTAGGCTTCACGATTCACGCGCGTTCTTGGACTCTATGGAAAGATCTTTGACTCTAGAAGCATTTGGTGCTCCACATATTTTAAAAAATTTGATTGTTGCACCAAAATTACTAATTACTTAGGTGTGTTGATTGATGAATTTGTATGTCGCGAATGGTCATTACGCTTGGCTTGATTGTGTGTCATTGTAAACATGGAATGACATGTTGTGTATTAATATTGACATATGCAAGTAATATATTGGCGTAGAATGGGAAATCTGTTATGGAAGTCGTATCACGAGTGATGTGATTAGTCCATGACACGGATGAGTGGGTAGCATGGTTATATTGTATCCATGTAGCATTTGTGCCATGTGGCATGATATAACATGTAATGGTGCATTACATTGAGCTATGCATAGGACACATCGCATTTCATTAGTGTGAAGTGCATAGTTATATATATATATATATATATATATATATATATATATATATATATATATATATATATATATATATATATATATATATATATATATATATATATATATATATATATATAAAATATTGAACACTAGGGTTGAGTAATGAGACGGGAGGTTGAAATTTTGGACAAAATGGTCCATAATTAAAATGAAAAATGATGATGAAGAAATATTTTTAAGGTTTCACAGTGTATGAAAGCCCCAAAGAAAAATAGATAAATAATTTTAATAAATTGCTTTGTTTATATCTCTCTAATATATCTTTTGTAGGAAGGTGAAAAAAAATGGATATATATTTTTTGATTGTTTTCCAATAACGAAATGAAGAAAAATGATATGAAATTTTTTTTCTAAAGTTTCAGTGTGTACAAAGCTGGAAAAAAATAAAAAAAATAAATTTTAAAGAATTTATTGGTTTCTTGGAAAATGAAAAAAAAATTGGCTTTTGAGTGAATTTTCAGGTAGCTCAGAATGAACAAAGCTGATGAAAAAATAATCCAAATCAAATCAAATCAAATCTTTTAAAATAAAATTTTCTAAAATGAAAATTTTGATGTTGGTGCGATTTATCAAAATGATATGTCTCTTTTACCTATAAATGCAGGACTGCTGTTATATAAATCTTTGAATAGATAGTGTCTCGGGGGTGTTTAGTACAGAGATCTTTGTATTAAATTTAACATATTTGACGTAGTGTGACTGACTGGTGAGAGCGACGTGAAGTCGTCCACGGGGAATCTTCGATCGAGCACCACGGTTTTGACGGCGGGCCAACTCTTCGAGGCCATAGGGTTGCGATTCTTCTTGCCTGAGGCATGTGCAATAGTGAGGCAGGCGAGTCGACGACTCTGAAGGCAGAAGCACATCGCCTCCCGGTGTGGGGAGGGAGTGCTGGGTGGCCATCTGACATAAGATAGGGTGTTGGGTGACGCACAGAGAAGGAAGATCCATCTTCTTGACCGGGAAAGCGGGGAGGGCTTGTTTCCGAGGATATCGGGGGCCGGTCGAGTCTGCGGGGACGAGCCGGGATGGGACATTTAGTCGAGGCGGGGCGGGATGATGCTGTTATTTACCATTTGACGGCTGGACACTTTTCGACGGGATTGTCACGGAGGCGAATCCGATATTGTAGGACACCTCGGTCCGATCGCCGGTGAGGCAGAGTTAGGGTTGCATTCGGATCGTAGTTGACGTGCCGCCATTGCGTGACCGGACGCCATGGAGGATTACCCCGAGAGGCCGGATCCTGGGGTTTGGGACCAGTGTGATCCCGGTCAATGATAGAGAAGGCGAGGAGAGGACACCCAGTTTGTTCCTCCACCTGGTATGGTCGGAAGGCGTGCTCAGTGGGGTGCCGCACGGCACCTAGTGAGCCAGCGGAGCGGGTCCATAGGCGGGTGGAGGAGGCGTGGAGGTCGGGTGACCCGGGTTGCCGGCGAGTTAGGATCGGGGCTAGGCGGGATGATGTTCTCTTCTGCACTTGGCCCCAGGCATGCCTGGCTGGGTGTCACAGAGGCGGGAGGTCTCATAATGCAGAGAGTGAGCATGCGGATTAGTTGGATATACGGTCACGTTTCCTCTTGCACTTGTTGACTAAATTATAGTGATTTGAATTGGATGCATCATGTTCATTCATTAATGCATCTTGTGTGATAAGTTTGGGCTTAGAGGTTATGGCCTTTAGAGAGATGATGGGAAATTCTTCCCTAGGATGTAAGGTGAGAGTTGGTCAGATGTGTCGAGATCATGAGTCAGGGATCTCAATGATTATGCTCATGATGGATCTTAGGGTGTGAACATATTGAGTGTTGATGTCAGGCTTGACATGGATGAGTTGACAGCCATCGAGTTGTCGGTAATTAGGACCTTATTTGAGATTGTCATGCAGGCACGGTCTTGGAGTTGAGTGAGGTGCACATGTATGCATGTGGTTGGATGCGTATGAGTGGGAGCCCCGTCCCCGAATCCTCGAGAAAATCTAATTTAAGGAGGGCAAAATCATTCTATTTAAGGAGGAAAGAATGTGAAACCCCGAGAAAATCTAATTTCTCGAAAAGGGCAAAATTATAATTTCGGTAAAAATCCGAAATTTTTCTAGATCTCGGATGATGGAAACAAACTTCCAGATTGGAATCGTCTCGCGAATCACAGCTACACGTCATTTGGTGAATTAGGAGCCGGTCGAAATTTGCGCGTTTTCGAGAAGCGAGGCGTCGGCGGAACACTTGGCGCTTTGAAGTGGCACCACGGTGTGGCGTACCCGCGCGTGTCAAGCTCCATTTCGATCAGCAGGCTCAGATTGGGACCCCAGTGAACACATGGCATGATGCCATTGGGTAGAAAAGTCGAAATCGAGATTTTAGGGCATGGATGACATTTTTGAATTCTTAATGAGAATAGGACAAAGCGTGAACAATATCAGCTTCCCGATTTGAAGCACAAAGCGGCGGTGTGTTGGGCCAGGAGCGTGGCAGATTTTTTCATTTTGGGAGAGAAGGTGTAGCTGTCTGCAAGATCCGATCGATCGGATGGAAACCAGTTTCTTCCAGTAAGAAGGAAAGTTGCTCACAGCGGCCAGGGACTCTGCGTGAGCACACCGGTTTTGGGGAGTTCGACAAACTCAGTGAGTAGGGGGTTTTATCCTACTTGATTTACCTCTTGTTTAAATACTTTGTTGATGGTTGGTATGATTGAGGTATGAGGGCCGACTGATCGGTCCCAAACTTGGGGCCAAATTATTCGAAATTTTGGAGCTCATTTAGACAGTCCACGGTATTTGGGCTGTGTGTTGAAATTATTCAATAAATTGTTTTGAGCGAGTAGAAGATCGGAGATGGGCATAGGTCGGGTTCTCAGAAGTGGGCTTGAGGTTGGGCGAGTGGGTTTGCATGGGCGACCCAACTATTTGGAACACAGGGCTGATAAAATCAGTCGGGTTGGCCTAACAATTGGACAAAATCGTCCATGTGTTGTGTGCTTGAATTGTTGAAATGAATGGCAGGTTGTGGAAATAGATGAAGTTAATACATGATTCTAATGTGTTAACACAATGGCATAATTATATAAAATATAATTGTGTGTATAGGCCATTGGAGATGATATTGTGAATGGCTCAAGTGAGTTAATTTGAGGAGTTGGTTGATCAAAGTTAAAATTACATATAGTGTGATTGTAAATTTGAGAATATATGCATATCAATTGATATATTTGTATAAATTGTATTTGAAATGGCATAATGCATTTTCATATACCTTTGGGTAACCTAAATTAGGTGTGAGTGCATGACATAGATTTTGAAAAGCGAACATGGTTGCAAAGGAATTTCACAAGATGATTTTAGGAGAATGGGGTTGGGAGGCATCCAGCGGATCATTTCGGATGAGGACCATGACTTTTTCGGGGAGTTCTCAACACATTAGCCTCTAGGGTAGTCCCGTATTTTCACCCAGACGTTCGGTAGTGTATTTTCGAAAACAATAAGTTTTGTTTTGAAAATGAAGTTTTTCTCATACATGGCTTAGGCAGAGTGTGAGGGGTCGATTAGGGACTCAAGACATGGGAATGGGCATTTAGACGTTTATTCAAGTAGGATCACGTAGTTACTTGAGTGTGTGTTTACATTGGATCATTGCGTATGCGCAGGTGGGAATGCTTGTTTAGGAGTAGTTACTCTTTTGGCATTAGCTCATACAATCGAGGAATATTATTTGGTCTGGGGAGGCGTTCGAGAAGACGGCTCATCTTAGAGGCCGATTTTGAAGAAAATCGGGTTGTGGCTTTAAAGTTTTTGGTATAACATGTATTAGAATTATAGATTTTAATATATGTTTGAAATGAAGTGATGTAGTGGCACCAGACCAAGTAATATGTTGGTTGGGATATTTATATTGTGGTATTGATACGGGGCCCAGTGGCCATTATTTTGCTCGCATTTGGACCTGTGTTGCCCGTATTGGTATTTATTTGGGACCCGGGTTTGTATTTAGGTAGAGCTCCTTACAAGGAGACTGCGATTTTCTATGGTGTCGGGTTACGGCATCCCGCGAGTATTCACGAGTTGACGGGTTGTCAGCGGACACCGGTTGGGGCGTCACGAGTATGAAGAAAATTTGGACTATGGCTTTGTCGATCTTTATAAAACCTTGGAACAATCTGGATTACGGCGGTATGTAATGGTAAGAGAGTCGTGATCAAACTCTTATGGACTGTTTTAAAGGTAAATTCACATATTTTTAACTTAAATATGGATAAACGGATCTAGGTAAATGTGACATAATGATGTGGTATCAAGTTAATCGGTATCCACAGGTATCAAAGCTTAGGTATACAGTTACTTAAGGTAGTATTTCTGCGGGTTGACAGTTGGTCAGTGGGACCCGGATTTTGAGACAGCCGACTCGTCAGGAGGCTGCATCTACGGTAGAAGTTTCCTTGACTTTCTTTAGAAATTCTTCTTTTATATAATTATTTTTTAATTAACTATCTTGTATATATATATTTAATTTATTATTGACTTTAATAAGTCATTTTAATTTATAGTCTTACTATTTCATTTTCCTTATAAATATATTATCGCTTTTGTTTATTTAATTAAATTGGTTGTTAACGTTTTTTTGTTTAATAATTCAATTTATTTTTCCTTAACATATTAACCATCACCCACCTTTAATTTATTCAAATCCCCAAATTTAAAAAATTCAAGTTCTAAATTTCCATTTCTCAATTTTTAAAATACAATTGTCCAGATTTCAAAATTCAAATTCTCAAATGTTCATTTTCTAAAATTCAAATTTTCAATTTTAAATTTAAGCCATATTAGTCCCTTAAGTTTTTTTTTAATGAGACCATGGGCCTCTTCCCACATTGATTGGGATGCCCTAAGTGGTCTCAAAGTTTAAAGTTTTCTTTTAAAGTAAGAGGGCCTTGGGGGAAATCTTGGCTCGGGGAAATCTTTGGAGACGATTAAGACTTTTGGAGCGATTTGACAGGAGGCGACTCGGCCAGGAGGCTGCCTATCTACGAAGTAAGTTTCCTTTACTTTATTTAGAAATTCTTCTTTATATAGTTTTAATTAATTGTCTTGTATCTGAGGTTGGAAATATTGGTTTCGACGGATATACCAGTACTTGGATTTTATGGATATATCGAACATATCAGAGATATATCGGTGGATATTTTTACATGAATATCGATATATCAAAGTGCAAAAATGCTTTGAAATTCATGGAAATACTTGGTGAAGACAATACTCATACCAAGACATGATATTAGATATTGATTATAGGATTGAACATGTCATTCATAAATGTCTTGACTTGTACCCACAACCTCTCCATGGATAGAAAATTTGGGGTTCACCCACATTCTCGTTTGAAATCCTTGTTGCATTTGATATGGAATGTGGAATGACATTTGTTCAGGATGAGGATAGTTTTTCATTCCATATTCTTCATCAATGGAAGCCGAAGGATTCGAAGAATGATGACCATAACTGTTGTCACGAGGAAGCGAAAATGTTAGTGTCATTGGATGAATCAACATGATGAGTGACAATGCTCATGTACTCAAAACTAATGAAAATGATCCCTCATTGTGTTATTATCATCATGCGTTATCGACCTCTATATGGCTTTCCAATGGCTCGATACCTGAACCGATCTCCTAGACCATGGTCTTCATCTTGTGTAGCATGTATGAAATCATCTTCACTAGTGAATTGACTCGATGGATATTAACTGTTTTCAATCTGGAATATCCTATATCATTTCAGTATCACTCTACATCATTAGTCCCCTCTCACTTGAGCCATCATAACCTGTAGTAGAAGTATCAGCAAAACTAGGTCTACTACTATGTTCAACGCTTTAATCAAGAGATTAGAAGTATGTAATTTGAAATGAGTCGTTTAACTTGGTAGAACTTTCACTATAAACTTCTTTGGAATTAAGGCATGCTCGACATCGGCCTGTTTCTCGGTGTAATGCGACAGTTGATGGATCGGGATTTCCATCTTCATCGTCAGAATGGAGGTCACAACCCATTAAGAATAATTGATTATCTTCTTCTTCACCAAACTCGGCTAAAATGTCTAGTAAATCAAGGTAATTCTTTTGACAACTTTATCGGTCTCTACCTTCATATCATGTATATTTAGTTTCATATTGTAGTAACAAAAAGCTAATTGTTAGAGTATAGGTTAAGAAAGCCAATTTCTTTCTGTTTTGTATGTATTAGAGCAAATGTCTTTCGAATTTTCTCATTCTTGAAAATATGCGGTTGAGAAAGAACCTTAGGGCGGAATTCATGTGTGGGAATTAAGTTTCCATACATAAACCTCCGTTCAGCTATAATAAAATAAGCTAACATTCAAAATCTAATAATAACATGGTAATAGACTTTACTTTTAAAGTTTTAGTGAAATAACTAACTAAGAACCATTAAATCTCTTGGAGACTATTGTTGCTGATCTGAATCCTCTTTTCACATCTCGAATCATTATAATTTATGAATTGAAATGTACTTATCAAATCAATATATGTGTAAGTGTAACCAAATAAATTGAATCAATTAATTAGGTATAACCTATTGAGTGGCCTGCCTCCTTCCAAAATTACAAGGCCGATGGTAGTAGAAGATAATCTTTCAAATACTTTGTAAACTGATTAGGTAGCTCGGAGTTCTTACTAACTCCATGTCTATATTGAAATCTTGGATTCAAATAATATGCTACAAAAGTGATTTATAATTAGTATGTGATAAAGGAAGAGATAGTATGCATTAAATGTGATTATGATATTGTAGTTACTGCTTTGCACATGAAGAGGATGGCAGGGTTCTATCGATGATTTGCTATGATAGTTTTGACCTAATCTTTGCATTTAGTTGATGTAAATTTTGTTTTACCCAAAATCGACTCATACACAAATGGCATTGTTGGGGCGACTTGAATCAACAATCTGAAGAATTCACATATAACACCTCATAGATTAACACAAGCTTAGAGACCTCTAATATGTATGATCGAACATGAGTATTTCAACCTCATGTCAATAGTTTGATCGACTACCTTGTGAGAAAGCCATTCACTTCTTGTAAGTATCTTCTTCAAATCAGCCCTTTTTTTTAGAAGACTTTACAGGGCGTGCTGAATTTGTCGCAAATCTTGTTTGATTATATGATATCTCCACCATAGACCTTTCTCATTTCCGCCTTAACCAACCATGATTGTAGATGAAGTTGGTGATTTTTCCTACATTGATAATCAATTCAAAACAATCGATCTTTTACCAATGTCTTCAAACATAAAGTCAATGCGGTGTCTTTATGCATGATGTCAATATAAATTGTACTTCAACCATTAGCAACTTCCTTTTTCCACAAATACTAATCCATTATGTAACAATTTGCCTGACATTTGTTTCACCAACTTCCTTGATCACTTCCTTCAACAGACCATAAATGTATTTGTTGTCTTTGATCTTCATCGGATGCATCAGCGGACTTGAGAATGTGTGCTTCCTTTAGAATATACCATGAAATTAATGATGTTCCAATTTCATAGGGTTGAATCATCCATCACACACATAATTGTGCACCATAGATATTCCATTTCTCCTTTTGGAAGTTCACACAATTGTCATGTCTTTATACTCTATATCCAAGTATTTGTTTTTGATTTCATATGAAGATGGTGACTCTGTTCCCATGCCTACAAGTAGAATTAAAGGAATTAATTATATGGTTTTCAATTATAATATAAGATAATAATTTTATTAGAACACAGGCCGGATTTTCACATATTGGCTTGTTGTGCATCAATGAAATGTATTCTTGAAGTGGTGAGAGTTTACTTTGTGAGGCATAACACTCTCGTATACGAAGAATTTACTAATTAATTGGTCCATCATTTCTTTGATTGCACCACCTTTAGAAAGCATTTTTAATGATCTTTTGTCTTATTCACTTAGAAAATTTGTATAATGATAGGTAGAGAGTGAAGTAATGGATCAATTGTCTCACCTTTGAGATCTTTGCATCGTCTTATTGGATCAATCGGTTGTGAAGGCTCACCTATTACAATATCTCAATTAGAAATCAAAGTGAATCATTTATTCTATAAAAACTAATTTAAGTTAAAGATTTACCCATTTTTCTTTTGTCTCTCATAAATCCTTCTTCTTGTTGCCGATTCCATTCACTAGCTTTTGATGCACGACATGCTACTCAAAATTCAGCTCTCTCATCAAGGGTCATGTCAACCGGATACATACATACATCCTCATCAATGAGATGTTTTGTAAGACCCGGGAAAATTCGAATTTTCTGAAAAATGGTAAAATGGTAATTTTTGTCAAAACCCAAAATTTTTCTAGATCTCGGATGATGAAACATACTTCACCGTTGGAATCCTCTCATGAAATCTAGCTACCACGTCGGAATTTCGTGAATTAGAGATAGTCGAATTTCACGTTTTTGAGCAGGGTGTCGGGTGGTGCCGTATAATGTCTTGTAGAGACATGTGATGTGACAAAAGTCGCCTCTTACGTGTCTTATGTGACACATGTTGCATGATTAGTGAGATGATGGAGATGATATGGCAAGATTAAGCCATGTGTCAAAAATCAAAGCTAAAGGACACGATAAGTTAATTGAAAGGGAAATGGCTAGATAAGACAAAAGAAGAATAGTTTTATTCTTCATTTTGAAACACAAAGGGCAGTAGGTGTGAGATTCAGATTTTAGAGAGAGAAGAGTGACTCTACAGATTTCTCGGCGTTGGACAGTCGGTTCTCAAACCAGACGAGAAATAAGTATTCTCGTGGCAAGGACTACAATTGGGCGCGGAGTTTTGTGGAGTTCCGAAACTCCGAGAGGTAGGATCTTTCTACTTGGTTTTATTAACTGGCTAGATCGTTTATGGATGGGGATTTGTTGAGGCACAGATAGCCGTATTTTCGATCTCAAAACGCTGAATAAGGTGAAATCCCTTACTTGTGTGGGCGTGAGCGGTGCCCGGCTGAGGTTTCAGCATTCATGTGATTGGTTGTGTGATTTTTGTGTTGTTGGGTGATTCCAGTAGCGGTTGTTAATTGGCCATGTAGGCTAATTTTGGTGTTATTGTTATGAATTGGAATAACATGAATTATGTGAGTTAATTGTGTTAATATATGCATGTAAGTATAGTGAATATTTTGGAACAACTAAAATGCATTCCATATGCATCGGGGCACCCTAGAGCGATAGGGCAGGTATGACATGAAAATGAAAGAAAAGTGAAAATGATTGTGAAAAGAATTTCCAAGGGAAGATTTTAGAAGAATTGCCTTGGAGAGTTGTCAATGAGTTCATCTCGAGGCGGACCATGATATTTCGGAGAATTACCGACCAATTCACCTCGGAGGTTGTCGATATATTCATAGGAAACTCGGTAGTAAGTTTTCGAGAACAAAAAGCTTTTGTTTGAAAGAATTGTGTACACTACTCGCATTTGGCTTAGGCATGTGTGAAGAGTCGAGTGAGGAGACTCGAGACATGGGATTAGGCATGTAGGCGTTGAGTAGGATCGTATATTTTCTTGAGTGTGTTGTTTGCGTGGCGCGTGGCCAACTGGGTGGGGAGTAACCCATGTAAATTATCGGCTCTTGGGCATTGTTCGCACATCGAGGGATCGCCTCTTTAATCTGATGTACGGAGAGCAGCTCGCTGGAGGCCGCATTTTAGAAGAAAGCAGAATTGTGGCTTTGGTATTCATTCTGTATAACATGTGTTAAAACTTTAAATTTTGATATATGTTTTGGTTAAAAATATTGTAATAACTCTTGGTGTGTTATATAGTTGATGATGTTGATGTATGGGCCCCAGTGGCCATTTACTCATTTTTATCGATATCATGGACCGGTGTGAGTCGTGAGTATTGGTGAGTTGTACCTTGGGTGAAACTCCCCAGTACAAGGACTGCCGGGTTAGACAAGTCTGAGTCTGAAAGGGGACTCCCGATGGGTGGTATCAGAGTTACTGAGCATCAGAATGTCCATGGAGTTGACGGGTTGTCAAGCGGACCTAAATGGGGCATCCACATGTTTATGGCGTCCCCATTGTACCTCGTACTTGACTCAAAATTTCTTCTATATTTGCTCTTTCTTTGCTTTTGCTTTATTTTACGCTCTAACGATTGCCTCATTTCTTATTTCACTTCCCACATTTGGCACTTTTTGTATGAGTAGGGATTCGTATATGATAGTTGAAATTCGTAGTGATCAAAACGCACATCGCCCAAACCATAGTAATTGCATCTTATCTTATTTCTATTCCCTCCGTATTTGTGCAATATTTATGATGGATCTCGTATCGATATTCTTCCGCTATCCGTCGTATTAAATTAAACACTTTTATATCTCATTGACTTTGTACCTATAAACCATATTATTATACTATTCAAAATGAATCTATTTCATATAAAACTATGAAATTTATAATACTTCATACACAATGTGCTTAATATATAACTTAATTTCAAATATTAAAATTAATTTATTAATATATTATTGCAAATTAAACTAATTTAAAATATGAAACTTCATATAAAACTATAAATTTATAATATGCATATAATATTAACCAATATATAACTCAATTTAAAATATTAACTAACATGAAGTTAATTTATTAATATATTACTAAATTAAACTAATTTAAAATATATAAGAAAGATTTAAGTATAAAACTATAAATTTATAATATGCATACACAATATTAACTAATATATAGCAATTTCAAATATTACTTCCATGAAAGGATTTAATTTATTAATATATTATTACTAAAATTAAACTAATTTAAAATAAACTTCGTATAAAACTATAAATTTATAATATACATACACAATATTAACTATTATATAGCAATTTCAAATATTAACTAACATGAGAAATTTAATTTATTAATATATTATTACTAAATTAACTAATTTAAAATATGAAAGTATCATATAAACTATCAAATTCAAGCTAATACGTAATTTATTTTAAAAATGAAATCCTATTATTAAAATATATAATCTAATATAAAACTATATTATTAAATTTATAATACTATATAAAATTATATTATTATTTAATAATATAATATATTAGTTTATTTGATAATTTCATATTTAAGATTATAAATTTAATAAAATAGAAATATATTAGATCATTTTATTTTTATAATATAGTTTTATATTAGTTTATTGTAATATAATATGTATATATATATATATATATATATATATACATACATATTATATTACATTAAACTAACATAAAACTATATTATTAAATAAATGATCTATCTCTTCTATTTTAATAAATTATAATTTAATAAGTATCAAATAAAACTAATATATGAATTATTTTAAAGAAGACATTACTATTAAATTTATAATACTATATAAAACTATATTATTAAATATATAATCTAATATATTTCTATTTTATTAAATTTATAATCTAATATGAAATTATCCAAATAAAACTAATATATAGTTATTTTAAAGAATAAGTATTATAAAATTTATAATACTCTATAAAAACTATATTATACTATATAAAACAATATTATTTATATACTATATTTATTTAATAATATACTATATATGACATTACACAGAAACTAATATAAAACTATATTTTAAATAAAAACATTGCCTATTAAATACACAAAACATAAATACAACTAATGACAATTTAAAAGTAAATTAACATAAATACATACCTTAAATAACCTTGTTGAAACTTGAAACTTGAAACCTTCGACACCAAAATTCCCACTTTTTTTAAGAGATATCACAAAAAAAAAAAAATTGGAGTGAAATTAAGATTGGATATAGGTAGAGAGAATTTGTGATCAAATGAAATGATTTTAAAGGTATTTATAGATTTTTTTTTTTGGGTCAAACTAGCCGTTTGATGGTAAAAAAATATTTGTAATTTAATTATAGCATTTGGATTTAATTTTGGTGCAAATCTATGTTAGATGACCGTTAAACCATTGAAGTCTGATATAGCCCCATTGGATCAGTCAAGATTTCAAATATGATAGTTAGATGCATAGTCATTTGTTGGAGTATTCAAGGTCGAATTGAAATTTGGGTCGTAGGATCAAATAAAATTCAAATATGGCCTAGTTAGTCAAAGTAAATTTGTTGGAATAATTTCAAAACACATGTTGTGACACCCCCAGCCAGGGGTGTCAGTTGTGACTCCGTCGACCAGCGGAGAAAATCTATCGTCTCGTGTCGCGAGGACCCGTACCTAAAGTAAAAATGGCAGCAGGCTATACAATAATACTCATCAAAATACACCCAAATATATTCCAATAGTTCAAGAGTTATTACATTACTCTTAATACAAACACATTAAAATTTACAATTATAATACATTTTATACCAAAAACATCAAAGTCACAACCCGGCTTTCTTCAAATCGCCTCACAAAATACAGTGATATTCTCGAAAACGCTCCTTATGCACGAAATAATATTCCCTCGACGGGTGAGCAATTGCGATAGTGGAATTACCTAAATAGGTTAGTCATACAAGTGCGTATGCAATGATTCAATGTAAACCGCGCTTTCAGTAAATCGTGATCCTCTTGAATGTCTACATTTGATCCATGTCTCGAGTCTCGCGACTCCACTGCGACACTGTGTGTATGAGAAAACACCATTTTCAAAACAAAACTTGTTGTTCTCGAAAACACCTCGAATTTAGTAAAAAAAGTATTGAAATTTCTGCTCAGAGCGAATGTGTTGGAGAACCTTCCTAAACAAATCATGGGCTCCTCAAGTATAATTGTTAGACCATCTCGACACAATTCTCCAAAATCATCCATTGAAATTCATTTCGCAGCCATGTTCGTTTTCTTTTCTTTCATGTCATGCTCAAAGCTTTCAATTTCTAGAGTTCTGCGGTGCGTATGTAATGCAATTATGACATTTCAACACAATTTATACCAATATCAATTATGTGCATATATTCTCAATTTGTACTCATACCATATTCAATTTTGATCAACCAATACCCAAATTAGCTCACTTAGACTAATCACAGTCCATTCCAATGGCCTACACACACAATTATGTTTTATGTAATTATAGCATCATGTTAACACATTAAGTTCATGCATTAACCTAATTTCAACCTGACCTCAAGCCATTCATTTCAAACAATTTCATACACAATACATGACGTTTTTGGTCGATTCATATGGCAGGGACTATTTTACAGGTCCCAAAATAGAGCAATAAATTTGTCAGCCGAAGCCACTCGATAAGCTTGTCGGTTCAGCTGTGGAATCGGGTGTGTGATTCCAGGGCGCCATACATATAACAGATTTGTTGCGTAAGATTACCCTGGTACATTGAAGCGGTCAGTGAGCTGTCAGCGGAGTTCAAAATTTACAGAGAGAGATTAGGTACAGTTTTCAGGACCGATCTCAAACCTCAAAATCAGCGACATTTACAAAACATTTAAACAAGAAATTGTCGAAGTAGGAGAACCCCTACCTCACGGGTTTTGAAACTCCGAAACCGATACCCAGCGTAGCCCTCGGCTGCGATAGAACCACTTTGTTTCTTGGCGAAGAAGAAATCCGGCGGTCGTCGGCCGAATCCTTGAAGGAAATTACGGCGCTCCTATATAAAATCCTCATGTTTGGCCCGAACTCTCTCCTCTCTCCCTACTACGTCTTGGCTCAAAGTGGAGAAGAAGGCTCTCTTTTTGTCTCCGGCTACACCCACATCTCTCTTGATTGATTGGGGATTTAACTATCATAAGCCAACCATTTTGACACTCTTTAATGGCATCATGCCATGTGTCATCAGGCCCCACCTTGAGCCACAGGTTGGCTAGTTACATGGCGACAAGTAGCGCACTGTGTCTTGCGACTCAAAATGTGCCAAGTGTCCTACGGCTAGTTCCTCCGAAAAGCGTGCAAATTTGTTGTCTCGGAATTAAGCGAAAATTAATGTGGTAAATTTAGATTTCGCGAGGAGCGATTCAACGATGAAATCCAGTTTCATCATCCGAGATCTAGAAAAATTTCGGATTTTTACTAAAATTACGATTTTGCTCTTTTTCAAAAAATTGGAATTTTCTCGGTCTTTAACGTATGCAATGCAGTCGTTCGTCATATGCGAGGAAGATCTCACGATCGATGGATGCCTTTGGATAATCTCGCGTTCTCCGTCGATATATCTAGATATATGTCGTCGATATTTTACAAAAAATTCTTGCATCATCTTCACGCGGCGTATTCCACAAACTCTACATTTTCCACGATGTTTGATTTATCAACCGATATATACGCCGATAATACGATATTTCCCAAAACTTGATCAATCGATTATCGATAAGCCAATATCGCTTTGAATGTACCTATATCGGAGTATATCGGTAGATATATCCAACATTTTTAACCACCTTGTATATATATTTAATTAATTGTTATCTTTAATTAGTCATTTAATTTATGATCTTATTATTTTATTTTCCTTGTAAGTATATTGTTGATGTCTGTTTATTTAATTAAATTGGTTGTTGATGTTTTCTTTGTTTAATAATTCAATTTATTTTTCCTTAACACATGGACCATCACCCACCCCTTAATTTATTAAAATCCCCAAATTTAAAAATTCAACTTCCAAATTTTCATTTCTCAAATTTTAAAATATAAGTTTCCAAAAATTAAAAAATTCAAATTCTTAAATTCTCATTTTCTAAAATTCAAATTTTCAATTTTAAGATTCAAGTCTTTCCAAATCCCAAATTTCAAAAAAAATTCAAGTTCTAAATTTTAATTTGTCAATTTTAAAATTCAAGTACCTAATTTTAAAATTCAAATCCTCATTTTCTCAATTTCTAAAATTCAAATTTTCAATTTTAAAATTTACTTCCCCCAATTTTCAATTTCAAATTTTTTAAGTTTCCAATTTCTAAACTAAAAATTCCCAATTCCAAAATTTAAATGCCCTATTTTCAAAATTCAATTTCCCCAATTTCCAACCGCAAATTCTCAAGAGTTCAATTTCAAATTTACTAATTTCCAATTTCAAAATTCATGTGCCCGAATTTCAAAATTCAAGTCTCCCAATTTTCAAATTCAAAATTTCAAGTTTCCAAGTTCAAAATTACAAATTCTCATTCCCCAATATCCAATTTCGATTTTTCAAGTTTCAAATTTCAAAATTACACATTCTCAATTTTCAAAATCCAAGTTATCTAATTTCAAAATTTCAAGTTTTCAATTTCAAAATTACAAAATTCCCAATGTCAAAATTATAGTTCCGTACTTCAAATCCAAGTACCCAATCTCCAATTTAAAATCTTCAAGTTTCCAATTTAAAATTTACAAAAATTCATAACTTCAAAATTCAAATGTCATAATTTCAAACATCAAGTCCCTCAATTTCTAATTTCAAGTTTCAATTTTAGAGTTTAAAAATTCAAAATTACCTTAATTTCAAAATTCAAGTACCTTAATTTCAAAATTCAAGTCCCCAAATTTAAATTTTCAAAATTCAAGCCTTCCAATTTCAAAATTTCAAGTTTCCAATTTCAAAAGAGTACAATTCCCTCAATTTCCAAAATTATTTGTCATAATTTTAAAATTCAAGTCTCTCAATTTCGAATTTTAAATTTTTAAATTGAAAGTGCAATTAATCTGAAATTTATAAAAATTCAAACTCTTATTACAAATCTCAAAATCTCAAATTTATAAAATACAAATCTTAATAAGTAGGAACAACATCAAAAAAATTCCTTGAAGAATTTATTAAACATTAAAATTTTCTTAAGTGCGGACTCTAACATAATCAAGAATACGCATTTGAAAAAAATTCTCTGAATTAGTTTGTTAAATACGAACCTTTCTTAGTGTCTATTGAATGATTTTCTAACAACCTTGGGTTGAATGGCCTAAAATTGAGTTTTTATTTAGCGGATTGCCAGGTCACGCATTGCGAGAATAATTTCGATTTATTAGTACCGATGAAACTTGACTTAAAGGTAGCTTTTTGCCATATAGATTTTGCCATAGTGAATATTTCTGAAACCTTCTGACCTAAGATTTACTTTGTCTTATTTGTAGCTTCCTTGTTTTTTGTTTCCATACAGGAGCTTCTTAATGCTAATTATGGCTTCCAACCCAATTCCATCTTCATCAAGGTAATCCAAATCTATGCTCTTTCTTCCTTAATCTGTGTTGGCCCTAACATCATTTTTTTCCTTTGTAGTGCTATTCTTCCCCCCTTTACTTGGGCTAGAGTTCGCACATTCTCTTGGAGAAGCATCTTCTTCTCCACCTAGTTTCCCTTTTCCATTAAGATCAAGAACGAACTACTTCTTAGAAAGAAGTTGCCAGTCTATCAGTAAACCCCGACCAAATCATGGATTTGGGGTTTAGAAGGATGGGGTGCATGGATTACTAGGTTGTCCCCACATCTCAAACGACTTTGGATGGCATTGGGGATTGAGCAGTTCATTCATCTTACCATTGTAAACACTTCACTTGATGTGGAGTTGATGAATATGTACTTAGAGGAATTATAGTCCGAGTATTAACTCTTTTCGTACACCGCACCTTTATTTCCATCACAGCGAGAGATATTACCATTCTCGGGCATACCAATGCGGGTGCCGTCGTTATCTTTTGATATTCAAGACTCTTCTCTCCAGAAGCTATAGAGGTTTCTCTACCACTCGAGGCACGTACTTTGTCGTTATCTAGAAATGGCATGGCGTCAACTGCAGAGTTCCACTTAGGCGGTAGGCATGAGTTTATGCAGGTTCTCCTATCTTGGAGTATGTGTTTTTTCAGTTCTAGAAAGCTTCGACATGGAGTACCACCGTGGTAGAGCATTTTCTCTAGGTTGGCCTTATGCTTAGGCACTTTACTCTTAGCCTCGACTTATCGGGGCCATGAGTATATATCTGTTTTGATGAGCCTTACCATAAAGTTGGTGGTGCCTTGTGGTTCGTACAGATGTGGTTCTTTGCATAGTTTCCAGAGCTTTTGGACAAGGAACCTACATCTTATAAGACTTTGGGACATCATGTCTCACATTCTCTATGGACGATGCCCTATGATGATCTTATGTGTTTCTTCTTGGGATTGGTAGATCGAGCATTGGTACACTTATTCCTAAGGCTAATTCACATACATATCTTAACCAGAATCGGATTAAGCTTCATCTTAGCTATATCACATGACTTCCCCGAGAGTCAACTGGCCTCTGCTTTAGTCTTGCTTAGCCAAGTACTTATTTGAGAGGTTACTTCTTTTCATCTTTCATGTCTACATACGGCCCTACCTTCCTTTTCTTTGAGCACTTGGATTGGTTTTAATGATTCGGTGCCAACTTTACCTCCTTTGCCTTATGCTCGATAGACTTGGAGTTGCATAGACATTGGTTAAGGAATATCGAACTCTTTCATGCTCCATTGGGATTACCTCTCTATCCACGACTCCGTCCTTCTCTACTCGGTGGGATATCATATTTGTGAGCTTCTCAATTCTTACCTTGCACACTACGGGTAAAAGAATCATTTATTTGCATTTTATTCATAAAATTTACCTTATGTTGATTTCCTCCATTTTCTCTGAGATTGACTTCTTACCTCTGGCGGGACTACGAGAAACTTCAGGAGTAGTCGAGGAGAAGAGAGCTACTTCTAATGATCGGCACAAAAAGCAGCTTTCAAGGATGTAAGGAATTCTTCCAACTTATGATGTAGTCGTCTCATGAGCTAGCCATCAATTTGATTTCTGTCACAGTTGATCATCTATTGAAATTAAAGAAGTGTAAGATCCCTCTGAAGATAGGGAACAAGGGTCGGCTTATGGAGTAGAGGCTTCAAGTGAGGATGATTCTCAAGATACTAAGCGATTGCACGGATAAGACCGAGAGGCAGCCCGGAGGTTTAGATGGAAAAGGAACCTGCCAGTTGGAAGGCCGGTATGAGCATACTTCTCGGCTACTCCTTCTTGGTTTATTCTTTACGCTTCATTTTCCTCTGTATTTTCTTTTCTTTTGCCTTATATTTTCCATTTGGCAAGTTTCCAGAATCAACTTTCTAGATAAAGGCGGAGATGGATTTATCTTTGGACTTGTCTTTCTTAGACTAGACCACTCTTGTCCCCCAATCCTCAGTATGCCCTCCTAGTGATTCAAATGTAGCATTATGACTCACTCTCTTTGTGAGCCATTTAGTTTGAAAACTTGGACACCTTTCTTTGTCAACTAGCCGGAAAGGATGCTTTTATGCGACTTGGTGAGTGTGGAATCGACTTCCAAATTACCTCGATCCAGATTTTTTCATTTCAAGGCTTTAACTTAGACTTCTTCTATTTCCTACATTGGATCGTGCTTTGGGAAATCCCGATATGAAGTCTTCTCAAATTAGATGCCTTAAAGAGAAAGAAGTGAGTTTGAAGCTGACTGACTGCTAGAAAAAGCTATGCGGTGGTTGAGTGAACTATGAAAATGTAGTTGCGGCTCACTCTCACGTGATCCATTTGCTTGGCTTGGGCACCGCGCTCTTTGTCTACTAGCGAGAAGGATGCTTTTATGCGGCTACGGCGGTGTTAGCATCGACTTCAAAGTACCCAAGTCAATTTTTCATTTAAAGGCTTTAGCTTGAACTGCTTCTATTTTCCCTACATTGGATCGATGCTTTGAAATCCGATATGGAGATCTCAATTAGATGCCTAAAGAGACGAGAGGCGAGTTTGAAGCCCAGGCGCTCGACACTTCTTAAGAAAAAAGCTATCGATGATTGAGTGAATTGTACACTTAGGAGTATGATCTCGAGAAGGCGTATTAGAGTATTGGCGAAGAATGGAGAAAGAAAATATGAAGACCTCTTTGGTAGAGTAGGGTGGAGTCATAAAGGCTCCTTGACTTGAGCATCATAGAAAACGAGTCATAAGGCCATTTCTTAGCTTCCGATCTTATTGGGAACAACCAAATTGACGAATTCTGAGGAAATTAGTACATCTGTGAAATTGCCTTGGATATTGGTACTCTCTGTTCCTTTGATTTTTCCATGATATGACTTTGACATTTTCGAACAATCTTAAACTGATGAGACTTTGACTTGGGAACTTTGTAGTCATTTATTTGGCATGTTTTCAATTGTAAAGTCTCTTTCTTGCTTATGCCTCTTAGTTGCAAAGCCTGTAATGACCAGTGATTGTCACGAGGTTAATATCTCCCTTTCTACTCTTTCTAGGTGGCCGTGACCTCTAGTTTTTGCAGTGGAAAGTGGAGGTGGAATGTATTAACGAGATGTTGTTGGAGACTTATTGGGCACTACTGCTGCACGGGGGCACTACCTTGCATGAAGCACTACAACCATGACATTGCATTTGTGGATCAATGTAGCACTAGGCCTACCTTTGATGTGTGTTGATGTTTGTGGAATAATTTGTGGAAAAATCACTGACACTAGAACATGTGCACTTCTGATCATGACATTGCATTGCTAGTGGATCAGGTGGCATCTAAGCCTACCTTTTGATGTGTGTTGATGTGTGTATGAACTGCGTAAAAATCGCGGCCACGCTTTACTATAGCCATGACATTGCATTAGTAGATCAAGGTGGCAACTAGGCCTACCCTTTGATGTGTACTAATGTTTGTGAAAAGATGCTTTAACTCTATTTTTTATTAAAAGTGGTCTTTGGACCCACTTTCTTTGAGAATATATACTATATGCTCCAGTATAGGTACAACATTGGAGAGATTTGTCAAACAATGGCTGCACAAAGCCCCTACCGATGTATTGAAGCCGAGTATGTTGTTGGACAAATTTATATATTTGAAACAATGGCTAAAAAGCCTACTTTTCTCCAAAACACGAATAGAGCAGATACTATGTTAGAACTTAAATGCTTGAGAAATAGTGGCTAAACTGTTGGAGTCAAAACATAAAACATTCCCCTAACATTACCCCTTTAAAGGACGTGAAATCAGCCTAATTCTTTTGAGAATTTTTCCTACATGGTAGGGAAGTACTTCTTCAATTATTTCCCATTGATGAACCTCTTGTGTAGGTTTGCTAACTAGTATGCGTTTCTAGGTAGTGCAGTGTACCTTGAAAGGTCCTTTTGGTTGGAGACCATTTGCCCGATTCTTTGTCTTTAGAACCCATTTGTGAATAATCTTCCAAACAAGCTTTCCTTCTTCAAAGTTTTGCATCTTGATTCTCTTGTTGTAAGTCTGAGCCACTTTATTTTTCTGAATCAACATGTAGTTGAAGGCTTTAATTCTTCTATCATCTGTTGATTCAAGTTCCATCATCATGATCTCGTTGTACTCTTAAGGAGTAAGGCCATTTTGCTTGGAAACTCTTAGAAAAGGCACAACTACTTTCATTGGGAGTACTGCATCTTGTCCATAAGATAGAGAAAAAGGACTTACCCCTGTAGAGCTTCTTTTGGAAGTCCTATAGGCCTACAATGTCTATCATAAAATCCTATGCCAATCTCTGGGATTCTCCTCTAGCATTTTCTCCATGTGATTCTATCAACATTTTTGTTGGATCTTACCTTATCCATTGGCTTGGGCATAAAAGGAGTTGATATGATGGTGTATTCCATAATCATGAGAGAAAATAATTCCTCTTTTCCCGATGAACATTGTTCCTTGATCATTAGTGATAGAATGGGGAATTCAAACCTATGAATAATGCATTCCTTGATGGTGGATCGCATTCTTCTGTTCTTTTCTTGATAGTATTGCCTCCCACCATAGTGAAATAAGTACATAGCCACTAAGATGAAGTTGTGCCTTGTGTCTTATTTGGATGAATCTTCCCGATCGGATCCATGGCCTATCTCTGACGTCGGCTTTACTATTTAATGTAATTTACTTGATAGGGATCCTCTGTATGCTTCCATATTTTTTGTAACTGTTTTACAACGTTTGGAATAAGTGATCTGATCTCTTGAATAATTCGGCCAAAAATAGTCTGTCTTCTAATTAACCATACGCCTCTTTGCACTCTAGAGCTAGTAGGCTCCTGAAACTCCTTCATGAACTTTCTTCATAGCTTCTATGTTGTCTAGGAAATATAAACACTTGAGTAATAACCGCCGAATCCTTTCTATATAGATCTTCTTCTAGTAGAGCAAAAATTTTGAGCTTGAGCCTTTGTTTTGGGGAACCCTCTTGTTTGGATTCTCTAAATATTCTTTGAATTATGTTCTTCAATCTCCGGCCAATATTCAGAGTCATTGTTGAAGATGTCAAGAGTCGATCACCCTTTTCAAAGGGTGAAGGGAGTGATTCTTCTTCTCTATCATGATGAGCTTATGGGTTAATTCTTCACCCATTTTTACACCAGAGGCTATTTGAGCATGCTCATCAGCCTCCTCATTTGATTCCCTAGGCACATGTTCAAATTCCACATTGTCAAAGGAGTCTAACAGTTGAATGGTAGTAGTAAAGTAAGGTGTTAATAGCAAACTATTGCACTTATACTCCCACATCAGTGCTTAAGTACCAATTGAGAATCTCGATGACTCGAACATCTTTTTGCCCTAATGTCTAGTAGGATCTCTAAACCATTCACTAAAGCTTCATATTCGACCCGATTGTTGGTGCATTCAAAGGCTAGATTGAAAGACAATGTAGTCTTTACTCCTCTTAGTGAGATAATCACTTATTCTGTGCACCAGCCCCTAAAATTTTAATTGCTTTCGAACCATCAAATTTGAGGATCATGGCTCTTTTACGCTGCAAATTCCCAACTCCACACTTTTATATCCCTGACCTCTAAGGAAGGAAAATCAGCTAGAAATTTGTCAATGCTTGCCTTGACTGATTTAT
>JAEQBH010005808.1:0-148384 GCA_016808115.1 Tetrastigma voinierianum
GATGATGTGTATGCCATGTTGCATATGTGTGTTTGGTGGTGTGCTTAGTGGATAGCATATAGGAAAAAATTTTGGGAATTTTTACAGTGTACAAAACTGGCAATGAAATAAATTGAAATCAATTTATTTGGTTTATTGGATGACAAAATAGAAATTTAATAAAATTTTAAGGTGTTAGAACACTTTGAGGGTTTAAAGTGAGTAAAAACTAGAAAAGGAAAATAAATGAAAAAAAAATGATAAAGTGAAGAAAATAAATTCATAAATTTATTCAGTTATGAGGTGAAGAAAATAATTTTCTAAGGTTTTACAAGTTGTAAAATTGAAGAAAATGGAGTAAAATAAGTATTTTTGAAAAAAAAAAAAAAAAATCAAATCAAATAAAATTAGACAAAATTTTCGAAAAATAAAATTTTCAAAAATGAAATTTTCGAAAATAAAATGTTTGTTGAAAACAATATTTTAAATGCAAAATTGATTGCCTTGCATTACCTGTAAATGCAAGGACAATGTGTATACACTGATTTATGTGTATGATTAGTGTCTCGGGGCTGTGTTTATGCCTTAGAGATATTGTATTGAGATTTAACTGCCATGTTAATTGTGTAGATGGCACCACCGACATTTGACCAGCCGTAGGTGTTGATCGGTGGGCTAGAGCTATAGGTGTTGCGTGTTTGCTATTGCCGCGAGCTAGCATGGCGGTGGTCGGGGAGGACCTAGTAACCTCCGAGTTTAGGGCGCATCATCCTCCCGACAATCGCGAGGGGAGGGCAGATGGTGGCAGACCATTGGTTTATGCAGGTTGAGAACGTACTGGAGGCTATGGAGATCACCTCCCGATACGAGACGGGATCGGGTTAAATGCATTGTTCCGGCTGAAGGCGAGGCCGGGTATGGTGGAGATGGGCTAGGACACCTAGAGACTTAGAGGTTATGACATGGGGATTTCGGGGAAGCTGTTCATGGGTAAGTACTTTCCGAAGGCTGTGAGGCATCGCAGTTTCGGGAGTTCCTAGATTTGAAGCCGAGGCGATGGCGTGATGGACTCACGTGGCTAGGTCACGAGTTAGCCGATTTCGCGTCGATTACGTGGCCAGCGGCGCGAGTGAGAGATTCGAGAATGGGCTGAAGTTGTCCATTCGGGCAGGATTGTAGGGACTTCGCCTCGGGGATGGTTCCATGGTTGGGACCGGCCCGACCGTAGAGAGAGATAGAGGATGCTCGGAGCACTCGAGATGTGAGTGTTAGTAATAAGAGGAAGGACAGTCAGTCTTCTTCCGGTTCGAAGAGGCGAGGCTGGTTCGCGGGGGTCCCTGGAAGTCGCGGCCATCGGACGCTGGGACGGATGAGATTTGCGGTCGGGGCGGGACGGATGGTGTGCTACCATTGTCGGCGGCCTGAACACATGAGGAGGGTTGCCCCGAGAGACGGGGATCGGGGTTTGGGGCCCAGCCGCAGTCCAGTCGGTAGTAGGACAAAGGATCTGATGCGTTCCTCCAGCGGCGCGGTGTCTGAGGCCGGAGGGGCTGATCTCGGACCAGGGAGCTGGGCTGCCTCCGTTTCACGGGCGGGCAGGGGCGGAGTATGGGTAGGGCGGAGGCGGGGCCCACGGGCGGGCGTCGGGGAGTTCGGGCGTGTCTCGCCATCCTATATGACGAGTGATGGATCAGCCGGGTTATACGGGTGCGTTTTGCTATCTACGTATTGAGAGTGTTATTTGATTATGGTGCTTCGCATTCATTCATTGTTGCATTAGTTGTGATAGAGTTGGGCTTGGGGTTGAGACCCAGAGAGGGCCTTTGTATGTGAGTTCTCCCTAGGGATTAGGGCGAGGATAGTGATGATATGTCGAGGTTGCGAGTTGGAATCTACGGTACTTTACTGATGGACTGAGGATCATGGACATGTATCGAGTTTAATGTCATCACGGGGATGGGTGGCTGACCTTCTGAAGTCGTTATCGATTGTGAGCGTAGGAGGGTTACGCCTACACATGGACCCGAGTACTCGTGTGGCATTTCGGGGTGACATAATGTTGCAGGACGGTATCTGAGTCTAGGTGTCGGGGGGGACGAGTTAAGCGGGTTGGCTAAGCGAGCCTTACAGGGACGAGGAGACCTTGGGACTTAGATCTACCTAAGTGTAGTTTGCGGAGTATGTGGATGTCTTTCGGATGGGCTACGGACTACCTCCACGGAGGGGTAGTAGACCGATGTCGAATTACACCTGGCACTTAGCTGAAATCTCTATGACTCCATAGGATGGCACGGTTGAGTTGCGGGGCTTTCGAGTCCAGCCTTCCCGGGAGTTCTTGGACAAGGTTCATTAGGCCAGAGCACTTCACCAGGCGCTCCGGTTCTATTTGCGAAGAAAGAGGACAAGACCCTTCAGGCTGTGCATTGATTGAGCCAGTTGAACGGGGTTACGATCGAATCGGTACCCATTACTGGGATTGACGATTGTTTGATCGGGTTGGGGAAGGGCTGAGTCTACTCAAGATAGACCTTACATGCTTGGTTACCATCATTTGAGGTTAGGGATATGGATATACAAGACAGCGGTTATTATGGGCACTTTGAGTTTACGGTGATGCCCTTTGGATTGACGAATGCGCCAGCAGCATTCATGGATCTCATGCATAGGGTATTCCAACCTTATCTAGATCAGTTTGTCGAAGTCTTCGTGGATGACATCTTGATCTACTCCCAGTCGGAGTGGGAGCATGAGTATCACTTGAGGATCGTGTTACAATTGTTAAGAGACCATCGGTCATGCGCGAGTTCGATTAAGTGCGAGTTTGAAGCTGCGGGGTGGATTTTGGGACCGTGGTGTCGACACCGGGTGTCGGTCGACTAGAGAAGGTTGAGGGGACGTGATGGAGTTGGGAGAGGCCGAAGTCAGTCTTCGAGATACGTAGTTTCTTGGGATTGGCTGAGTATTACAAGAGATTCATTAAGGATTTCTCGGGGATAGCCATTTTTATGAAACTAGGTTGACCGGAGGAGGTCGGTTTGTGGTGGGATTGACCGATGCGAGGAGGCATTCCAGGAGTTGAAGGAGAGACTTAGCTCCCATCTTGATAGTCCTGGACGGGGACAGGGGTACACAGTGTATTGTGATGCCTCGAGGGCCGGATTGGGATGTGTTTTGATGCAGTCTGGGAGGGTAGTAGCTTATGGTTCTCGTCAGTTGAAGAATCACGAGCAGAATTACCCCACACGACATGGAGTTGGCAGCCGTAGTCTTCGCCTTGAAGATTTGGCGCCACTACTTATATGGCGAGGAGTTCGAGGTGTACTCAGACCATAAAAGTCTGAAGTATATTTTCACATAGCGGGGATAATATGAGGCCATGAGATGGATGGAGTTCTACTAGAAGAGTTATGACTTCACTTTGCATTACCATCACGGTAAGGAAAATGTGGTAGATGATGCACTCAGTCGAAAGTCACGAGAAGTGTTGGCTGGTATAGCTTCGAGAGTGGCGGATGCTCGAGAGCGTAAGGACGAGTTTGGGCTATAGTACGACAAGCGATTCAGGGGCACGTTGGGAGTTTAGTGGCTGTATCTCTGTTGAGTAGAGTGATTGAGGTCCAGTGGCATGGCCTTGAGAGATGAGTGTCCATCGGGGACCCTAAAATGCAGTCAAATACCCAGTGGCCCATTGAGACCGTTCACCTAGATGGTAGTCTTGATATAGGGACGGGTAGTGGTTCCCCAGTTGGCCGATTTGAGAGACGAGATTCTCGGGGAGTTTCATTGTTCTTGATTTGCCGTGCATCCGGGTAGCGAAGATGTACGGGATCTTCGTCGCGGTACTATTGGAGTGGGATGAAGAGACACGTAGGGGACTTTGTTCAACGATGTCTCACATGTCGGCGAGGTTGGGGCACGACACGAGGAAGCAGAAATTTGCCGGCCGTGGAGGTGGGCCCCGAGTGGAAGTGGGAGCCGTCACGAAGGACTTTGTGACCCACTTGCCACGGACCACGCGAAGCATGGCGCGATATGGGTGATAGTGGGCCAAACTCACGAAACCGGCCACATTTTCGCCCGTGCGGATGACCTTCGCCTTGGAGAGATTACGCCGGTTATACATTACGAGAGATAGTCGGTACATGGGTACCATTATCCTTAATTAATCGGATAGGGACGAGTTTACGACACACTTTGGAAGAGTTTCAAAAATTTATGGAGCCTGCGGTGACGATGAGTCTGCGTTCCACCTCCAGACAGATGGTCGGTGCGAGAGGACTGTCGGGTGATAGAAGGCATGCTACGAGCATGCTTCTGGATCATAGAGCGCGGTTAAGGAGGAGCATTTTCCCTTGAGTGGAATTCGCCTGACCAACGGTTATCGGCGAGTATCAGATGGCACCGTATGAGGCACTATATGGGAGGCCATGCAGGTCACCATTATGTTGGACCGGTGGGAGAGAGCTCCATCCTTTGGTTCGGATCGATTAGAGACACCTCAGGAAGGTGAGCTTGATCACGATCGCGTCTTCTCGAGGCTCGGAGCGTGAGAAGAGTTATGCGGATGTGCGGCGTCGACCTTTAGAGTTCGAGGTTGGGGATCGTATCTTCTTGAAGGAGGTGATCACAGAAGGTGATCGGGTTCGGCAAGCGTGGGAAGCTATCGCCAAGATTCATTGGACCTTTCGAGATACTCGAGAGGATAGACACTGTTGCGTACCGGTTGGCTTTACCGCCCAGCATGTCAGGTGTCCACGAGGTGTTTCACGTCTCCATGCTCCGGAAGTACACTCCAGATCCAGCTCATGTGGTGGATTGGGGACAGATAGAGGTTGACACGGATGGGACCTTCGAGGAGGGACCGGTGTGCATTTTAGATGGCCGTGATGTCAGTTTGCGATGCAAGACCGTGAGGCTAGTGTTGGTGCTATGGGCGTCAGCGTAGATTGGAGAATACGTGGGAGTGCGAGGACACGATGCGGATCCCACCATCCTTCTTGTTCCCACAGGGATGAAGATACGTGGTTTGTCGTTTAAGATTTAAATGACTGTTTACATGCATGGTAGAGAGCACGTTGCATATGCATGTGTTTAATTATGATCATTCCGAATTTTGGGATGAAATTCCTTTTAAGGAGGGAAGAATGTAAGACCCGAGAAATTCCAATTTCTGGAATAAGGGCAAAATCATAATTTCGATTACAAAATTGTTATTTCAGTTAAAAATCTGAAATTTATTCTCTAGATCTCGGATGACGAAACGAATTTCACCGTTAGAATCGTCTCACAAAATCTAGCTAGCACGTCGAATTTCGTCCAATTCCGAGACAGTCGGAGTTGAC
This sequence comes from Tetrastigma voinierianum, assembly GCA_016808115.1. Taxonomy (NCBI): domain Eukaryota; kingdom Viridiplantae; phylum Streptophyta; class Magnoliopsida; order Vitales; family Vitaceae; genus Tetrastigma; species Tetrastigma voinierianum. Next base: position 5,322 of record JAEQBH010005808.1, read on the forward strand.
ACGTTTTTCGAGGCATCGCAGTTCGGGTGCCGTAAAACGATTTTAGATGCGACGAAAGTCACATATAACACGTACTCATGTGCCATAAGTGGTATGAGTAGAGAAATGATGAAAATGGATGGCCGAGATAGTGCCGAATATCAAAACTGAGAAAAGAGGGACATAATGGTCAATTTTGGAAAAGTTTAAGTCACTAAAAGACAAAAAAATGGAGGCAAAATTCTTGTCCCTTACAAAATGAAAATGAGCGAAACATGGGAAGGATACGTGGCTGCGAAGAAAAAAAATGGAGGTTTTTAGCGTGAGAAGATCTAACTTCTCTCTAAAAATATGGGCGATTCGACCGTCGGCAGTCTTCGGGACAAGAAGGAAAGCTGCTCTACGCGGAGAGGGCTTCGCGTGGGTACCGGATTTAAGGAGTTTAGACAAACTCCGTTGGGTGAGGTTTCTCCTACTTGGGTTTTACACACTTTATTTAAGTGTTTTTCAATGTTCGGTTAGCTTAAGGCCTTGAATAAGCGTTTAATGAATTGAAACTTGGGCCAAGATTGTTTGAATTTATTAAAACCATTTGTGAAAGCTTGATGGCCGTGAGAAGTACATTACGGGCTGTTTGGTGGCTAATTTGTATCTTTGTGTTAAATCATGTGGTTTTGGATGAGGTCGGGAATGGCCGTGAAATGCGGGTTCACAAAGTGAACCGATGGTGTGATTTTAGGGAATAGTAGCAGGGGTTTCTTATTCGGCTTGATCCTCGAAAATATATATTTTTGTGAAATAATGTGTTTAGTTGATAATTCCGTCGAATTTCGTGTTTGATCATTAGCCCATGTGAGCTAACTTTGATGTGATGAAATGCGTAATTACATAACATGATTGTGTGATTGAATTTTATGTGAATATATGCATGTTCTATATTACATGAATTAAACTAATATTGGGCAGCATACATGGAATTTCCATGCCTTTGGAACACCCAGGACTATAGGAGTGAGTGCATGGATGAGTCTAGAAAATGGATTCGGAGGGTTGTCTAAAAATATTAATTATCGGGTAGTCCAAATTAAAAATATCAATCGTCGGAGGCAGTGATTGATATTCATCGGAGGGTGATCCTGGCTGAAATAATATATCAAATCGTCGGAGATGGCCCGATTGATATATATACATCGGGTTGTCCACTAACAAAACAATAATTCTCATATGAGGCTTAGGCGAGTGTGAGAGAGTCGATTAGAGGACTACGAGATCGATTGGTCATGTAGACATTCAAGTAGGATCATCAAATTTTCTTGAATGTATGTTTTATTTTGGAATATTATACCTTTGCACTTATGTGGAGAGTAGCCCACTTAGGGATTCCTACTAAGCATTAGCTCATGCAATAGGATATTATTTCACAGTGGGAGCGATGGGGTGGCTTGTGCTTTAGGGTTGAGAGGATAGAAGAATAGGGTTGTGAAACTTTGGTTGATGATATATACATGTATTGAAATGTCCTAATTTTAATATATGTATTGTATAAGAGTAAAGAAAATATTGTAACTCTTCTTAACTATTCAGTATATAGTTTGATTCATAGTTAGTATGTATTATGGTATCGTTTGGGCCCCAGTGGCGTGTGCTCATGTGATTGGATCATATTGGATATATTGCCTTGTTTGGGACAAGTATATGCGGAGTTTTGTATTTGGTGAGAGCTCCACAGTACAAAGGAGACTGCGCTGGAATTTTCTAGAAATGTCGGGTCACCCAACATTCAAGAGTGTTTCGGCGGGTTGACGGGTAGTCAACGGACCCTCGGGTTTGGGGCGAAAATAATGATGCCAAAGCATGACCAGGTGTTGCCATTGGGTAATGACACTGAGAAGAAGGGCATAGGTTGATAAACTTAGTAATTGTGTCAACACATAAGGCGCCTCGACTTCCACAGTCTCCACAGTCATCATCTGAATCTTAAAATCACGAAAATACACAATAGGATGGAAAAAGGTTACTACAAGAATTAAGTTGTTTTGTAACTTGATTAACTAACAATAAATGTATCGGGAAGTACGGAATATAGAAAGCGGAGAGCGGAACAAGCGGGATTCAAGGACATGCTACACTCTCTATGCGAGATTTAGACACATCAACTAAAGTAACAAATGAATTTGTAGTAGGTTTCTCGAGATGACTAAAAAAAGAATTATCATTTGATATGGTGCGGGCAGCTCTAGAATCAATACACTAGACATAATGAGAATGAGATGAAAAAAAGACAATTACCTGAATAAGCAGTAGAGGCTAGATGCTTTGGCACAAAAGATGAGTTACCTAGAGGATTTAATGGTATACCTTTGGGAGTGGATGTGGATGTAGATGTAGTATGGGGGTTTGATGTAAGTGCATGTTCATAAGTGACCTAATTAGCCCAATCTGGCTTACCAAATTTCACCTAATATTTCTTTGGAAGATGATTTGTCTTATGGCTTGATAATGGCGATATCTCTATCTCCTCTATACGTCCTCATGAATACGTCCTCGGCCTGAACCACGACCTTGACCTCTACCTTGAGCACTAGTTGTAGAAGCAAATGCTGCACTATCCAAGTACACTAGTAAGGACTGAGAAAGCATGGTATCAACATTCTGAATATAAGAAAAATGCTTCATTCACATCAGGAAGAGTGGACTATTAAATAGGTTAGACGAAACCCAGCAAGAACTACCGTTCTTAACATATCCCGTTGATTGGTGAGTTTGTTAATCTCAATGGTAAGTGGTTTTAAGATATTCAACTAACCCCATAATGAATCTATTTCAGCAAAATAGTCAAGTAAGGGGTGCCCATTTTGCTTGCAATCAAAATTGGCTATATACTTGGCACAAATAAGAATTATTTTTTGTTTACCCATATCTCACATTTAAGGCATCCCACATACTTTTTGTAGAATCATAGTGCACAAGTGTGCCTAAAATGGTGGGCTCAATCGAATACCAAATCAAACTTCTTGTTTGTGCGTCTTCTTGGATCCATGTTGCATAATTGGCATGGGTTGGTAGAATTGGTTTCGATCGAATATTTTTGTTTATTTTGTCCAATTAGATAAGTGCGCACTCCATTTGCCCATAAAAAGTAATTATCACCATTCAATTTTATAGATTTGATGGGTTCGGTGGTAACATGAGGATTCGCCATATTAATGATAATGACAGATCAAACATGCTTCAATGAATTCTGCCTAAATTGAAACTTTGAGGTGGTTGGTAGGTTGGGGAAAATTACCACAGTACGTGAGAATATTCCTTGAGAGAACAGGAGTCCATAAAAGAAGCTTGATTACCAGTTCCGAGTTCGGATGAGGGAGATATGATCGAAACAAGCCCAAGTGCTCCTCATTCGACATACTCCAATAAACTCTGATTGAGTTAAAACCTCAGGAGGCCCCACTTGCTTCCTATGGCACGATGCCAATAACTACATACACACTCAATGTACCACATACAAGCCCACTAGGGCTTCCAGGCCGGTAAACCTAAAAGGACCCTAACGGTGCCATATGAGAACGATGGGTGAGTGTGACACCCAAAGGATAAATGCAAGTGTTGAGGGACAAAATTGAGGGTCTACAGTGGGCCATCAAGAAAATGAACTGTGATTTCAAAGCTGCCAAAGAGAAGAGACTACTCCAATTAAATGAATTGGAAGAGCTGAGAAATGAAGCCTATGATAATGCCAGAATCTACAAAGATAAAACTAAAAAGTGGCATGATCAGAAGATTATAAGGAAAGAGTTCCGAGTAGGAGAGCTAGTCCTACTATACAATTCCAGGCTAAAACTTTTTCTAGGAAAACTCAAGTCAAGGTGGAGTGGTCCATACTCAATAGTTGCAGTTACCTCTTTTAGAGCAGTAACACTAAAAATCAATTCTAGAAAATAATTCAAGGTGAATGGTCAGAGGTTGAAACATTACTTGGGAGGAAGACCAAATGAAGAATAGTCCTAGATTTGAAGAGATGGATGAAATAGCTGAAATGAGAACACCTTTACAACACAATGTCTAGTAGACATAAAAATGACGGCTACTTGGGAGCCTTCGAAGCAATTTTATTTTCTTTTAGTGTGATTTTGTTTAATTCAGCGTGTTTTGAATAGTTTAGAAGTAGTGTAGTTTGGTTAGAATATATTTTCAATTTATTTAATTACAATCTTCCAAATGCCAGGATAATGAAGCTACAAGGATATATGAAGGTCAATTTTGAAGCATCTCCAACCAGATTGAGTTATGCAGAGTTTGCTACAAAGGGAGTCTACTTCCAATTCTTATTATTTAAAAATGATGCATAACTAAGTTTGGGGGAGTGTAATTTATCTGAGTTAGAAAATTGCATAGTAGCTTTATTATACCTTTGTTGAATAGTTGTGTGAAAATTTCTGCAATCCATTGAAAGTATGCTGAATTGATTGAATTGAAAATCTGAGTGTTACTGTTTATGCTTGAATTGAGAATTTTTCAATAGTCATAGACTTTTATTTACAAGCATGAACTGAAATTGCAGAAATAAAATGGGGAAAACAAGTAAAAAAAAAACTAATTGAAAGAAGAAAACTCCTCAATGTTGCGATATCGACAACGATGTCGCGACACCTTCTCTAGAAAGTCCCCCAATGTCGTGACATTACCCCAATGTCGCAACATCGACAATGCAATGTCGCTACATCACAATTATCAAAGAGCGACATCAAGCTTAACCTTTTAGCAATGTTGCAACATTGAAATTCCAATGTCGCAACATTATGGCAATGTCACAGCATTGAAATTCCAATGTCGCGACATCACTCTAAAGCAACAAAGGAGCAGAAGCAATGTCATGACATCCAGAAAAGCCAACTTGAAAACCTAAGCAATGTCGTGACATAGCAATTTCAATGACGTGATATCAGGTTAATGTCGCGACAAAGCAATTTTAATGTTATGACATCAGGTGAGGCCATTTAGAAAATTTGAACAATGTATCGACATCACCATGACATTGTTGCGTCATCAAGTCAATGTCGCAACATAAGAACTCCAATGTTGCGACATTGTACTAAGACACTTAGGGTATCAAGTCGATGTTGCGACATCACAACTTCAATGTCGCGACATCATAGTTAGAGCAAACCACCTATAAAAGGAACACTTCGAGAAATTTTGATTGTCACATCAAATTTCTCAAGCTTTCAAACCCTAGCCTTCTCAAAATCTCACAAAAAAACCAAACCATGTCAAATCCTAACTCCCCAACCCTCGACGAAATGATTGGAAATGCAATGAAGGAGGTTATGTGAGAAAGAGCTGAGGAAGCTCAAAGAGAAGGGGCAAAGGAAAAGATCCAAGAAACTGCCCTTGAAGCCGTGCCTGAGGATATAGAGGTGGTGGTAGAAGAAGGAGAAGTTAGGGCCTTCTACTCCAACAAAGGAGAAGTTAGGGCCTTCTACTCCAACAAGGGAGAAGAAGCGTTCCAGAAGCATCTGACTAAGAAGGGCTTCGTGGAGGAAAGAGGTTTCAAGCAGCCAGTGTCACCATTTAAGGAAGAAATCGAGCAACGAGGCTGGGAGAAGTTGAGCCAGCAGAGAGAGCCAGGGGTAAGGGCTCTCATCAAAGAATTCTACACAAATCTGGGCAAGCAGAAAAAACTGACGTGCTATGTCAGGGGGAGATGGATCCCTTTTGGGGAAAGAGCCATCTCCCAACTCCTGGAGCTGAGCCGAGTGGGTGAATGTGTAGAGTATGACCAGCTTCAGGAGAGCCTAAAGTTTGAAGAAATCGTCAGAGAGCTTAAAAACGGCCTAGGGCAATGGCAGAGAACCAAAACCATCCAAAATAGGTTTCTTCAAGAACAAATTTGAAATCAAGAAACTCATTATCAAGGAAAGTATAAAAGCTTGTTTTTACTTACTAGTAACAATTCTTTCTTCTCCAACAATGAATGGCGAACGGGCGAACCGCAATGAAGATTGAAAGGGAAAAATCAAGTCTTGGAATAGCGGCAGTCGGCCACGAAAAGTAGCATACGCCAGCAACTAGGCAATCACAAGCTATAAAACTCGGGAAAAAAATTAAAAAAATAATAATGATAAAATAAAATATAATAAATTAAATAAAGTTCATACGAAATAATTTGAACTTAAACCAGAAAGAAATCAAGTCATTTCAAGGGTAAAACGGACCAAAACGGAATTAAGTAAGTGAGGGACATGTGGCACAATGTGAGCCACACCTCTAGGACTATAAATAGTCCTAAGGGCATAAGACTTGGGGAGAAAGAAATGAAAGGGGATTTTTCCGTAACTGTTGACAGTGGAAGAGAGAGGAAGAAAAATGAAAGAATTCCGAGACTTCTTCTTCAGATCTACGGAGATTCGTCGATCAGAATCCATCGGACCAAGAATTAAAGTTCGTCTACATGACGAGGGCTTTGCGTGCATACCAAAAATAAGGGATTTCACCAAAGGTCCAAAAAGAGGGAATTTGGGGAAAATCAAGGGTTGTAGGTTAGGAGACCTTCACAAGGCTCCAACGGTTCTTGTACACTCAAAGAGGTAGGGATTCTTCCTACTTTGGTTTATTTTCTACCTGAGGGCTGTATGGCTGTGTGGGACGGGTTGGCCGTGTAGGGTTGGGTGGTTGTGTCTCCACCTAAGGGCCTTCTGGCTTGCTAGCCTCTTGTTAACCTTCTGGCTTGCTAGCCTCTTGTTAACCTTCTGGCCTGCTAGCCTTCTGGCCTGCTAGCCTTTTGACTTGCTAGCCTCTTGGCCTGATAACCTGCCTACTAGCCTTTTGGCTTGTTGTAACGCCCCAAAAATACCCTAGAATGTTATAATAAATTTTTTTTATATATTCCGGGTATGAATTGAGCTAACTTAGGTATTTTTCGGGAATTGTTAAATGAATATTGAATAAATTATTATATGGCTAAGAGCCAAATGCAAATATTATGTGCTAAATGAGAATTGGTTGGACCGGGACATTTAAGTGTAAGGCAAAATTTGGAATTTGTAAAATAAGGACCTAAGGGTCAATTGTAGATAAGTTTAAGTGTCTAAGTGTGATTATGAGAGTTGAAGTGCAAATAAAATGAAATATGGGCTATAAGCAATTTGGGAGAAACTTAAGTCAAAAGAATGTATTTTTGTTTGGTGGCAAACAAGGCCTTTTGAAGATTATGTGACTTAAGACAAAAAAAAAAAAAAGAATACGAGAATAGGGTGGAAGGCCAAACATTGCCTTACACTTAAATGATTTTAAAAGACCAAAAGTGGTCTTTGGATGCTCATTAGAGCACATCACGTTTTGTGTGGGAAAGGAAGGAGAAAAGGGGAAAAGAGCTAGGGCTTGGGAGAAGATCAAGCTTTGGTGTGGTTCCTTCCCATTTCTTGCTCCTAAGAGATCAAACAACTTGGAAGAGAAGATTTGAAGAGGCTAAGGTAAGGAAATCAAACCCTAACCTCATCTTTTATGATTTTGATTTTGGAGGAAAAGCCTTAACTTAAGAAAAGAGGTTTTCATTTATTCTAAACCCCTTTTGAAGTTGTTTTGGGTGGATTCCATGGTGATTTTTGATATGGGATGAATTAGAGGAGGGTTGTCGAAGAAAAATGGCTGAAAATGCCAAAATTCGACATTTTATGGGCAAAAATTGCGCAGTGGTACTGGTACCAAAAAGTAGTACTGGTACCCATGATGCAGTGGGCAAGTGATACCAATACCACTCAAAGTGGTACTGGTACCCATTGCGATGTGGGACTAGTACGATTGCAGTCAAAGTGGTCAAATTTATACTTTGCTTCAACAACAACAATTTGGCATGTTTTGTCTTGTTAAGTCGAGTGATAGTACAATTGTTTAGAGACCCTAAGAAATGATTAATGGGGGTTCAAATAAAGATAGAACTAAGTGAGAAAAAAAACGTACCGTACCTCGCCGCCTCGGCAAGTTCGTCTTTGGGCAGACTTAGTGTCTTAACCCAAAACCGTTAACAAAGATAAATTGTCATTCGCTAAAAATATGATGATTGTTTATCCACTAAGAGTGGCGTGATTGTTATTGACTAGGGACGGGTGACGATCGCCTAACCTAGGACCAAGATCGAAGAGAAGGAAACTAGAGCCGACAGCTTCGGTTTGTTCTTTCACTCTATTCTTATTTCAAGTGTTTTGGTAGTTTACCACATAAATTTGAAAAGATTATACGAAATGAGCATATCTTTGAAATGATATTACAAAAGTGCATATGGAATTGAAATGTGATATTCGAAATGTTTGAAAACCAAATGAATATGAATGATAAATCGAATTGTAAACGACCCAATAATTTTTACGACTCGACTTGAATCGATATACCAAATGAACCGCCTCGCGAGATAAAATTAACTCCAAGATCCGCGAGGCACTCAAATTGTCCAAAATCCCACTTGGCGCATGCACCACGGAATCCGCCATGATGGTATGCAGAACAAGAAATGTACCATCATGATGCACCAATTCGACATCCATGATGGCGTATGGTATTTAAGTGATACCATAAGTTGGGGTGCACCGCCAACCAAGATCCTGCGATGGGAGACCGAATTGTTAAATGTGGTGCACATCAATGATGCGCGACGGATTCATCAACCGAATCAAGCCACGAATGTGAATCAATAGTCAAGGTGAAATAACCAACATTGACGAAAGTGTAAATGGGATTTCCATGTATATACTTAAATCTCATAAATCAATTGTGAATTGGAATTTGTTGCATTGAAAATGCCAGATACGATAAATGATTTGTAAAATGAAAGCATGCTAAAATGAATATGAGTAGGTTTGGATATAAGAGGCATGGTTTAATGTTAAATGCATGTCAAGTTAAATTGAATATTGGAATAGAATTGTATAGAACCACTAAGCATGAAAATGCTTAGCGTGTAGTTTTTTTTAACTATGCGCAAGTATCAAGTGAACAGGAAAGAAGGCCAAGAACAAGAAGCACAGAGTCATAGACAAAGTTATGGCGTATAAGTGTATACCTCGCCATATGCATTTCATTTTTTAACATGTGACATTTTGTAAACAAAAGCGTTGAACGTAGAACCAATGTTTTGTTTATCATTTTGTAAAGGCATGATATGCCTTAATGTAAATGTGTTTGTATAAATGTAAATGTTTATGGGCCTACCATTTGAAAATGCTTCCGCATAAATGAGAACCCTAAAATGAAAAAGACATAATTAAAATGTTTTGATAAGATAAATAAAAATCCGCTGAAGTAAACCGGCTCCTGGTCGATTCGCTATTCGGTCGGGTCGAGGATTCGGGTTGCAACATTTTTGAAAAAGAAAATTTAAATAAAATGGTAAATAAAAAGAATTAAACAAGCGTCCCCAGATTTCGGTTCGAACTCGCCATTCGGGTCAAATCGGGCACGGGGGCTGCTACACCTGCTAGCCTCCTGTTAGCCTTTTGGCCTCGCTTAGGCCTCGTCCGGCTAGCCTTCTACTTTCTAACCTTCTAGCCACCGCCGTGTTTGGACCGATATTGCCCCAAGCCAGGGCTTTAGTAAAGACCGGGATTAGTCTAGAAATTAAGTGGGATTGTTTTCAAGGTGTTGTTGCTTGGATTAGTAATATTATGCTTGTGTGCTATTGTATTGAATGTTAATATATGTGTGTTATTATATTAACACTGAAGAAATGATGTTTGGAAATTATAAGCATGTGTTACAATTGTCCAAGATACAGGATGTATGCATGAATTAAATTGTCCATATAGCATTCATCATATATGTGTCATGATATAACTTGCGATGGCATAATTGCATTACCTATGCACAGGGACATCCCATTAAATGGGTGTGAGTGCATGGTTGGTAAATCAACACTGTGTTAGTGTTGATTGGGTGGGCTCGGTTAAATGGGACAACGTTCAACATAATCGCACAATTTATTAAAACGGTAAAGAAAATATGTGTCAGGTACCAGCAAGAAGGGATAAATCCTCCCTCTGGTGAAAAGCCCACCAATTATGGTCAAACATAGTCCCCAACGGTGAAAGGTCATAAAAGTGTCTAGGTTTGTGGAGCCTGCGGTGCAACAACAAAAATCCGCTACCCACACAAAGGCTCATGATCTTGAATATAAAATGAAATTTAGATATAAAATGAACATTGTGATGTATCATCCAAAAAGATTTTGGTTAATAAACAAATGAAGTTTGTTTTGAAAAATGATCATTGGATGTCATCAAGAATGATGATTTTATCACACATGGGCTTAGGCATTATGTGAGAGAGTCGGTGAGGACTCGGGCGCATGGTACATGATGAGTCGCATCTCATTTCATGACATGACATGTAGGATTCCATATAGAATTGGTATGTGATTGTGAAATGTTGAGTGAACATTGCATGTGCACTTAGCTGGGGAGTAGCTCTTGTAGGAGGTATTCTCTACTGGGAGTGGCTCATCCTTTATGGGACAACCCTTACAAAAATGTGGCTCCACACCACGACTCCGCGCCGACGAGGTCGTGATCGTGAAGAAGGCCTACATGTGGCCTTAATGAATCTTTTTGTAAAAGTGCTTGGGACAAACTAGGCCTAGCTTATAATTTTGTATAAAAGAATTGTAATTAATTTCTTTTAGACTATTGCTAATATAGTCGGGTATGTAATTATGGTAAGAGGGTCGTGATCAAACTCTTACGAACTGTATTTTAGTATCATTCCTCATATTTTCAATTTAAATATGAACAATGGGTCCCAATAAAGGATCGTGATCGAGGTAGTGCCGAGTAACCCTGGCGCACACTCCAGCACCCGCACCGCCCGGCACCAAGACTTAGGTGCATAATGACCTAAGGTAGAAATTTCGTAGGTTGATAGCTAGTCAACGGGACCCCCGGAAATCGGAGCGTCACAGCTTAGTATCAGAACATAAGTATACGAATACCAAGCGTTCGATGGGCATGGGTCTAAGACATGCGGTTGTAGTACAGAGCTAAGTTATGCGAATTACCTGGAGCTCAATGTTCAATACAAGCATCATAGTTTAGTATAGCTTGGTGTTAGGGCTTTGGTTTATGATTACCTAGTGCTCAGTATCTGATGCCAATGTCACAGCTTGGTATTAGGGTCTAGGTAGGTAATTACCTAGGATTTTATGGGGCAGGTTTAGACCACTGCATGCAATCACGTGGTTTCATGTCATAGTTTAATGTGTAAGCCGCATGATTGCAATCAAGGTGATTGCAAACAACAGATGAAATATATACATGGTATGATGTATATAGGAAAAGATGAACACTAGGTTAGAGAACATAACTTTAGGGGTTCGAGAAATAAAGGAACATGATGGTTCAGTAACTAATGTTTGCTAGTTTTTGGCATTATGCACCACTAACAAAATAAGAAAATGAGATCTCAATTTGCGATTTGATATGTGTAGATGGAAAATCGAGAACGAGGACGTAAAGGTCTACATGGTGATAGCCAGTGTGCCTTATAGAGGCTATGGTGCTTTCTTCAAGTGTCACTTTTGCACAAGCTAAATAGAAATTGGGACAGGAGGGTCGAGCAACCTCCAGAGGTTTCAGACACCATCCTCCAACATTCATGGGAGGAGGGGATCCGATGGTGGCTGACCATTGGTTCCGACAGATCGAGAAAATATTGGAGGCTATGGAGATCACCTTTGATGCCACAAAGATAAGGCTGGCAGCATTCCAGTTAGAGGGTGAATCCCGAGTATGGTAGGTTTGGGTCAAGGCCTCAAGGGATATAGAGGCAATGACATGAGGAGATTTCCATGAGCTCTTCATGGGAAAATATTTTTCGACAACTACTAGACATGCAGCCCGAGTCCCTAGCTGAAAGCGAACGATGACAAGCAGTTAGAGTACATGGCTAAGTCTGAGTTATCCCGCTTATCGATGACTACGTGGCCAATCGACATGCCTAAATAAGAAATTCGAGGATGGTCTGAAGTTGTCCATCTGGGGCAAGATTATGGGGTTTCTACTACAAGATATGGACTCTATGGTCAGGATAGCTATCGCCATTGAGAGGAAGGTAAATGACGCAAAAAGCATCCAAGATGCCGCACAGAGAAAGGAGAATCAGTCGTCTTCCTCTAACTCGGGAAATAGGTGAGGACTTCTGCTCCTCGAGGGTTTTAGAGACAGGGCTGTGGCTAACAAGGCAAAGGCCAGGATTAGCCATCACAAGATGGGAGGCTCTTCAGGGCTCCTAGCTAGCCAAGGCAGAGAGTGTGTCTCTAGTGCCACTAACCTGGACACTTGAGATGGGATTTCCCTCAGAGGCAGGGATCCTAGAGTTTTGGGACACCACAATCTTAGTCATCAGTGGGCCATGCACAGACACGGTTTGTTCCTCCTTAGCCCAGCATGGGCCAGGGGAACCGGTATCAGTCCCAAGGTGTTGCACAAGCACCTAATACTTTGCAAACGATACTTTGAAGACGAGCCAGATAGGCCAGGGCATGGGTCGAGATCGAGGACAAGGCTCATAGGCCGGGACTTCTAGGACTCACTCGGCGCAGTTCCACGCTATTACACCATAGACCGAGGCGTAGGATCGGCTCTACATTCAGTAGGTATGTTTTTTAAGCATCTCTGCCTATGGCAAGGATACTGCTTGATTCTCGTGCAAATAAGATTCATTCATCGCTACATCATGTGTGAAAGAATTAGGCTTAGAGGTTGAGACCTTGGAAAAGCCATTGCATGTAAGCTCTTTCCTAGGAACTATGGTGAGTGTCAATCTGATACATCGAGATTGTGAGTTAGAGATCTCTGGGATTCTACTCACCGTGGACCTATGGGTCATGGACATGTCTGAGTTTGATATCATCCTCGAGATGGACTGGTTGACGGCACATCGAGTCGTCATTAATTGTGATCATAAGAGAGTTACTACCTACACATAAGACAGTGTTTGTGTTATGTTTCAGGGGGATAAGCACAATGCTTTACCCCAGGCTGTGTACAACTCTAGGTGGCACGAGCAGTTGATGGGTTGGCTGGCAAGCCTTACCCTAAAGGATGAGGCGAGACAGGAGTTAGGTCTACCTCGGGTAGTTTGTGTATATGAGGATGTTTTTCCTAATGAACTATCGGGATTACCTCTGTAGAGGAATGTAGCCTTCGTGATTGAGTTACACCTTGGTACATCGCCCATTTATATGACTCCACATAGGATGGCGTCGGTTGAGTTGTAGGAACTCAAGGTCCAGATACATGAATTATTGGATAAGGGTTTCATTAGACCAAGCACTTCACCTTGGGGTGCTCCGATTCTATTTGCTAAGAAAAAGGACAAGACCCTATGACTGTGCATTGATTACTGACAGTTGAACAAGGTTACGATCAAGAATCGGTATCCTTTACCGAGGATTGATGATTTATTTGACCAGCTAAGAGAGGCGCGAGTCTACTCCAAGATACATCTCTCAGACCGACATATCGCTGAGAGTTGGGGTGGAGGCAAGATATCCCTAAGACAAATATTTAAGACACGCAGACCTAGTTCAAGTTCACAATGATGCTATCTTGGATTGACGAACAGGCTAAAGGGTATTTATGGATTCACATAGGGTGTTCTAACCTATCTAGATCGCTTTGTGATAGTATTCATCGATGGCATCTAATCTACCTAAGCTCCAGAGGAGAAGCATGAGAATCACTTAAGGATTGTTCTCCGTGCCCCAGAGAACACTTCGCTGTATGCCAAATCTCGTAAGGGAGTTTTGGCTTATTGGAGGTGAGATCTCAAGACATGAGTATCATCTTTAGTGTATTAAATGGACTCTATATGTCAAAGCACCATGAAGTTCGAGAGACCGAAGTTAGTCTTAGAGATACGTAGTTTCTTGGGATTGTCAAGGTATTATAGGAGGTTGATTGAGGACTTCTCCCTATTAGCTGGGCTTATGAAGAAGTTGACCCGGAAGGAGGTCAAGTTTGAGTGGAATGACTTGTGTGCGAGGGCATTCCAAGAATCAAAAGAATGCTACTCAGCCTATTCGATGTCTCTGAAAGGGGATAGATGTACATAAGTAGGACAAGGCGCATCCAAGGATCTGAGACCGGGATGTATTTTGATGCAGTCCGATAGGGTTGTAGCTTATGGTTCTTAGCAATTGAAGAACCACGAGCGGAACTACCCCACACATGACATGGAGTTGGCGGCCATAGTCTTTGCCTTGAAGATTTTGCGCCACTATCTAGATGGTGAACAGTTTGAGGTATTCTCGGACCACAAAAGTCTGAAGTATATCTTTACACAACGAGACCTCAACATGAGGCAACACAGATGGATGGAGTATGTGGAGGATTATGACTTCACTTTGCATTACCATCCTGGTAAGGCAATGCAAGGGCTAACGCACCTACCTAAGTCACTGGGAGTACCGAAGCAAGGTAGCTACCCAAGAGTGGTAGATGCTCAAGGTTGTGGGACAGTTTGGACTACAGTACAGTGATCAAGCTCAGGGTGTTTTGGGGAGTTTAGTGGCTACACCATCCCTACTAAGCAGAGTGATTGAATCCTAGAGACAGGATACAAAGATATCATTCATCCGAGAATCGCATGTCATGTGGCCAAATTAAGGTCAAGCCATGCACGCGATGGTAGTCTGATACAAGGGACGAGCCGCAGCTTCTTCAATTGGGCGTATTTGAGACGAGATCCGTGGAGTTCCATTGCTCTTGTTTTACCGCGGCATCTAGGTGGCGAAGATGTATCACGCATCTACGTCACAAGATATCGAGCCGTGGGATGAAGAAACACGTAGGAGACTTCGTTCGACGATGTCTCACGTGTCAACAGGTAAAGGCTGAGCACTAGAGGCCAATAGGATTACTCCAGCCCTTGGAGGTAGTTGAGTGGAAGTGGGAGCATGTCATAATGGATTTTGTGACCCACTTGCCACCAACATCGCAATGACATGACGCGGTGTGGGTGATAGTGGACCGGCTTACCAAGTTGGCACACTTTTTTGAAGTGCAAATGACCTTCACGCTGGAGGAATTCTATAAGTCATATATACGAGAGATTTTCCGGTTACATGGAGTGCCAGTCTCTATATTATCGTATCAGATCCTGTGTTTACGGGCCATTTTAGGAGAGTTTCCAAGGAGCCATGGGAACACAGTTGATGATGAACATTGCTTTTCATCCTCAGACAGACGGTCAATCAGAGATAACCATCTAGACTTTAAAAGACATGTTATGGGCATGCGCCTAAGATTTTAAGGGTAGCTAGGAAGAGCATTTTCCCTTAGTGGAATTCGCCTACAACAACAGTTATCAGGCGAGCATACAAATGACACCCTATGAGGCACTTTATGGGAGGCCATGTCGATCTCCAGTTTGTTGGACGGAGGTGGGAGAGAGGCCCTCCACGGGCCCGATTTGGTTAAAGACACCTTCGAGAAGATGTACTTGATACTGAAGGGTCTCCACGGCTCGAGTCGATGTAAGAGTTATGGGATGTGACTACGACAACCTCTAGAGTTTGAGGTGGGAGATCATCTTCTTGAAGGTAAATGCCTAAGAGGAGTGACAGTTCGAAAAGCTGTGGAAAGCTATCATCGAGGTATACCCGGGTCCTTCTAGATACCGAGAAGCGGCACAAGAGCTTACCGCTTGGATTTACCGCCAAGCTCACGAGTGTTCATGCAGACTCCACATTCCATGCTCTGGAAGTACACCCTAGATCCGAATCATGTGGTGGATTGGGGGAAACCTGCGATCGATGCAGATGGAACCTTCGAGGAAGGACCTGTGCGTATCATGGATCAGGATCGTGTTTGCGGGCAAGACCGTGGGAGGCTAGTGAAAGTACAGGCGTAATCTCGTGAAGAAAGGGCAACATGGGAACGTGAAGACACTATGCGTGCCAACTATCCCTTCTTGTTCGAGGAAGAAGGTATGTTTTTAGTCATTGATATTAAATGACCATTGCATGTACGTGGGATTTGTATGTGCTTGTTTGTGTGAATTTCGAGACGAAATTGTTTTAAGGGGGAAATAATGTAAAACTAGGGAATAAATAAATAAATAAATAATAATAATAAAATAATTATAAAATAAAACGGAATAACCACGTCACACACATTACACGGTTCGCCCGCCGCCCCGCCCTCGCCCCC
Organism: Tetrastigma voinierianum; assembly: GCA_016808115.1. Taxonomy (NCBI): domain Eukaryota; kingdom Viridiplantae; phylum Streptophyta; class Magnoliopsida; order Vitales; family Vitaceae; genus Tetrastigma; species Tetrastigma voinierianum. The sequence continues at coordinate 21,500 of JAEQBH010005808.1, forward strand.
CCCCCCCCCCGCCAATAAAGTTCATACGAAATAATTTGAACTTAAACCAAGTCGTTTTAGGGGTAAAACGGACCAAAACAGAATTAAGTAAGTGAGGGACATGTGGCATAGTGTGAGCCACACCTCTAGGACGATAAATAGTCCTAAGGGGATAAGACTTGGGGAGGAAGAAAAGAAAGGGGATTTTTTTGCAAGTGTTGATAGCGTATTGTTATGAGAATACTTAAAGAATTATGAGACTTCTTCTCATATCTACGCAGATCCGTCATCAATCCGCTTCGACTAAGAATTAAAGTTCATCTACACGACGGTGCGGCCGGCGTGATATTGTACCAAAAAAGGAGGGATTACAACGAAGGTCCAAAAGAAGGAATTTGGGGGAAATCAAGGTTTGCAGGTTATGAGACCTTCACAAGGCTCCAACGGTTCTTGTACGCTCCAAGAGGTAGGTATTCTTCCTACTTTGGTTTATTTTCCATCTGAGGGTCGTCTAGTCGTGTGTGACAAGTTGGCCATGGGCATCAGGGGTGGTTGTACCTCCACCCAAGGGCCTTCGACCTGTTAAATTGGCCCAAGTAGCCTCCCTCGGGCTTACAAATCTCCTAAATTTCCGCTAGCCTGGGCCTACTAAATTTTATTGTACCTTTCTGTACCGCTATCTTTCTAATTATACTCGCCCGTTAACCTTTTGTCTTGCTAGCCTCTTGTTAGCCTTCTAGCATGCTGGGCCTCTTCTCATCACAAATTTCGCCTATTAAATCATAAATTTCTCGCCCGTTGGGCCTCAAGCAAATTTCGTCGCAAATTCTCTCGTCTTGCTAGCCCCGGCCCGCCAGCCTTCTACCCGCTGCTTCACCGGGCTAGCCTTCTAGCCCAGCTCCCACGCCTTTCCGTCCCGCTTAGCCTTCTAAACTTTCTGCAAATTCGCTCACACCGCCGTCCGGGCCGCTTGGGACTGATATGTGCCCTGTTGGTGGCCCGAGTAACGACCATATTTTGGGGTCTGAAATGGTGGACTATTTTCAAGGTATTGTCGCTTTTGGCTCGTGATATCATGCTTGTAAAAGGTTGTATTAAATGTTAATATATGTTAGCTTATATTAACACTGAAGAAATGATGTTTGGAAATTATAAGCATGTTACAATTGTCTAAGATGCAGAATGTATGCATGAATTAAATTGTCCATATAGCATTCATCATATATGTGACATGATATAACTTGCAATGGCATAATTATATCAGAGCATGCACGACACGTGATTAAATGGGTGTGAGTGCATGATTATAATGCGAAATAAGGTATGATTTAGGTGGCTCGGAGATAGGATAATTGTCGCAGGAGCATGGCATTTAAAGGTAGAAGAATACAAACAAAGGATATCTCGTGGAAAACATACTTGCGAATGATATAACCAACATGAAAGCGTAACATCAGGTTTATACTCATCAAAACCCGCTATACAAAGATGATGCAGTGATTTACAGGTGGATTGCATATAAATGATTATTGTGGATGCACAACCGTGTTTTATCATAACAAATAGTCACTAGAAAATGGATTCATCACGTCCCAATATTTGTTTGAACCACACGGATCTTAAAAATAAAGAGAAACAGTGAGGACTGGATGGTTAGAGAGATGAGGATGAGTCCCATCTCATTTCATGACATGGCATGTAGGATTCCACATAGGATCGGCTACGTTCTAGTTGGAATGTGATTAGAAATGTTGAGTGAACATTGCATAAAAGACTTAAAGGGAGCAAATTTCAGAGGAGGTATTCTACCGGGAGTCGCGCCGCCACCCTTTATGGGGACGCTTGCAGTACAGGATCGATGGATGGATCTACACTCCTGACAAGGTCGTGATCGTGAAGAAGGCCGACAGGTGGCCTTGATGAATCTTTTTGTAAAAGTGCTTAGGACAAACTAGTCCTAGCATATAATTTTGTATAAAAGAATTGTAATTAAATTCTTAAGACTATTTCTAAAATAGCTCGTATGTAATTATGGTAAGAGGTCGGATTGGACCCTTACAACGTATTTTAGTGCATTTTCCCTTACATTTTCAATTTAAATATGAATGAATGGGTCCCTGCAGCGACGATCAAGGTGGTTCCGAGCAACTCAGTTGTCCATTTGTGCAATTGGTACCGGTCCGGTACCAAGACTTAGGTGCACAATGACCTAAGGTAGAAATTCCGTAGGTTAACGACTAGTCAACGGGACCCTTGGAAATTGGGGCATCACACAAGCTACGACGTCAAATCCGTCTTTTCTACGAGTCGTAATGAACGACAGATGAGGAGCAAATGCAAATTTGAATTTGCAACAACATCATCAGCCTCTTCGATGACCGATGGTGATTGGGACAGCTGTGCTATAAGCATGTGTTATAAGCCGACGATTATCGTCGTTGTATTAATGTTGTCAATGGCGTTCCGGCAGTAATACAACGACGATAATCGTCGGCTTCTTCGATTCCAGCAACTGTAAATCCATGTTAGCCGAAACAACTTCGGTAATAGTTTCATTGGCGTCAGAAACGTCTTCGGAGGTGACGTCTGTAGCATCATTGACGGGAGGCAGTAGCAATGGCGATAGCGGCAACCCCAGCGATGGAGATGACTGCAAATCCAGTGACGATGACGGAGGAGATAGAGGAAGAAGAAGATAAAGAAGGTAATGTAAAATAGTTTCCTTTCTCTAAACAAGAGGGGGTTGTTTTAGACAATGAAAATAAATTCTTTTTAGGAAGGAAAGAAGGTGATCCTAAGTTGCTTGGAGAAGAAGTCGGATGGTTATTCTTTGGAAGGACAATATCCTTTGGAGGAGGAAGAACAAAAGTTAGAGGTTTAAACTTGATGATGACGGAATTTTCTCGGGGAAACACCAGCCATTTTCTTTTATTCGATCCTCACTCTAACTTGCTCTCGCTGGCCATATGAAAGTTTAATTTTTGGGTCTCATGAAGAAACAAGCACAAGAATGTTTTATGCTATTACATAATATACCCACTCAGCCACAATGTATGCGAGGGGAAATTGTTAGCACCCATATTAAATTTGGCCTGATCCATATTGGGTTAGGCTCAGCTCAAGCCTGGGCTTCCCATGAATGTTCAAGTAGAAAGAGGCCCATATCCATTGATACAAGCCCATAGAAGAAGTCCAGGGGTATTTATGAAATTTTTACAATTTTAGGAAGTCAAACGAAGCTTTTATCAAATATCATAAGTGGGACAATTATGTGGCTGATGTGGAATATTCTTGAAGAACAAGTCTCCATAATGGAGACGTGGAAGAATTCTTGAGGATCAAACCTCCAGAATGGAGACGTGGGTGAGTTCTTGAAGAATAAGCTTCCTTAATGGAAGACACGGGCAATTACTTTAGAAAGTGGAGAGAGTGGAGAAATAGAAACTTGGGCAGCAAGTCGTCTACGTCTATAAAAGGAGCATAAAAAGGACAACCAAATAGCTAATCAACAAACCAATCATTCGATCAATCAACAACTCAATCAATATACTCAATGTCAATCTACTTCAGCAAATCCTAGCTTTTCAACAAGCTTTCAACAATTTCAGCATTCTATTTCCTAGTTGTGGCCAAGTTTCTAGCAAATTTCCAATAGTATTATTTCATTCATTTGTAGTGAAATCCAATATTTTCTAGCAATCTCCAAAGATTCCGTTGTAAGTTCGATTCAAGGTTTTATCAACTTTCAAAGGCCGCATTACTTTCACGCTAAAATCTAATATTTACTTCAAGAATTCCAAAGACTCAAGGTAAGTCCTATTCAAGTCTCTGTCAACTTTCAACATCAGGTTATTTCAATCCCCATTGCAAATTCAAAACTTTTTCTTCAAGAATTAATTCCACAATATTTCCATTCGCATCATGCTTTACTTCGATTCTGTGAACTGGCCAAGGAACTAGGAGCCTACATATAGTCCGATTAGAAGTTCGACCCATGAGTCATCTCCCAAATTTCCCCGGCATGTGTTAAGACTGATTATATATATATATATATATATATATATATATATATATATTTATATACAAATTAATGTAACACTATTATCAAAGGAATATTAGCTAATCCTTGGCAATCTGCCAAAACATGTTGCTGCACCAAACCGTATACGCGATCCGTATGCCAAACTTCTGGTATTGTCACTCAAGAACTATTCAGTCCCCGGCAACTGCACCAAAAACTTGTTAGCCAGTTGCTTGTGTAGATGAAAAGATTGATTTGCTCCTTTTGTAAAATGTATTCATTAAAATTTGAGTTGATCTTGATTACTACAAGTGCATAGGTCGTACAAGTAATAAAAGTGGATATTTAAAGTCCAGATATCGTTCCCACGAGGAATGATGATAAATCAAAAGACTAACTACCCCAACTACTTAAGATCATTACTATTTGAACTCTATTGTTATGATGATGAGATGACTAAAAAGAATTTTAATCCTAGATTCAATTCCTTAATATTCATGAAAATATTTTTTAATAAAAATGGGTTTGAGAATTCACTGAGTGAGACAAAAGTGGATATAGATCAATGAGTAATAATCAATTTCTGCATCTTATCGATTCATAGCTCAACCATAAATTGGAAAATTGAGGTTGTCAAAGATGCATGGTAGTATAGTTTGAGTTTCTCCCTTAACCATACTTTTCACCGATTAAAGGTTCATATTCATTTATGAGACATGATTCTAATCAGTTACTTGTAATTTGTAACCCTTTTTCTAAGATTTAAGTATTTTTCCTTTCCAGCACTTCATACCCAGATCTTAGGACTAGAGAATTCTTGCCCCCATAGACAAGATATTGCAAGCCTTCTCCAATTTGATTAACACTTCATCCTTCATTTCTGATGAAAATTTCCATCTCCTTGATTAGATCTTTACTAACACGGGATCATAATCAATTCAGTAGAAAGAGAAGAGACCTCTGAGTGATTAAACTGATACTTCATTCAACTATCCTCAAATTACGAGCAAGTTGGTGATCTATTTGAGTAACCCATCAGAGTTCATTAGTTCCTTAGTATTAGTCTACCATACACACAAAGAACAACTTTATATTCTCAAGATTCTCCATCTCTGTGTCATGCAGAGGGCCTCTTGGAAATCAGAGTACATGGTACTAGTACTGGGAACAAATAAATTCAAAAACAATACCAATCAAATAAATTCAAGAATTCTAATTAAGGCGTTCTTCCACCTTGTGCATAAAAATGACTATCATCATTGACCCATTTCTAGAGAGAGAGCTCAACTTTTCAAAACTGGTTCACTCATATCAATGACTAATTGATCAGGAAAATTCACTAAAATCATAAACGAACAAAAATAAATGAACTCTATAAAGTTCCCATCCTCCATTCAAATCAAACAAGAATAGAGAAAGATGATTTTATAAATAAATTCCAACCAAAGTTGCACTTCGCCCATACCCAAATCCGTAAATCTAAAGAATACCAACTAAATCTACATTGAAACTCTAACAACTAACTCTACTAAAAAGAAAATAAAAGAAAATAAAAGAAAATAATAAAATATACAAGAGTCTTCAACTACCTGGGGACAAGCCCCGGAGTCAGGAAGCCGGGCACCGGTGTCCCAAATGCGTCTATTTGGCAGACTTCCCCAATGTTGGGTCAAAGACTTCATTAATCGGGTTGTGGATCCCTTAAAATTCGCCCAAATTGGTCACTATGTCACGACATAGAAAGTTCTATCAGTGACGTAGTTTTCAATCTTCGTCAGTTGCCTCATTAGTATGCAATCATCATGACCTATTCTCTGCTCTTTCTTCAGGATACTCCATTCCATAGACTGGAGCAATGTCGTGACAAAATTTTTGTAGCAAGCCTTGTTCTTTGCCGCAACAGAATGTATCAGGTCGCGATACCAAACCTGTTTGCAACCAGCTTCTCATGTCCTTCTACTTCTAGAGTCTGTTGCGACATAATTTTCCTTGTCGCAACAAACATTTTCCTTTTCAACCTGTCAACTTTGTCACGATAGAGTTTTCTCCGTCAGACAGATTTCTGGAAGTCCTTAGCAATTTCTCGTCAGCGATGCAAAACTCCTTAGTCGCGACGTGATTTTTCTTCTCCGATTCTTGCCGCTACGAGCCGCTTTGTCAAGACATAGAAATCCTCGACTCGCTAATCTTAGCCCCTTCTATTTCGTTAATCTAATTTTATTTTGTCACGACAAAATTCTATCATTCCATAGCTTTTATTGTCACGACAGAGATTCTGCCTTCAATTCTTTACTATGTCACAACATGAGTTTCTTTGTCGCCATTCTTTTTGTGTTGCTCTTCAACTTCGTCGATGTAGAATTCACCTCTTCATGTTTTGTTTATCGTGGATGTAAATACCTTTGTCGCGTATTGCAGATTTTGTCGCTTCTGGCTGTGAATTTTGAATGTTATGTCGCGACAGGATTTTCTTTGTTGCGACAAAAATTCCTCCTTGAACTGGCTTGGTTTAGAAAACTTTGTCGCAATATAAAAACACTTGTCTCAATTGACTTGTGTTGTATTCTTAGCATTTTCTATCGTGATATCGCTTTTGTCGACATAGTTCATCTCGTTAGTCTTTAGCTTTTTATGTTGCGATAGGAAATATTGTCGCGACATAGCCCTCGTTTCGCCTTGGTCATTGTCGCGATTGCAGTTAAGGACCGTCATGGCGCCTTTCATTCTTCTTTAGCAATGTCGCAACATAGAACTCTTTGTCGCAACAAAGACTTATTTCGGCCTAAATTTATCTCTTGACTTTGTCATGACATTTAGTCGACTACAACATAGTTCTTTTGGCCTGCTTGAAAATTTGTCGCAACATACAAAAACTATGTCACAACAAAGACTGCTACAGTTTCATTTTTTGGCTTCTTTTCTACTTGTTTTCTCTCATTTTTCAATTAATACTTACAAAACACAAAGTTGGTGAATGTTATATTATGGCATCTGAATGAAATTTGGCGGTAAAAACATGTCTAAAAAATGGATTAAAAATAGATAAGTTTAAGACTCATCAGTATGCCCGCATGCTTGTATTTTGTATGTTTCGTGTGAAAATAAAAAATCACCACAAGTCTATCGGTTGAACAACTGGTTTAGGTGGTTTCGAAAGAAGGTTTATACAGTCTATCAGTTGAACCACTGGTCCATTCCTATTCTTTATAAGTTGATTTTTTTTTTTTTTTGAAATATCCAATATCTTGTCCCACATCAGAAAGCTTATTGGTTGAACAGTTGGTTTAGGCGGTTCTGCAATAAAGTTCATGCAGTCTATCAGTTGAACCGCTGGTTCAATCCCCACACTTGCTAAATTGAGTTTTTGGTTTGAAATCTCCAATCTCTTGTCCCACATCGGAAAGGAATGAGATTTTTAAGAGTTTATAAACACTTCTAAAAGAGGGAGAGTGCAGTTGGATGATTGAATACAATTAAGCCATTCGGTTTCGCAAGAAGGTTCACGTTGTCTATAAGTTGAACCACTAGTTCAGCCGACTCATTTTCGATTGTTCAACCACTTCGATTTAACATCGGTTTTATGAGGGTGAGAGATATCCTAATTTTCAGTAAGACTTTTCTTACCATATCATGGAAATGACATGACCTATTTGCTAATCTGGGCCCATTTCTTTGGATCCCTTAAATCAACTTCATTTGTCCCCTCCCATGGTACGAATTATCAATTTTTAAAAAATTGGATCGGATCGATCCATCGATTAAAGGATTTTCGTCCGATTTACCCTTTAAGCTGAAGAACCATTAAATCAATTAAGAATCGCTTGAACCGACGATTAGACCAATGGATCATATGAATCGGATGGTTCTTAAAGAATCCTTTGGTTCATCTAGCCCTTTAAATTTCAATGTAAAATTAAGAGGGTGAAGTAAATTCAAGCTCACATGTCTCGGCCCAGCCCAACTTCATTAAATTGTGATATTTAGGATTTGAAAAGAGAATATAAATATTCTTCACTCTCCATCCCTTTCTGATGTGGGACAAGGATTAGAGGTGATAAGAGGGGTTTTAAGGTTAAAAGTAAAACTTAGACTTTACAGGAAATCAGGCCACCAAAGTCCTTAGGTTCTAAAGTAATAGTATTGAACCATTGTACTACTTAGACATTTGATAATTGTTTGCAAACAAAATTGTGATATCCGTTTCTAAGAAAATATAATATATTGCAATATAAATGTAAATATATATATATATTTTTAATAAATTTTATATTTCAGTATTTAAAATGTTATGTTTTCATAAAATTTCAAATACTAAAAGGGAGAATCATGTTTTAAAAAGAAATTTCAAAATTCTTCTTTCAATATAGATTTATGTTTTCAATAAATTATCCCTTTATAGTATTTGAGTTTAACAACTCTTAAAATATTGATAGAATTATATAAAAATGAGTAAATAACATTATAAATATTAAAATACATATTTTAAAAATAATTTATATTTTTAAACATTTTAAATTATATATTTATGGCGTCGAGTGGCCAATCGATCGACGATGAACCGATGCATTTCGGATTAAAATCCAGGTACAGTTTTAAAATATTGCGAATTATTGTTGGTAAGGAAATTAAATATTGTAATTATTGAATCAAAACAAAAAATAAAGCTGATGTTATTGAATGTCTTTTAATAAATATATTAGTGTTCAAAATAAAAATAATTTTTAATTTTTAATTATCATAAATTTATTTCTATTGGCGATTTTATAACTTTTTTTAAAGTTGATTCAATTATATACATTCGTCTAGGCATTCTCATAATATTTTTATATTTTTCTAAATATTTAAGCACTTGATTTTTTTTATTTTTTGACAAATTATATAATACAAAGGCATCCATATAAGAACATTTTAATCATGGTTTGAGGTGGTCTCATTGTTTTAAGCTTTATCATAAGATAATATTTTCTACAAAAAAAATTAGCAAAGTGATACATGTTTTAAAATAATTTCCAAAATAGTCTCTTTGTCATGTCACTAAAACTATAATCAGTGACTACGGTTTTAAATTGTTTTATATAGTTAAAATCATAGTTTGTGACTACAGTTTTAGACTTAAAATAAACTATAGTTATTGACTACGATTTTAATCATTTAAAAAAAAAAATCAAAACCAAAATCACCAACTATGTTTTTTACTTTCAGCTCAAAATCGTAGTCACTAAGGGTGGAGCCAATGCCACCCTCCCCCAATTATTTGTTTTTTTAAGTTTCAATTTTAGGATTCAAACCCTTGAGAAAAGGTTGATATGAGTTTTTTTTAAATGGGTGAACTAACATGCATGGTGGTTGAGGCGGTTCCAATAATTTAATAGTAATTTGTACCGAAGCCATGTAGAAAAATTGAGGGCCTCTATCAATTTGATTTGTGAACCGAATTTGGTTTTGAGTTTATATTCGATCCAAAGGTTCGCGACTTTTGTGAGAAGAAAAAGTTAAGAAAAAAAAATGATCTATTGTAATAGCAGAGGGGTTGTATTCAACATTCTAGAGTTTATTATCTATTACATTATACTCGGTGATTATTCTCATATTTATAGTGAAACTTTCTTTTTTGTTCGTGGTTTTTCCCGCAAGGGATTTCATGGAAAATCTTGGTGTTTTTCTTTGTTTTTGTATTTTAATATCGTTCCATTGATTTTAACATTATCTTTGTTTCTCGGTCCGGCTGTACGTTGATGTGAGCATATTAAAATCATGAACAAAATATCGCATCACGATATATCTAAGACTCTGGATTTACAGATATATCTGGAATACTCCAGAACATCATGGATATTTTGACAAAAATATCGTGCGAAAAGTACAAAATATTTTGTTGAACTATAAAAAAAGACATAAATGAGCAAACATACACTTATTGAAAACAATATTCATTATGTACTACTGAAATTACATTATAATAGTAATTTAAACCAAAATTAAGATCTACGCCGCTTCTCCATTACATTACGTGCGATGAAGTATTTTTATCTTACAAGATATTATTCATAACAGATGTCAAATATTTAAGATAAATCACAAAGAAAAAATAATTTGAGTGTTAAAATGGAGCTTGATGTAATGGATGAGTTTGTAAAGAGATTGTATGATTTTATGGGTATTTATAGAATTTTTTGGAGTCAAAATAGTAATTACTGATATTTACCGATATTTTACCGATATTTACCGATATTTTACTGATATTTACCGATATTTTACCGATATTTTTTCAAAAATTCCAACACATGCGCTCGTGAAATAAAGGTGAGACGTTTTTTTTTCCTAAAAAAGGCCAAAAAATCGACGAAAAATCGACGATTTTTTCATTTTATTGCCAATTTTTTCAGTCAAAACACGCCTGTGAGGCGTGTGCTCCACAGTCGCGATTTTTTGGTGGAAAAATCGGTAATTTTTTATTTTTCGGTGAAAAATCGGCGATTTTACCAAATTTTCACCGATTTTTTGACTTCCAATTATCTTTTGCAAAAATATTTTCCATGCTGAACGAAAACCGATTTTTTGGCAATATTTCGGCCAAAAAATCCGATTTTTTTGTCCTTGATTAAACTTTTACCATGATTTATTCACTCGTCTACTCGGTATATTTTGAGAAAATAAGTTCAAGTCGAACTTCATTATTCCACAACTATTTTTGAGAAACATCAATGAGGTCTGACTCAATAGTTAAAGGTTTGACGAAGCATAAAGAAGAACAAGGTTCGAGTCTCTTTGACAATAAAATACTATAATATTGAATTACAAAGTGAATAGATATAAAATAAAAAACCTAATTTTGAGAAATCGAGAGGTCGTTTGACAATAAAGTAATGTTTTCAAAAAACTATCGATCAAATAAATCAAAAAAGTTATTGATTCGTAATTCAGACACGTACGTGTATTGCTATATCATAGCATAAAAATATTATATTGATTAGGTACTATATAAAATTTAATTGAATAAGCATTAAAATAATACAGTTAAAATTGTAAAGAAAAATAAATAAAAAGATATAAATTAATTAATTAAATTTCTCAATATTTATAAAACAAGAATAGTGAGTGATGTTGGTTATAATGATGGGATGTAAAGTGAATAGATATGAAAAAATATTATAAAAGGTTTAAGAAAAGCAAAAATTATATTTCAAGAAAAAATAAATAAAGGGAAATTTTATATTTAATGGGTTCGTAGTTTACCCTCACAAAACCTTATTATGTGGCAACGAGCTAAATAATACCCCTTCGTTTCTCTCCATAGCATATTCAACCACTCTCTCTCTCTTTCTCTATTATATGTAATGAAACATAAACAATTACGATTTTGTAGGGATGACGATTGCTCAAATATAATTAAAATTCCTTAAAATTTTATATATTTTTAAATTTCATAATCTTATATAATAGAGATAAACAAATAAAATAAATTTGAATAAACATATATAATTAATTTATTGAGTTTAAACCTTTTTTTTTATTTTCCTTTAAATTTAATTTCTTTTCATTTTTCCTTTATATTTTTTTTCCTTAATATTTTTCAGGTTCCAAACCAAGCCTTTGGGAAAAAATTTTGGAAAATTATTAGAGAAAGAATGGAAGAGAAGATCAAGGAGAGAGAAAGGAAGAGAAGATCAAGGAGAGAGAAAGGAAGGAAAAATCGTGTAGGTAAGTTGGTAATGGGACAAGTGAGGTGGGGTGGGGTGGGACTGGACAGACTAGAATGAAACCAAACTCGTCTCAAACCCGACTCGAGATTTAAAAATTTATCCCAAACTTGATAAAAACACACTTAAATATATGCCATACCCAGCCCCATTGCCATCATAGGTGATTATATGTTGTAAGGACGATATCAAAACTTAAAACATTTATGGATTAAAGATAATTATACTTTTGTTTAAGGGAAAAGTATATATCCTGCTACTAATTTCAAAATTTTAACACATAAATCATTAAGAATATGATTTCCATGGTTCAAGCTACTTTTTAAAAAAATAATTGTGAATTTGCACAAAAAGTACATAAGTAAATATGAAAACTGAAAATACCCCTCATTAATGGAAATTGACGAATTAATGGAAACAGACGAGCTTGTCGAACGTGACCTGTGGTGCGTCCGACTGAAATGTTAAAGTAATACATTTACTAGCTAAAGTAGTATATTGACTATTATTATAGTACATTCATTAGTTATGGAATGACATGCATAGAGTTATAGAAGTACATTGACTAGTTACAGTATTATATTGATTAGCTATGATAATACATTGACTATTTATGTAAAACCCGAGAAAAATGGTAAAACGGTAATTTTGGTTGAGAACCGGAAATTTTCAGATATCTACGAGCAAAACGAACTTCTATCACTCGGCTCCCACGAAATCTAGCTACCCCGCCAAATTTCCTCGCCGTATTCCGGCATATCTCGAAATTTCACGCTTCATAATCGCAACGATACACGAAAGATATGATGCTATATGACACTTAGTGGGGAGTGACACATGGCATTAGGTATGTGGTGCATCAGGTGAATGACTCACATCAGCCCATGCACAAAAGTTATAAAATAAAACAGTTAAAAAAATCAAGAAAATTAAGAAAAATTGTGGAGATGACAATTGACTGAGGAAAATGGGGGGAAGTTTCCCCCACTTTTTTATCAATACGGGTAGGAGAAACAAAAAGGGACGAGAAAAGAGAAAAATAAAAAGAGGAGAAAATGAAAGAAAAGAGAAAATGAAAAATGAAAAGGAAAAGAGGATAGGAGCAAACAAAAGAGAGGGAGTTCGGTGGATAAGAGGAAGAAAAAGAGGAAAGCCAAAAAGAAAAAGGGGAGGAAAATCATATTGAGGAGAGAAGGAAAAATTGTGGGAGAAGAAGAAAGAGGGAGAAAAGAAAAGGGAGATTTTCCTGGCTTTCCGACGGTGGAATCTTGACGGTCCGAGAGTTAAAGTCGATCCATGCAACGAGGGCTACGCGTGGGTACCAAAATATGGAAGTTTTGTCAATCAACGAGAATTTTCCTACTCGATTATTTTTTAAATTTAAAAAGCTCATTTAATGACACAGGCTTTTCTTCAAAATATGATTGGTCAGATGATTTAGTCCTAAGATTTTAGGACCTAATATTAGAAATTCACCAGTTCCGGGTAGTTCTGCATTTTTTGAGATTTGCTTCACTTCTGATCGACGCCGTATTATGCGTTGCGAGATTACAACGATGAAGGCTAAATGCAACCAAGAATGGTTCATGGCAATGAAAGGACCGAGAGGTGCCCTGTTTTTATGGATTCAAGATTTGAGCCATTTTGTGTGTTGTTACTTGATTGAATAAATGATGTGTGTGAAAAGATCATGTTGATATATGCTCTTTTGGTGAATGTGAATTATATGTAACAAAAAGGTAATTATCCATGTTTTGGTAATGTTGTATGTAGTTCCCATTATGCCTGTAACATGACATAACATGAAATGACATATTTGCATTTCATATGTATAGACATCGTTGGCTGAAATGTGTGTGTGTACGGTAATTATTCACCATTCTCAGAATGTGCGAACTCAAAATGGATAACGCCCAAAATCGAGATTCACTCGCTGCATGACATGAAAAGAAATATACAAATAAATATACGCGGTGTCAGAAGCAAGATGAGGTAGATCCCCCCTAGGGTGAAAGACTCAAATTTTATTCTTGATTAGACATATGTATCTAGCGATGAAAGTTCACGAAAGTGTCGGAAGGCGTGCGAAGCCTGCAGTGAGACCCTAGAAATTTGCTACCCATAAAAACACACAGGATTTGATCAATTAAAATGAATATTGGAAGGTTGTCCAATGAGTTAAGTCATTGGGTGAAACACTAATTATTGGTTTTCACACTTGGTGTCGCAAGTGTGAGGAAGTCGGTTAGGATGGGCTCGAAGAGTCTCATCTCATTCATGACACAAAACATTCCATGTAGGATTGCATTTCACTATGGAATGTGGTATGATGTGTGTGTGTCATTGCATGTGCATTTAGGTGGGGAGTAGCCTTTGTAGGAGAATTTCTCTACTAGGCATTACTCACCCCGTTGTGGGACCCCCTTTCAGGTACAGGGATTGTACAGGGAAACGGCTCTCCGACGAGACCGTGATTATGAAGGAGGTCGATATGTAGCCTTGATATTACATCAGAAAAGTATTTCAGAGCAAAAAGAATTGTAACTAAATTTTTAGACTATCATTTCAAGTAGTCGCATGTGATCATGGTAAGAGGGTCGATCGGACTCTACGACCGTAATTAAGTAGTTTTATTTTTCATATTTTAAATTTAAATGAATGAATGGGTCCCGTAAAGGATGTATATCAGATATGGATGGATGGACCCCGTAAATGGCTACTACTCGCTGAGACACTGGATGGGTTGTGATTATACTGTTATATAGGTTTTATGTTTGGTAGAGCTTCCCGAACAAAGAAGACTCTGCCCGATTTTCATGAAAATATGAACCCCTATAAATGGGACACAACAGTGTGGTATCGGGTCACCCAAAATCCACAAGAATTCGTAAGTCGACCGTCACGGGACTCCTGATTTGTGTGGTGTCACCAGCCGCATCGTATTTAAGTATACAAATACCTAGGACTCGATGGACACGGGTTTAGATCATGCATCCATTATGCATTTTGATGATATAATTTGTGTTGTGTATTTCATGATATTGCGTTATATGCTTGGTAACTAGTATATGGAAAATGAGTGTGATGTAAATTAGTGGTGGCATATGCACTACTAATTGAAAATGGAGAAAGAAACCTAAATTTTCTATTTGACATATGTAGATGGCAGGTTGAGGAAGAGAACACAGGGGTCACCCGCGAGACACTCCACCTGTTTTTGACTAGCATGCCTTTATAGAGGCCATGGGTGCTATAGCTACTACCATTGCACAGGCTAGTGCAGCTGGGGGTCAAGGGGGGCTAAGTAACCTCCAAAGGTTTATAGCACATCATCCTCCAACATTCACTGGGGGAGGGGATCCAATGGTAGCTAATCATTAGTTCCAACAACTTGAGAGGATTTTGGAGGCTATGGAGATTACCTCCGATGCTACGAGGATCAAGCTAGCCACATTTCTACTAGAGGGTGAATCCCATGTATGGTGGGATTGGGTCAAAGTCTCACTCTGATCCGAGACAATACAATACGGGGAGAGTTCTCAGAGCTCTTCATGGATAAGTTTTTCCGACATCAGCTGTGATATGTGTAAAGCTCCGGTCTTGAGTTGAAGCAAGAGTTATGATTGTGCTCAACACGTAGCTAAGTTCACCAAATCGCACAAGCCGGGATGATTACGTACACAGACATATGGCCAAGGTAATGGAAGTTCGAGGATGGACTGAAGTTATCCATCTAGGGAAAAATTGTAGGATTCCTCCTACAAGACATGAACTCTATGGTCAGGACGACTATGGCCATAGAGAGAGAGAGATAGAGGATGCATGGAGCATCCGAGATACAGTTGTTAGTGGTAAGAGGAAGGAGGATCAACCTTCTTCTAGTTCGAGAAAGAAGAAGAAGACTTCTATTCCACGAGGATTTCATGACAAGGTCAGGCTAATAAGGCCAAGGCTGGGGACTAGAGCCTAATCAGCTTGACCGATGACATGTTTCCATTGCCATCAACCTAGACATGTAAGACGAGATTTCCCGTAGAGGCCGGGATCCTAGGGATATGGGACACCTCGGTCCTATTCATCAATGGGATAAAGGACACGCCTTGTTCCTTCCTCACCCCAATGCGTGATGAGGGACCAGCACGCCCCAAGGTGCGGCACAAGCACCTCCGCTACACGTACAGCCGTAGAGGCCAAGGTAAGGGCCGAGGTCGAGGACAGGCCCATACGGACTTCGGCAGACTCAGGCATGTCTACGCCATCACACCATAGACTTAGCTAGTTGATTAGTCATTGATACATGGTATGTTTATGTTATCTCGCCTATGGGCAAAGATATTGTTTGATTCTAGTGCATCGCATTCTTTTGTTGTTGCATCTAGTGTGGATGTTTCGGGATTAGTGGTGGAGACCTTGGAAGAGCCGTTACATGTGAGCTCTCCCCTAGGGACTAAGGTGAGGATTGATCATATATGTTGCGGTTGTGAGTTAGTGATCTCAGGGATTCTGCTCACGATGGACCTTCGGGTGATAGACATATAGGATTTTGATGTCATTCTTGGCAAGGATTGGTTGACGACACATCGAATCGTCATTGATTGTGATAGTAGGAGGATTACCCGCCATACCTGTGACTAGATCGGTGACTTTTCAGGGGAGAAGATGATGCACAACTCCAAGTGGAGTGGATACGATGGGTCATTAGCAAGCCTTACCCTAGAGGATGAGGGCAGACAGATCTTGGTCTACTCCTGTGAGCCAGTATAGTATGAGGATGTCTTTCCGGATGAGCTACCGGGATTACCTTAGCACAAGGATGTGAACTTTGTCATTGAGTTACACCCTGGTACGTCGCCCATCTCTATGACTCCTCATAGGATGGCACTGGTTGAGTTGCATGAACTTAAGGTACAACTGAAAGAATTGTTAGATAAGGATTTCATTAGACAGAGCACTTCCCTATGGGGCGCTCTGGTTCTGTTTGCTAAGAAGAAGGACAAGACTTTTCGGACCAGGTATCGACTTTGGTTTACGCTGAATGTGCTTTCCATCAAGAATCGGTATCCATTACCGAGGGATCGATGATTAGTTTGATCAACTAGCGCGGAGTCTACCCAAGATAGACCTTTGCACCGGTTATCATCGCTGAGAGTTAGGAGACCATTATCCCTAATACATCGTTCAGACGTTGTATGGGCATTTCCCTGAAGTTCATAAAGGATGCTTTTCGGATTGACTAATGCTTTAATCTAGCATTCATGATCTCATGCATAGGTATTTCAACCCTACGGATCAGTTTGTTGTGGTCTTAGTTGACAACATCTTGATCTACTCCCACCCAAGGAGGAGTTATGAGGATCGTTTCTTCAAGCACTCGTGGACCATCCTGTATGCCAAGTTCGCAAGTGCGAAGCCTTGGCCATTAAGGTGAAATTCTCGGGACACATGCTCCGTCAAAGGCCGCTGACCTTGAGAAGGTAGAGGTTATTATGAGTTGGGAAAGGTTGATGTCAATCTCTGAGATGCGCTAGCTGACTCGTGGTACTACGTATAATAATCGAGGATTTCCATACTAGCAAAGACTTATGACTAGATTGACTCGCAAAGGGGTCAAGTTTGAGCCGGATGACCTATGCGAGAAGGCATTCCGGTGAATTGAAATGAGGTTTACTCATAGCCCCTATTTTGTTAGTCCCTTAACAGGACAGAGGATACAAAGGTATTGTGAGGCCTCTATGACTGAGACTAGATGTATTGATGCGAATCGGAGGGTTGTAGCTTGTTCCGCATAACCAAAGAATCATGAGCAAAACCCTACACATGACTCGAGTCATGTACCATTGTTTTGCTTTAAAGATTTGGCGCCTACCATCTGTATAGAGCGCTTGAGCACTTTCGCACACAAGAGTCCGGGCATATTTTCACACAAATGAGACCTCAACATGAGGCAATGATGGATGGAGATCTGAGGATTATGACTTTACTTTGCATTACCATCCTGTAGTAAGGAAAACGTAGTGGCCGGCGCGCCAATGAAGTCATGGGGAGTACTGGTGAGTGTAGCTTCCCGAGAGTAGCATATGCTCAAAATCAGGATGCTTTAGGGTCAGCAGCACAATGGACCCGGCTCGGGAGAGTTAGGAGTTTGGTGGCTACGCCATCCCTACCGGCAAAGGGGTGATTGAGTCCTGCAGGCAAGACGCAAAGATATCGCCCATCGTGACCGGGTACAGTATAGGTGATTTAAGGCGAAACATCCATGGCGAGATGGTAGTCTTCGATATAAGGGACGAGTTGTGGTTCCCCAGTTAACCAATTTGAGAGAGGAGATCCCTTCGTGGAGTTCCATCGCTTCGCTTGGAGCGTACACTCCAGTGGCACGACGATGTACCGCGGATCTTTGTCGCCGATATTATCGGGAGCGTAATAAAGCGACACGTTGAGATTTTGTTCGACGGCAAGTCTCACATGTCAATGTGCAAAGGTTGAGCATCGAAGCCAGACTACTCCACCCATTGAGAGCCGAAAGGGAAGGGAGCACGTCAAGATGGACTTTGTGACCCACTTTCCACGGACACTGTGAAGGCACGATGCAGTGTGGGTGATAATGGACCGACTCACTAAGTCAGCACATTTTTTAGCAATGCGGATGACCTTCACACTGGAGGAATTCTGCTAGTTGTACATAAAGAGATTCGTCCGGGCCATATGAAGTGCCGCCTATCATATCGCACAAGGATCCTGTGTTTATTTCGCACACTCGGGAAGAGTTTCCAAAAGGCTATGGGGATACAGTTGACGATGAGTACTACGCTTCATCCAAGCAGCATGTGCATGGTCAATCGTGAGAGGACCATACAAATAGAGGACATGCTACAAGCATGCTGCCCTGATCTTAAGGGTAGCCGGAGGAGCACTACCCTTAGTGGAATCTTCGCTACAACAATAGTTATCGTGAGAGGCATGCATGACACCCTATGAGGCTTTATATGGGAGGCCATGCCAATCCCTAATTTGTTGGACAAAGGTGGGAAAGCGTTTCATCATGGGTTCAGATTTGATTAAATACACCTATGAGAAGGTGGATTTGATACGGAAGCGTCTTCTCATGGCTCAAAGTCGATAGAAGAGCTACGCCGATAGACGACGTCGACCTCTAGAGTTTGAGGTGGGTGATCATATCTTCTTGAAGGTGATGTTTAAGAGAGGAGTGATCAGATTTAGAAAGTGAGGGAAGCTAACGCCAAGGTATATTAGGCCCTTCGAGATACTCGAGAGGGTGGGCACAGTTGCTTATCAATTTGTGCTACCAACGAGTTTATCAGGTGTCCATGAGGTGTTCCACATCTCCATGTTCCGGAAGTATACCCCAGATCTAACTCATGTAGTGGATTGAGGAGAGATTATTGTTGATACAAATGAGACCTTCGAGGAGGGGCCAGTGCGTAACTTTGATAGTCAGGATCAGGTTTTGCGACGCAAGACCGTGAGGCTAGTGAAAGTGTCAAGGCAACACCGAAAGGAGAGGCAATCGAAACGCGAGGACACGATGCGGGCCACCTATCTTTCCTATTTGAGGATTAAGGTGTGTTGTCTAATATTTGGAACTAGAATAATTACTACATATGCATGCGCTTGTGTGTGCTAACATGTATGAATTTCAGGGACGAAATTCTGTTAAGGGGGGAAGAATGTAAAACTCAGGAAAAATTCAATTTTTCTGGAAAAGGGTAAAACAGTAATTTTGGTTGAGAACTAGAAATTTTCTAGATCTTGGATGACGAAACGGACTTTGTTGTTGAATTCATCTTGCAAAATCTAGTTACTCCTTCGAATTTCGTTGGATTCCGAGACAGTCGGAATTTCACTTTTTTCGAGACACCGGGTGTCGGGTGAAACAAGGAATGAGCATGTGGATGCCACATGGCAACCTAGGAGAGTGACACATGACATGAGTCATGTGATGCACTTGTGTGAATTGCTCACATTGAGCCATGTGTCAATAGAGGGAAATAAAAAGAAAAGAAAAAAATCAAGAAAATTGTGGAGATGACAAGTGGCTAAGGAGGAAAATGGGGGGAAGTTTTCCCCACTTTTTTATCAATACGGGTAGGAGAAGCAAAAAGGGATGAGAAAAGAGAAAAAGAAAAAGAGAAGAAAATGAAAGAAAATAGAAAATGGAAAATGAAAAAGGAAAAAGAGGATAGGAGCAAAAAAAAAAAAAAAAAAAAGGAGGGAGTTCGATGGATAAGAGGGAAAAAAAAAAAGGAAAGCCAAAAAGAAAAAGGGGAGGAAAAGCGGAAATAGGAGAGAAGGAAAAAATGTGGGAGAAGAGGAAGAAAGGGGGAGAAAAGAAAAGGGAGATTTTCCCGGCGTTCCGCTGGTCAAATCTCAACGGTCCGAGAGTTAAAGTCGATCCACGCAATGAGGGATATGCGCTGGGACAAAATCAGAGTTTCTGCCAACTCTAAATAGAAAATTCCTACTTAGATTATTTCTAGCCTAAAAGTCATTTAATGGCATAGGTTTTCTTCGGGGTCGTGACTGACCGTGTGATTTAGTCCCAAGATTTTAGGACTGAATATTGGAAATTTTTGGGACTGGTTCCGGGTAGTCTGAAATTTGAGATTTGGTTTTGACCCAAGACTGATGTCTTTGGGTTTTGTTGTGTGTTTTGGTATTACAGTGATTTAGTGACGAATGGAACCAAAAATGGTTCATGGCGGTGAAAGGACCGAGAGGTGCCCTGTTTTTATGAGTCCGAGATTGGAGCCATTTTATGTGTTGTTGCTTGATTGAATAACATGTTGTGTGTGAAAAGATCATGTTGATATATGCTCTTTTGATGGATGTGAATTATATGTAAAAAAAATATAATTATCCATGTTTTGGTAATGTTGCATGTAGTTCCCATTATGCATGTAACATGACATAGTATGAAATGACATATTTGCATTTCATATGCACAGGGACATCGCGTTGCGTCAGGTGTGTGTGCATGGTAATGGTTATTCACCATTCTTGGTGAATGTGTGGTGAACTCAAAAATGGGACAACGTCCAAAAATCGAGATTCATGGTTGCATGACATGAAAAGAAATATAATAAATAAATATATGTGTCTTGGGTGAAGCAAGATGGGGTAGATCCCCCTAGAGTGAAAGACCTAAATTTTATTCTTGGTTAGACATATGTATCTAGCGATGAAAGTTTGTGAAAGTATCGGAAGGCGTGCGAAGCCTACGGTCCCATAAAAACACACAGGATTTGATAAATTAAAATGGATATTGGAAGGTTGTCCAATGAGTTAAGTCATCAAGAAACACCAATTACTCGTTTTCTACACTGACGCCGTGAAAGTGGTGGAGTCGATCAGATGGGCATGAAGAGTCTCATCTCATTCATGACACAAAACATTCCATGTGATCGCATTTTTGGTTTCAATGTGCAGACGACGCAAGGCGCCGCCATCGTACGCCGCATTTTAAAGGAGTAGCCTTTGTAGGAGAATTTCTCTATTGAGCATTACTCACCCCATTGTGGGACCCCCTTTCGTATGTGGAGACTCGCGCTTGACGAGGCCGTGATTATGAAGGAAAACATGTGTGGCCTTGATATTACTTCTCCAGAAAAGTATTTTGCATAAAAGAATTGTATCTAAATTTTGGGACTATTGTCTAAATAGTCGAGTATAATTATGGTAAGAGGTCGTGGATCGACTCTACGAACCCGTAACTAAGTGTTTAATTTCATATTTTAGATTTAAATGTGAATGAATGGGTCCCAGAAGGATGTATATTGGGGATACGGATGATGACCCCGTGTGGTCATTACTACTCGCTGAGCACTTGATGGGTTATGATTATACCGCTATACACGGTATTCCAACAAAGCGAGACTCGCCTCGATTTTTGTGAAAATATGAACTCTATAAATCTGACACACAGACGTCACCCGAAACTACAGAATTCAAGTGTTAATTGGTCATAGCTGGAGCCCCAAGATTTGGGGCCATAATCTAGGGTAAGAAATCGACTCATTTATGGAAGTAGATTAACTATTTATGCTAGTACATTTACTACTTATGGTAGTACATTAACTACTTATTGTAATACATTAACAACTTATTGTTGTACATTGACTACCTAGGTAGTAACATGCTAAAAATTGTTTAATTTCACTTGATAATATAATTCGATTTAAGACATAGACAATTTGACAATATACAAGTGGAACCAATGTTTAAGTAAAAAAAACATATGCATTTTTTAATCACAATGTCCCAGCACCATTACATCATAATGTTTATAGATTTTGTTCACACAATGTCCAAGCACAACCAATGTTTACATCATAATGTTTATAAGATGGTCCCAATATTACGCAATGTATAGCACCAAAAGACTACATGAATTGTTCACTACTTTTTTATACATAACGCAGCTCCTTGCTTACCAATTGGAGTAAACCACCAAATCCAATATCTCTAATTGCATTGAGCTTCTCTTCATCCAAATCATGTACAATGTAAAGGAATTTACACCCCAAGCACCATGATTTGGGTATCTTTCCCAACAAATATAACACAAAGAACCACATTAAGCATTTAACATTGAAGAATATAAATGAAGAATAAACATTTATTATTGTAGGATGAAATCGATCATCTCATTACGTGATTGTGAAAGATACCCCTAACATTTCTTTTAGGCTTTATCCATTTATGTATCATGGTAGTACATTCACTACTTATGATATTATTGGAAAGGTCTCCTGTCATTTCTCTAAGAATTCGTGTGTCAAAGCAAGGAAATTGGATGCCCCTTTCTGGTACATCCCTCTTCACTATATATATATATATATATCATGAGGGAGGTTACACAATGGTCAGTTACAAAATAGGCAATTTATGATTAGCCCTTTATGCCCTTATGTTACATATTGATTCCCACATTAACTGCTATATGTTAAATACACTGTGATGTCTACCATGCTTCGTCCATTCTATATTCTATGGCTCGAGGTGGTCTGTTGCCTTAGGTACCTGAGTTGGGGTCACGCCCAATCTTGTTTGCATTGGACTCGGGCCATCCCCCTGGCTGTAACGTGATCGAGTCAACCTCCTAGCTACCATATGACCAGATCTGGGCAACTTACCCCAATGCCATGTGACAGGCCACTCATCATCCCATTCCACTAGCCCCCCCTAGCATTGTTTCAAGCTACTAGGGTTGGAATGGCAGTATGTTGCCCCTTGAAGGTTGTGCACTACCCATCATTTGTTGCTCACCATTAAGGTTGTGACACTATGCCCCGTATTCAATCATCATTGTAGTCCTAGCGCTTACAAGTGTCACCTCCGGATTATTCCGCAGACGTGGCATGCTCTCCAACACAAGCGGTACATTAAATGCTTTTAACTCTTCCCGCCTATTCTGCTATCATCATTGAGTTTAAAAATTCCCATCTTCTTCTCTGAAGAACTTCTTGACGGTTTCATTGAAGGGGTGTTATGTTCTTCAACCCTTGCGCTGCAGTCTTCTTGCTGAGGATATTCCTTGTTTGTTAAGTCTCCCCCAGTTTGCTGAGTCTACGCCATGTGTTGTTGTTTCGAGCTTTCTTATGTTTTTGTTTTTTTCTTTTTGCCTGATGAGTTACCCTAGTTGACTCTTAAGGCATTGTTCTGGTGATAGAGGCACAAAGGCACTCAAAGGCACTCAAAGGATGGCCATTGAAAGAAATGATCTTTTGAGCTCCAGGGACGAGGCATTATCGATTCCTCATCTGGGTTGTCTAGGGACATTCTTTCTCGCGTTGATGCCCACGGAGTTCTCACCTGACTTCAACCTGTTGGGGAGGTCAGACCGAATGCCTTTTGGAAGAGGTTCTCCTTTCCTCCGCAAGTCCGAGTGAGGTTTTCAACCTCGGAGCCCCAATTTGTAGCCTGCATTGATGGGGACCGAGGTGTGATGAATTCCATCTACTGGTCTAAGATTCATATCAGTGAGGGCTTACGGTTCCCCCTTCCCCCTTTAGAGCACCAGCTCCTACACTTCACGCATCTCCACCCTGTCTACATGCATGTGAACATTGTGTGTGTGCTTCTAGGTGTGAGTGTGCTGAATAGGAAGCTCAAGCTTCACCTGGGCTTCAAGGAGGTGCTATAGGCCTACTTCTTAAAGCGGCACAACCTCAAGAAATACTACCTAGTTGTTGACACCAAGTCGTAGCAACTGGTGACAAACTTGCCTAACACCAGCAAGAACAAACCGAAAGGCAACGTGCTGTTGTTTAGAGCATGGGGGTGCACTAGGGATCCCATGCTCCTGGAATTTTTAGTGAATACCAACCCTGCTGTAGGTCGGGTATAAAAAATCTGTGTCTTTGTATTTACCTTGAGGCTTTCGACCGATTATGTGATCTCACTTGCTTGTGTGTAAGCACTCTAGGTAGAGGGAAGCTCGTCGACGACCTAAGCCCTTCCCAATTCGATTCTCTAGTTAAGATGCTAAGTCTCCCGAGCTCCGCGAGGGACTTCAGAGCCCTCCTGATGTCGACCAATCTCGAAGAAGTGTACAAGCAATCCAAGGTGTTCGTAGTGCTGAAACTCCTACGCTTAAACTGCAAGGGGGACGCCCAACTCAGGATTGTCGGTCAGGCTTATTTCATGGCTGTGAGCCCTGAAGTTTCACTTTCAAGTGCCTCAGTTCTTGTAGCATTAAAAAGCACATATTTGAGCCTTCTTCATCTTTTCAAGTATTTCTTAGCAGCCACTATCAAAGTAGTCTTCCTCTTCTTCGATCTTGTTGTCTCCATGTTATAAAGTTAGAGGTAAAGAGAGAGATCCATTTTTAGTTATAAGGCATGCTTTTCTTTATCTTCACCTACAGATTTGATCAAACGCCATACCGGTTCATCTATGGTTCGATCGACCTGAAATCTGAGGAGAGGTTGAGACTTGTTGATCTTCATTCTAACGAAGATCTTATTTGGAGTTTCCTGAAGGTCATATTTTCAGTCCGAGATCAGTGCTCTTGTGCTGTTAAGTTTACCTTGACAGTTTTCATCATCAGTCTGATCCCGATTCATCCGCATCTGACTGAGCTGATTTTTTGGTGAGCACGTTCCCAACTCATCGATCTTCATTTCAACTACGCAGACGGACTGAGCCCTGAACAAAGGGTGTTTATGTCCGAGAATGCTGACTCGCTTTTGAGATTTCTATTGTTTTATGCAAGTTGATTTGCATTCCTCACAAGATTAAAATTCTTTGAGTTATGATTTGCATATGCCTCTACTTTATCTGTATAATTGCAGAACCGATTAATTATTAGCTGAGTGCCATGGCGGCTCTGCCATTCCAAGTATTAGCTTCACATCGGGGAAGGTTTTTCACGCTAAAATTGTCGGGCACCTTATATATTTGTCGCTCGCGACCATATCGCTCTATTAAATCCGCTTTTCCTATTGTGCTCTCAAGAGGATAAAATCCTAAGTGATGCATTTCATATGTTTATCCCATCAGGGAGTACGTGCTTAACCGCCTTCTCACCCTAATTAAGGCGGCTAAAGAGATGGGTGTTGGTGACGACTTCCCTATCCCCCCTCCTCCCCCACTAGACCCGAAGGCCTGTCGGAAGAGGCCCCAGGAGCTGAACACATGTTTCTCGGCCAAGCAGCAACATCAGGCAACCTTGCGACAGTCCTCCCAAGATTAGGGGAGACCAATTCCTTCTCGGCCAAGGGAAGTTGCTCGGTAGCCGGTTACCACTACCCCTGACGTGTGACGGCCGGATGGGCAAGCCCAGGTTGTTGCTAACGACAATCAGCCTACCTGATCTCCAATGAAGAGATATAAAATCATTGAGGTCGGGCTTGTCTCCCCTTCCCAGCCAGGACCATCTTGGGCAAAGGGAAAGGAAAGGCACATGCGACCCCCGAACACCCTCCGCCCATGGTGGAAACTCTGGCTCCTCCCTCCCTAGAGGCCTTATTGGCATACTTGACCTTGTTCGAAGAGCTGCTGCTAAAGGACCCGGAGGTAGAAATCATGGCCGACACGGCCGCCATGTACGAAGAGGAGGCGACGAAGAAGATCTAGGATCTCTTAAGGGACTACACGCCCTTCTAGATTGCGGCTTCAATAACTTATCCACTTTGTTTTATATATAGCTTTTGGGTCATGCATTCTTTTTTTTCATCTGACTAGCAGGCACTGTTCCAAATAAGCATCTTTGGCTTATACATGGCGAAATACTGTGATGTCTGCCAGCACCAACTCAATTGCCAGCACCAAATAGCAGGCACTGTTTTCATCTTTTTATTTATGGACAAGTAATGGCGTTCTTACTTTTTAGTGGACTGCAAGCGAAGAATAATTATTTAATAAGAGATAATGTATCCCATAAAATGGGGAATAACGGAGACAATAATGGAGGATAATCAACTCATAAAAATATGCCAAACATGCCACACAACGGGCGTCCTAGCAAAAGGATAAAATGCATCGAAAATTCATCCCAACAGGGGGAGGCAAGCCATTTGCAATGTAAACACAAAGGAGAATAATCATCTCACGTAGGAGGCATCTCATTCAATGGAGCACAATCATCCCATGAAACAGAGGACAAGTACCTAAAAGGGGGATGATCCCATATGGAGTACAAACATCTCAAAAGGGGGTTAATCCATCTCATAAATCGGAGGGCGGATCGATGGGGACCCCGAATGCCCGAGGCATAGGAACGTAGTCTAGCAAGAGAGCATCTCAATGAAGTCCCTTTACATATTATTGAAAATACTTCTTCAGATGAATCGAAGTTCCGTATAATTAACCCCCATCGAGGGACCGACCAGACGCCATTTACACCCATCGTCAGCAATGACATAGGGGCCCTCCCAATTTGGTTTCAACTTGCCTTCGTCGAATGTTCATCGAAGGACAAGCTCTCCTTTGCGGAAAGCCCTCTGCTTGACGTGTCTCTCCATAAGATGATGTGACGCCCCAAATCCCGGAGCATTCCACACCACCGTCAACTCATGGAAACTCGGCTTCATATCATAAGACCTATACATGAGCAAAATAAATACATTAAATTTACACATCATCTCACCAAAATACATCCAACTATATTATAATAATAGTCTCAAGAGTTGTTACATCACTTTAATACAAACATATTAAAATTAAGAATTCTAAAACATGTTTTACAAAAATATATCTATCAAAGTCACATGTCGGCTTTCTTCTCAAAAGCGGCCTCTAATGAGCGCCGTCATCCCAAGAACACTCCCTGTACCTAAAAGGAGGATCCCACGACGGGGTGAGCAATGCCCAATAGTGATAATCTCCTACATGGGTTACTCCCCACCTAAGTGCACATGTAATGCAACCAAACACATCTGGCAAAACATGCTCTACCAAACGCCTACGAAACACGAGAACGTGACTCACCCTTCCCACTTCCTCGAGCCCTCAATCGACTCCTCACGCATGCCTGCCAAGTGTGGAAAACACCGCTTTCAAACAAAAGATTTTTTTGTTCTCAAAACATACTACCGAGTTTCGCAAATCTATCGACAACCCCGAGGTGAATTGTCAAGTACTCCAAACAATCATGAGCCTCTCCGACGTGAACTGTTGGACAACTCTCCAAAGCAATTCTTCTGAAAATCTTCCTTTGAAACTCCTTTCACAACCATTTTCCTTTTTTTTCTTTCATGTCATGCATTCACACTATTTTCTAGGGTCAGCTTCAAAGGCATATTAAACGACATGCCATTTTTATACAACACATGCCAATATATCATTCATGCATATATTAACAAATTCAAGTATACTAATCCAGTTATTATTTATTCATAGCAATAACATCAAAATTAACTCACATTGGCTAATAAACAATTTAATTTCCAATGGCTCACACACAATTATATTTCATAGAATTCAAACATCATGTAAACACATTAAATTCCATGCATTAACAATTTCTTTCCGCACACACTCCAAGCCATTCATTTTTAAGCAATATTATGCAAACAGCATACATGGACAATTTCTCATTCAACCATCAACCCCGGGACCGCTTTAAAGTCCCTAAACAAAGACGTAATGCTCGAAATCACTCCAAAAATTCCAACATTCGTCCCACTTCAAGGACCGAAACTCACTGGCCATTTCTGGTCAAAACACTTAACTACAATTTATAAATACAAACAACACATATGGACTAATAACAATCCAAAATTTGTCCCGGGACCCGCCAAAATTCCCAAATTTCAAATATCTACCCCAAAATTTTGGGATTGATCAAATGCCCACCACGGCCTCATACCTTCCAAAACCATTTTAACGGCTCTTAAACCCAAAATAAACCGAGTTATAAAAGACCACCACCTCCTGAGTTGTCAACTCCACAAAATCGATGCCCTGTAAGCTTCCTCGCAACGCTGAGCAACTTTGCTCTTAGCTCACCGATTCGACAGCTCGATCGTCGAGAAATTTAGAGAGGCGTGAGTCTCTCTTTAAATCCCTTCTTTCTCTCTCTTTCCTTTTCTCTCTCTAATTTTCCCTCCCAAACCGTTTGGGAGAAGAGAGGAGTTAAGATTTGGGTCCTCTCACTTGCCACATGTCAAGCTATCATTGATTGGCTTAGATTCCTTATCCACTTTATCCATCTACTTTGGATTTTCATCTAATGGCATCATGCCATGTGTCCACCCATGGCCCACACTTATTTGCAACACTTGATTTCAGACGACACGTGGCACCTCTTGATCCACTCAAAATGTGCCAAGTGTCCCGCACTACCCCCGTTGCTCAAAAAATGTGAATCTAATCACCTCAGACCACCTAAACGACGTAGCAGCTAGATTTCGTGAAGACGATTCCAACTGAAGTCCGGCTTCATCATCCGAGATCTAGAAAAATTCAAAGATTTTGATTGAAAATTACTAGTTTGATCTTTTCGTAAAATTGTAATTTTCCTGCCTTACGTAGAGACGCAAAGCTCGGCATTAGTATCTCGGCCATTCACAACCGCCACTTTGCCGCTCTCTCCTCAAGCTCATCCAAATTCGGGAGAGTCAAGGATCTCCTACGCGGCGGTCGAGCCCGACTCATTAGAATTAATGCTTCTACCCCAAAGGCAAGGGCGTAAGGGGTCTTCCCAGTAGGCTACTTTGGGGTTGTATAGTAGGCCCATAGTGTTATAGGCAGCACGTCCACCTACTTTCCCTTCGTTGTAGTCAACCTTTTCTTCAAGTGCTCGAGTAATGTTTTGTTTGTGACCTCGGCTTATCCACTGGATTAGGGATACCAAGGCGTTTAGTAGATGTTCTTGATCTCGTACTCGGTACAAAACTACTGGAAAGGTTTGCTAATGAATTATGGCCTGTTTTCCGAGACAATCGAATGCGGTACCCCAAACCGACATATAATATTTTTTTACACAACCATTAGTCAAAGATTGCTTTAATCTACGTGAGATAAGCCTCCTCCTTCCGCCCACTTAGTGAAAGGTCAAGGTACATGGGAGCGAACCTTCGCTGTCTTTACCAAGGGTAACAAACCCACAATATCAATCTCCCATTTTTAAAAAGGCCATAGACTAGGCATAGAGTGTAGCGTCATGGTGGGAACATGGATGATATTACCGAATTTCTGACAGGTTTCACATTTTCACACAATTTGTTCAGAATCTCGCTTCATTGTAGGCCAATAGAAGCCCTACATCATTATTCTGTGACATAGTGATCACCCGCCAATATGAGTGCCATAAAGGCCTTTATGCACTTGCTCGATTATCCGTTGCATCTCACCCATGTGGACACCTCGTAATAAACCGAGAAGCGGACCGCTTTCTGCATTAACGTATCGCTTATCAAGGCGCACTCATTGCTCGTGGCCTTTACCTTAACCACCTCAGATTTGGTCTCTTAACAAAGATTCCATCCTTTAACAAATTCAGATGGGGGATATCCATGAGTGTTTAGCTTGGTCATTGGCTGTGAGTACCGCTGAGCTAGAGATAGATGGATGGTCCATGACAGTTAAGTCAACGTTACAAAGGTATAAAGCGTTGGACACTAAATTAGCTAGGGCATCCGCCATTTGATTTTCGACTAGGGAACTTGTGTTACCTCGAATTGAGCAAACCCGACCACCAGGGACTGCGCTAATGCCAAGTATTGCTTAATTCTCTAATTTCTAGCTTTGTACTCCCCTTGCAATTGCGAAACTACCAACTGCTAGTCATAACACGATTCTAAGTTTACGACCAAAAGCTCCTTAACCAATCGCAAACAGAGAAATAGAGCCTCATACTCCATGAGCAGCAAGAACTAAATGCGAGTTTTACCGCCCTCACAAGAATGGTAATACCCTCTAGCGACTACGTGAATCCACGATGGCACCTCCCACCCTACCTTAGACGAATTCACACTTCAAGAGCCCAAACTCTATTACCGAGCTCACAAGGGTGCACGTCCGAGCTTTCGAAGATAATGTCATCGAAAACCTGGCCTTTAATTGCCGACCTAGGGTGGTACTTAATATCGAACTCACTTAGCTCTACTTCCCATTTTGGTAGCTGCCTGCACACATCCACTCCAGGTAGCAAAGCTCCGATCTGGGAGCTATGGAGTACAACTATAGTGTTAGCCTGAAAGTATGGGGAGCTTATGAGTACAACTATAGTGTTAGCCTGAAAGTATGGGCATAGTTTCTTTGCTGCCACTTGTAGAGCCAATACTATTCGCTCTCAAATTCTACAGATCTAGTTAACACCCGTCAAGACCTTGGTCGACAAAATAAACCTACTGGCTTTCCATTAGAGTCCGACCTAACCCGCCTGGCATCGATAACCATGGCTAAGGTGGCTAGGCATAAGCAGCTCCTCTTTCCCTCCCACAATTTAGATAGACATGTGTGAGGGCGTATATATTCTTTAATGGCCTTAAATGCCTCGTCACACTCGAGCCTCTACCCTAGCGCAGTGGCTCCTTTTAGAGCAGTGAAGAATGGTCGAAGGCAGTC
The DNA here is from genome assembly GCA_016808115.1 of Tetrastigma voinierianum. Lineage (NCBI taxonomy): Eukaryota > Viridiplantae > Streptophyta > Magnoliopsida > Vitales > Vitaceae > Tetrastigma > Tetrastigma voinierianum. The sequence continues at coordinate 52,232 of JAEQBH010005808.1, forward strand.
CAAATATCTTGAGATGAATATATTCAATGCCACCAACCTGCTCATCAAGGCTTGTATCTCTTTCTTAGTCGTCGGGGATCGTACCTGGTTGATTGCCCAAATTTGTTCAGGTGCCATTTCAATACCTCTCTGGCTAACTAAGAAACCTAAGAACTTCCTCGAGCCAACCCCGAAAGCGCATTTAGCTTGATTAAGCCGTAATCGATGCTTCCTCATTAACTAGAACCTCCCCCCCATAAATGGTCCAAGTGATCTCCTCGGGACTTAGACTTGACTAGTATATCATCAATGTATGCCTCCATTGTTTTTCCCAATAGAGGCTCAAACATGTGGGACATCATGCACAGGTACGTAGCTTCGGTATTCTTCAAACCAAATGGCACTACCCTATAGAAATACATTCCGTAAGGAGTTATGAATGCGCCTCGATCGAATCGCATACATATCGATCCGTTAGAAATGCGAGTTAGCGTCTCAAGAACGACACACCATGGCTCCACATCAGACTAATCCGATCAATCTATGGCATCGAAATGTGTCCTTGTGCAGCATCATTTCGTTGGTAATCAATCACACCCGCCACTTGTTGCCTTCTCGAACAACCACCACGCTGAGAGCCACCGGGATACCGGAACCCTTTATGAAACCTACGAGGAGTTTATCAATTTCCTCGCGACACCTTCGTACTGGTGAAATCGCCAATGGTCATTTAATCGACCAGAATCTTCGAACACTTAAACAGCCGTTGAGCCATATTCGACAAAATGCCAAGAATATCCTTGTGTCACTAGGTGAAGACATCCGCTAACTCTCATGGTAGTGTCAGAATGGTGTCAATCTCGGCTTGGTCAAGTGAGGTACCCAAGCTAACTTGCTCGGCTTGTCGAGCTCAAACTGGAAGTGTTGCCTCAGGGCTTACACCTGTAATCTCTCCAACTCGGCGAAAGCCTCGAGCCATTGTTACTATTTACAGCTTCATCTTCGTTAGCTATCTTGTAACATACCGCTTACTGTCGGGTCAAATTTGCGTCAACTTGGCTACAGCGGGTCAAGAAGCTACCATGGTAGGATGATGACAACGCCTTCATTGCATGAATCTAGGTATGCCCCAGGATGGCATTAAAGGAAGAGGGGTCGTCGATCACAGTGAGAGGAACCAAAACGATGATAAGTCCTACCGAGACTGGTAACATAATCTCCCCCAACGAGTAGGTCTATGATCCGTTGAAGTCAACCGCACCTTCGGGGTTACGGTTGCCCGATTGCATCAGCAAGAAGGTGCAAGTATAGTACTGTCGACAAAGACTACCAAGGTCGACAACGCGCTTCATCAAGTGCTTCTTAACTTCCAAGGTCAGGACTAAGGCATCGTTGTAAGGATGAGCCAACTACCGTGAGGGCTTCGCCGGCGTAACGGGCCCATCAATTGGACGCATTCGCTTAGGCGAAGTCAGAATTGACCCCAACAACAAAGATACTGAAAGTGAGGTTTTCCGCCAGAATGGGGTGACTCTTTACCAGCGGTATCGTGATCGATTACAAGTCGAGACGCCAGGTCATATTTTGCATGCCACCCGAGACAGTTCCCTCCACATATTCACAAAGGTGCCCCTTCTTAGCCAAGTAGTTCAATGTATGGCGTAGCCGAGGCACAAGCTGCTAGTTCGATGGCCGACGCCCTTATGATACTGGCGGTACCGGATTCTTATCTCGCCTCTTCGAGCTCGCTTCGCAGGCAAGGGCCATTCAAGCCCGGAAGCGGATCGATTTGCGGGAGTGAGCGCGCCAATGGCACCAAACTATCACTGTGCTGATTGTCCTCGACTTCTAGCTCGCGGTCTCAGCTGATCCCTCAACACCCCATGCCTGGGCAGGTGCTCGGTCTCAAAGTCTCGCCGCTCCTTCGCCTTAACCCACGTCCCTGCTCCTTACCGCCGGGCGTAACTCGAGTTGGATAGTCATGACCGGCCCACTTTCATTGCCGCTACCATGTCATCCTCAAGCATGGCATATTGGTTTCCCCTTTGAAACAATTCGTCAATCAAGGTAGGGGGATGAAGCGATAGAGAGTCGAAAAATTAGGTGTTAGGGAGAATAGCCTATTTCATCGCTTATAATGCGTTAGTCACGCATTCGGGGCTTGAAGGAAGGTCTCAAATTGCCCATGAAGTCCCGAATGGTCTCAAATCTCCCTATTCAGACATGAAACAAACTAGTGACACTTTGCTTCCACCCGACAGAGCACATATACTGGGAGACAAACTTCTCGGAAAGACAATGTAAAAGATAGATCATGTTGGGGAGCCAAAATGCTGGGAACTCAACATGGTGGCCTGCCAAGATGGATTAGAACAATTGAGAGCAAAGTATCGTTTCTGCCCAAATGGCCATTATCTCATTGTAATGCATCAGTGGCCTAAGGGATCTTATGCATCTTCATACATCGGGAACTTAGACATAGAGAAATACAGTGGGGCGCCTTGGTTTAGGATGGCCAAGATGAACAGAGATGATGAAATGTCGTCCAACATGCGCAACACATGGTGCAAATCTCTCATAGGGAAATGGGACCTATTTCCCTCAAGGAAATTGTCGTTAGGGTGTTCTTGGTAAGGCGGAGGGGCACTCTGATGGACTCAAATCGCCCGGGTCAGGGGGCGTTGTTATGACTTCCATGAGCTGGTCTCGCAGTAGTCGTCTTAGGTCAGTAATTCACAAGGCGGCATCATCGCCAAGAACGAGGCTAACTATCACTAGTGGGATTCTTACTAATCCCTTAATCCCAAAGAACAGCCGTCGCTTCAAATGAAGACTCGTAACTCGAGGAAAGTTCGCCACGATCTTTACTACCATAAATTTAATCACTCAAGCAGATAGCTGGTCTTCCCGCATGTATCCGCGCCAATGGAAAGGGTTCCTCGTCCTTTTTCTAAGAATTCATGTGTCAAAGTAAGGAAATTAGATGCCCCTTCGAGTACACCCCTCTTCACTATATATATATATATATATATATATATATATATATATATATATATATATATATATATAGGTATATATCGTGAGAGGTTACACAATAGTCGCAAGAAAATTTTATGACAGCCTTAATTCCTCATGCGAAAAGATGATCTCATTGATTAGTACAAAGGGTTAATACACTATGACGCCTCCAAGGTCGTCGTCCAGATTTTAAGGCGCTTTAAAATCATTCTCAAAAGTCGTCCGTTCTGTCTTGCACCATTACATCTAATCAAAAGCTGTCCCCCATAACACTGAGCGATTCATACAACCCTCCTGGGCTACTTAATGACTAAGTTAAGTAACTTTATCTTATCGTTAATGTGGTAACATCGCCAAAAGATACTTTGAGGCAAAAGTGGCTGATCCATTCCAATTATATTCATTAGTTAAGGTGCATATCTATTAGTTGGGTGGTGTCTATTCAATTAGGTTTATAAAGTACATTCACTTCAATTAAGGTATACACCGACTAGTTTTGCTGCTCATTCATCATATATCAGACATCAAAACAAAGTTATATTTAGGAACAATACTCCTTGGCAAAGAGAAGAGCATTTGGGCTTTGCAACATGGGCACCATGTAAAGTTAAAACAAAAAACCCTAACATTTTAACTAAAAAAGGTATTTTCAACAACCAAAACATCATTCAACACAGATAACACAAAAAAAAACCATAAAACTACATTTTGATTAAAATTAATTGTGAATAAATCATCAGTAAGAAAATCAAAATTTTATCCCTTATGGACAAAAATCCAACCGCATTAATCCAAACAAAGAAAAATCAATTTTTTATCCCTAGGATTCAAAAAACAGCCAAACCCAAAAAATAATCAAACTTTTCTCCTTTATGGATCAAAAATCAAACCCTTACCCTTACCTTTGCCCTAGTTGTCGACAGACGAATAGAGCCACGAAATTGCATTCCCTTTAAAGTCGAGAAGATGGAGTACTGGGTTACGCGAGAGACGTGCCTTTGCCTTTAGGAGCAAACTAGATCACGCAAAGAAAGAGAATGTCAAAGAGAAGTAGAAAATCTCCGGGAAGGGAGAATGGACAAAGAGGTAGTCCTAAAGGATAAAGTGAGAATACCAAAATATTGTTTTCCTTTTTTGAACACATTTCCACACGTAGGATTTTCGGCTTTCACACCACACATATAAACCTCAATTGACAAGGATATTAATAAAATGTCTTTTATTAATTTCAAAATTTTTTGTTGTGTTTGTATAAACAACATATATATATATTCCATTTAAATCATGTCCTATAATAGATGTGCATAAATTAAGAATGTTAATTTGATAGTATTTTTATTGAAATCATTATTTGTTAAAAGTTTTTTGTCTCTCTTTTCTTTTAAAATCATTTTTTTTTAGAATGATATATAATGTTTCTTTAGAAGATATCATAAATGATTTTCAAATTTGTAAAAAAAAAAAAAATTCCTAAGTATAATCAAATATCTATTTTATTAAAATAATTTCTTAAGTTTATTTTTTATCGCTATTGATTTTTATTTAATCAACAATAGTTTGATTTTGCTTGTGAACCAAAACTTAGGCTATTTCAGTCAAAGATTTAGTCCTTTCTATTAAATCTGTGAGACTGATATTAAACTAGTAATTCTTATCAAAATTTAAACTATTAGATAACTTCATAGCATTCATGCCAATAAAGTCCAACTCAATGGTTAGGTCGAATTCAGACATAAAAGAAGGGACCGAGTTTGAGTATCTTAAGAATAATACTACAATGCTAGAAAGAAAAATAAATATGCAATTCATATAACAGAGAACTTAAAACCCCACAATTCCATATTCAATGATTTTAATCTCCACTTTACCATTTAAGTTGGTTTTACTTCAAACAAAGTTTAAAAAAACTTATAGAACCAGCCGATCTGACCGTCGATCATTACCTTTTTAGTCCTTGTATAATTTTATTCAACCACGATTCGATTATCGATTTGGCCCCTAGGTTCAGTCATCGATCCGGTTTTCAAAACATTGATCAAAATGATAAAGAAATGGAAAATTATAACACTTGTTGGAATTAACTAGAAAACTAATTTAAATGATGTGTCCTAATTACAAGAGACTTAACCATGAGTTTACAAAATGCCACTATATCAACAACTAAGGGAACAAATGTATGTATTATTGCTGTAATACGATAGATACTTAATGTGTGAAGAAGGAACCTGATCAGAGAGAACTGTAAATGAAAATTTATTGATGCAATTGTATTCTGTTACAAAACCCACTGTGAACTACACAACTACTTATATACAGGGAAATGTCAAAAAATATAGGCAAAATATCATATTTCAGTTATACCATTAGTCGATTGGAGGAAATTTTGAGCATTTATCGCTAATTTCATCAAAATATCAACGATTCATCAGTTTTTAACCGATATTTCAAGAGACCCCTTGTTTCGAACCCTGGCAAAAAATAAGGAGTGCACCATTCGGTTCCAGCAAGCTATAGCAAGGCGATTTTATGGCTAAAGCGTTAAAAATTCTTTTAATCAACAAACCCCTGGCCAAAAATAAGGAGTGGACCATCCTGCCACCAGGCTAGGAAAGCTTTGTTATTATATGAAGTGCAAATAAAATTTATTCTAATGTATTAATAGATGAAATATTTTTACGTTATTTTTCCATTATTAATTTAACATTATCACTACATTTTATTTTTCTGATAATCTTCTATATTTTCAAAATTTAAAATTAAAATTAATTTTGTAATATAAAAATTAAGATAATTTTTAATTATAAATTATAATACAATATAAAAATATTCGCACGTGAACTATCAAATTTAAGCAGAAATCAAATATTTATATAAAATATTTTGTATAAATACACACAATTTTCTATTTCTTATTTTAAATGTGATTAAATATGTTTTAACTAAATAACTTATGTAAAAATTTAAAAATTTATTTGTTAATAAATAAATATAAATATAATTTCAAGAAATTTCAATGATTTTTAGGAAGTTAATTATTATATCATATTATTTAGTTGATATATCTCATTTAATATTATAATATCTAATATTTTGAATTTTTTCATTATCTAAGTAATATTCGTAATAATAAGGGAAAAATAAAATAATATCATAATTGTTGTAAATATAAAAGTGTGGACATTACTAAATAGATTCATGAATGTGACAAAGACTCTTCAATCTCTCGGAAGGCTCATTGCTTCACCGAATAAACTCAAAATTCATCCGACGCACTCGAAAATTCGTATTATTACTCGAGATATCTCAAGCCATGATTCATCGATGCATCGTAAGACGGCGAACCCAGAGCATAATGGTCATCGGCACTACGCCTAATCAAAGACCACCAACTCATTAGGCTCATCACCCTACCCGCCCATCGCTTAGCCCAAATCACAAAGTGACCTAAGATAGCCTACCATATCAAAATCATGTAGGAACTAACCAGATGGTAAAGTCCTACACCCCATTTGGGGTCCCTAAGTCCCCGTCTACCATCCTACCGCATACTGAGGCTTTCCGCAAATAAATATGTGTTAAGGCGTAAAGCAATATAGGATATTTATCCATTTAACTCCCAATATCTCAATCGACACGTCCCAGTTATTTAACTTTGACACAAGTGAGAATGATTCTCTTATTAAGGGAAACAGATTTAACACAAGATCACGATTGTCTTTCCAAAAATCAAGGACACTCAGTTTTGAGCAAGAGAGACTTATCACCAAAGTCACGGTATTAATCTTTCCAAAATCAAGAATCAAGATAAACAAAGACTCCCTTCGATCGACTTAACTTCCTCTTCTCCTTCTTCTCCATCCCGCTTCACTTAATCATCTAGATGGTGACCGACACACCGTTGTCGAACCCCCTTTTTGCAAGTTTACGTAGCTCCGCTGATGCCCCGAAGATCAAACGATCTAGAAGGCAACACTGAAGCGCCGTTTATGGGAATCGAACAAAGGCCTAATGACGATAAGTAGAGCCGTCTAATGGCTCTCCAAAGAGTCCCTGCCATCAAGAGCCTAACTGCTCTTTCTACGTCTGATTCATTTGACACAGTTGCAATGTCAAGCAATCCAATAATCCAATCGCCCGAAGATCAATTTCTTCAAAGAAGGCCAAGACACGGAGAAGAAGCAGGAGGAGCAAGCAAGGCAGATGAGGGAATTAGCGTGATCAGGCCGGTGGTTCCTCCGTGAATAGGAAACCGTTTCCGTCCGCGCCCAGGCAGAAAAAGCGCTACCTCGCAAGACGCGTACAGCGCAATGCCATCTCACTGCCAGGATAAAGGAAAGGAGCCCACCGCTCCACAATAGAATCCACCTAATGACGAAAGTCGCCCTAAGTAGTTCAAGCAAACCGCTTCCTAGCAAAAGCAGCAAGGCCGTAGCACCAGTATACCTCAGATTACTTCAGCATTCAACAACAATCGATAATGACATACCCATCTGGGCAGAGAGGAAATAGCCGAGGGCGCAGAGCCATCCAACCAAAGGTCTGGGAACTATGCATTACCCACTAGCGTAATGCCACCCATGCCGCTAGTATACCCTTCCTCGGGCATGATCATCGCTCACACGCCAGCGGTGAGCTCTACCCGGTTTTTCATACCTACTTTCACTATGTTTAACATTTCTACTGACCCATATGATCACATGCTCCATTACAATTACACAATGACTTAACGCGCAATGACCTTCACTATGCAAAGCTTCTACTAGCCTACGAGGCCCTGATCACTGGTTTCAAAGCTCCCTCAAGCTCACAACACGCTGAACAGCCAACCTTTCAATATTCATCTGCAACACTTATGCTTCAACGCGCTTAAAGCAAACAGCTAGTTTTTAAAACGCGTTAAAACAGCGAAGACGAGTCCACATGACTTCTCGAAGGAGGTTCTGGCAAGCCGTTATGTCAAGAGAATGCAATAAAGATGACAATGGGGCCCTTCGTAATCCCGTGAGAAGTTGTGCTTTCGACCCTTCTTCTACTTATCTCTAGACTAGCTTAGCAAACAATGGGTAAGAGTTGGCGTTAAGGGGGCAAGAAGGTACTTCAACACTGAGAAAAGATCAAAGGCGAACTGAACACGTATGATCACAAACCAAATGAAGTTAAGAAAGATAAGCCGATCGGAAGAAGTTTCCAGGATCTGGCGAAGGTTGTAATGGAAACCGCAACCCTGAGACTAATCATAAAAAAAGAGTGCCCCAACGACTCGAACATCTCGATGAAAGGTTGTTGCCACCGTCGACCTACCAAAGGCCGTAATACTATGCGCGACTATCACAAGGACCATGAACACGGTGACCAACCGGGCGTCGAACTCTAAAGCTCGGTAGAGAAGACCAAGGCAAAAAACCCATAAAACCAGTAAGTCATCAGTGAGTGAGTTTGGGCAATCCATGGAAGAATTAAACAAATTCCAAGACTCGCCGTGCCTCTGTACTCAAATATAAATTATATAATCGGGCGCCTAACCGGTGATTTGTATCTATCAAAACAACATCAAAAGACTCGCCAGTAGCGTTGGTTGGGGGCAGAATGCACCGCCATACAAAAAAGCAGTGCAAGGGGGAGCTGAGCCAATAGATGACCTCATATCATTTCCAAGACCAAGTAGGTCATCAGGCCTCACTACGATGCCTTGGTACTCACTCTTTGTATTAATGGTTTTAATGTGCATAAGGTACTGAATCGCAGAAAGTGAGATTTATCGCAGAACCCAACCTTCCGTAGCTGTATGAAGCCTCGAAGATATGTTAAACTCATACCAGGAGGTCTTTGTTACGCAGTGACAACCACAATGACACCGCGGAGATGTCACTTTCTAGTGAAAGCCCGCCGCCACTCAACGATTGCTCTCGTTCCGTCAAGACTTAAGGCCATAACGCGATATAATGATCGTTGCATTCCATGAAGGTCAGTCAAACATACGCCACCAAATGATAAGCCAATTGACAAATACTGGTAGGTTGACTTTTGGCAAATGCGCTAGGGCCAGACATCAATGCTATCAACCATCCGAGCGCCAAGAAACGTAAAGGGAAGCGCAAGATTTTAATGTCTCCCTACACTGATCGCATCAGCAGCAATCTAATCGACGCCTAAATCATAAAGAGAAAAGGATCCACCAGCCCAGATCCACACTAGAAGGAGTGGAATTCGACAAGCCGTAGAAATTGGCCCACAGCCCCTTCATCCGGGGAAGAATAAGGGAATATATACAACTTTCTATACCTACTGCACAGATGGCCCGCCCAATATTCTAATATGGTTGGGATTAATCCAATGGTGGCTTCTCACAGATTGAACGTCCTCCCCACCGCTAAGCCGATAAGGCAAAAGGTGAGGCAATTTCATCTGGATTGACATCAGATCATCCAAGCATAAGTGGACAATCTTCTAGCAACAGGTTTTATAAAGGAGGTAAAATATCTTGAATGGCTGGCCAACGTGGTGGTAGTACCAAAAAAGGGGCATAATGGCGGCAAGAATATACTAACTTAATAAGCGATATCCATAATATTTCTTATTCAGATAGATCAAATTGTGGATCGCGATACAGCATGACATTATGTCAGCTTCTCTGGATTTTTCGTACCATCAAATTTCTATGCATCCACTTTACATGGAGAAACAAACTTCATCACACCATGGGCGCGCAATTTCAGCAATGGAATGTCGCTTGGCTTGAAAAAACTAAAGAACTTATCAAATGTTGCGACCGTGGTGACTTCGAAACCACCTGTAAAACTATGGAAGTTTATATCGGCTGATATGCCACTAAACTTAAAGAACGCTCGATAACACCACACACACTTAAGGGGGAGACTTTCGGTGTTGTTATAATGTACAAGCATAGTTTTCTAACCCTTAAAGTGTGTGTTTGCATCGCCTGCTGGAAAATCTTTCAGTTTGAAAACGCAAAGGGGGATGGAGGCTAATCCCGTCTAACTCAAGGCCATAATGAACTTGTAAACTCCCAACCCAAAAATAGTACAACAACCCACCACCTCCAAGATGTGAAACTGATATTCATCTCAGCAGCAACATTACTTCCTGGGTAGCTTAAAAGTTTTGTCCTCCACTAAGCACATCCTATCCACACAACCACAACTTGCAGAGACCATTTAATTAGTTTCTAAGAACTGAGGTTCGCTGATGGATGACCTCGACCTGCTGTTTATATGGAAGCAAGAACCTTGTATGAGGACACAATTTATAGATCCACATGGATAAGTCTCCCACTGAACGCCATTGAACAACCATGTTTCAAAGAATTCTTTTGCTAAACAAAGAAAAATTAAACTCACCTTATTAATGTGCTTAAACTTGAAGAATATAGTGATAACAAGCCTTTAACAGCCAAAAAATATAGAAGAATAGAAACTAAATATTCCAATACAAGAAGTAAATATTCAATACAAAGAAAGGAAACTAATATTTTTCCAAAGCAACATTAAAAGAGGAAACTAGATATCTTAGGATAAGGCTTAGAGAACTAATCAACAAGAATCTAGAATAAATCAACAAGAAATCAGGACTTAAATCAAGACCAAATCAGAACAATCACATCAACTACTGTAACAAGAAGAGAAATCAAACAAAGAAATTAATAATAATGGTAAAGAACGCTTCCAAAAATAGTAGAAATCCACAACGTTTGCCTTTCGGGTCCAACCGGATTTAACGGAATGAGGCACCATCTGTTTCTTTTTGGGTTTGAATGTTTAACTTTCCACGTAAGATCCTGATTAAAAACATGGTGCCTCTTTGAATCTCTTAGTCCTCGGGTCATACATAGCAATCAAGTGGGACTTAAGTGTCCACACCAGCGGAAATCTAGCTTGTATGCAGCTTGCTATTGATGCTCATAGCGAATGCCTTAGGGAGCAAATATGACGCTATGCTTCAGATTCGGCATCATTCCCTTCCTAAAGATCATCTCGAATCTTAACCATAATGTTAGGGAATCCAAAATCATAGAATCAGATTTTATTGACTCAGCCTTCATATCCCCTTTTGAATACATCAACACTAACTTGTTGGAGTTCCTTTGTCTCCTGATTACTCCTAAGCTTAGTCATCTGAAATGTAGCAATAGGACAAAATCACTTGATGTTCCATCCCCATAGAAAGAACTTTTCAAATTTTCCTCTGAAAGACACATCTTCAAATTCCTTCAAAAAGAGAGAGTAGAAGAACAGAACTAGTTATGTCAAGTCAAGGTATTAAAGTGCCTTTTGTACAAAAAGTGTAATCTAGAGCTTGTAAAATAATGCTTTCTTAACCTCACTTGTTCCTTAGAAATTGGCTTTTCATTTTCTTTTAAATTTTCAGCCACTTACTCACAATTTCCTTTCTTTTCGTCACTCCTCTTTTTCACGCTTTTTCTTTTGCCACTTTCTTTCACTCTCCTTTTTCATCGGCTTCAATTCTCTTTCTTATACTTTTTTTTCTTTTTGCTTCACTCTCTTTCTACTTTTTTTTTTTCTTTGCTCACTATCTTTGCAACTTTACTTCGACTCATAAATTTGACACTGCGCTTGTTCAAGAGTGTCTTACTCTGTCGGTTGCACTAATCTAAAGATTTTCACGGCAGTTCGTCGCACTGGAACTTTCCTATCAAATTTCCAGATTTTCCTGAATTAATAAAAGCCCGCAGATATTGGAACTACATCATTCAAAAACTTCATCTTCAGGCTTTCCCAAATGCTAAAAGAGACTAAATTTGCTTTATTCACCCTACCTCCCACTATCATTCAACCATTGCAATTTATAAGGCTCGAGGATGCCACATGCTTTTACATTCCTAGTTTCTCCACCATGGTTGTGCTAAGAAACATTAAGAACTTCCCCCAACAACGATCAGCACTACAGCATTGCTTGACGTGTTCAGTGTGAAAAATGTTATCCGCTGTATCCGCCATCTTCTTTATCTTGTACACTTAAGGCCCCTCTCCCCGCCACCATTAGTTCTTTGACAAAGATACTCTGTAACATCGACATCCTCTAAGGATGGTAGAATCGCCACATCCGACCTATTGTCCTGCTTTAACCTCAATCTATCGTCCACAGATTACTATGACTCTTTTGTTTACATCGCTTGCACAGGACCCCCGCCTTGGCATTTAAAACACATAATACTTATCTCAGGTATAAAGAACTCAGTTGTTCCTTTGACCCCCATGTTCCTCTTTGTTTTATTTTATGTTTTAGGCTCAAGCGCCAGCTTTCCTTCCTTTTTCCATTGATCTATTTCCGTTGAGAATCTTAGACCAGTGTAGAACTAAAAGTTGCCACGCCCCTCCTCTTGACTTTGACTTCTCAATCTTGACGCCATACGCACTCATATATCCTCCAACTCACAGAATAATGAAGTTGTAATTCCACCACTTTAACCCATGAAACCTCGCGTGGTAGCCTCGATCTTCTTCTTCAATATTTGATCTGCAATACTAACCTTCATCTCCCTATAATAATTCTTTACACTACGATCGCTTCGTTTCGTGTTTTAACTGTCAGATAACTCAGTAGAAAAGGAAATAAATCTCTTTCGCTCTTCATCTTTTCCCATGTTTCCACAATCAGCCCTTTATTCCGCTCCTCAGTTTAAAAAACTAATCGTCCCTACCTTAAACTGCCAGATAGTCTAAGAACCTATGGTAGCAAGTTTCACCTTCTTATTTTCAATAATTAGATGGGGCTAAAACCAACTTCCACCTTCCTTCTCCACCTGAGGATGCCAGGATCATTCTTTTCCTGAAAGTTTAATCAGATTTTAATGCTTCTCAAATTATTATCTTCCCGATTCCTGCAAATCTAAGGATCCCCCATACCTCCTATATCACCAACAAATTTAACTATGACCATTCTCATCCTCAAAAACCTCATTCCCGTCATATTTGTCTTCTTCTACACGCAACCCTCTTCTTGGTAGCCTCCTCTATCAGCTTCCCATTTATGGTCTCTGTGAGCGCCTTCAAGTTTCGCTCCACTCATGGAATTGTTCCACCAACCTTAAATATCCCCTTACTTCACTAGTTAAGGCCTCCATAATGAACTCATATTTAATTCCTCCCAATAGCATTTGACGCTACCATTGCTTGGACATATCAGTCAGAAATGTTAAAAAAGGAAATAATAAAATAGACCTTCAGCAAATCGCCCTCAGATGGTTTCAGACTCAAAGAATGATTCACTTGATTCATTTAGTTCTACACAACAGGAGTCATTTTTTTCTCTAAATCTAGCACCTCTTGCCTTTTCCTCATTTTCTCTTGGCTTTTCTTTTAATCAGAATCAAACAACTGGATTTTTTTCTCCACAAAATAAATCTAAACCCTACCAAAGGAGCTTGCTGTGAAGGCTAACCAATATTCAAGTCTTTATTATGGCAATTGTGTTAATATGTTCAGTAAATTCTTTCATTTTTTTCACCTCACTTTTGTTTTATGTTCATACAGACTTTATCTAAACAACTGAAGATTAGTGACATCAAAAATTTTGTGTTTTTTTCTTTTTTTTACTTTATTTTTGATTTATTTTTTCAACTTTTTCCACCAAATCTATCTTCTTATTTTATTTTCCCTTTTCTTTTTCTCATTGCTTTTTTTAAAGTTTTTTTAAAAATCTGGGATGGACTGAACAAAAAGGAAACAATAAAAATTATATCCGATCAAGAAATGAAAATCACTGGGGATGGAGTGATAATAGATTATGAATGAAATTTGGGTTGAACTAATCTGGAAGAATTGGGAGGAAAGTGGTGACTAAGATGGCTTGGACAAAGAAAAAAATAATAATAATAAAAGATAGACAAAACCAAATAGAACTTGGCTGCTCGATACCAAACAGATATTAACCACAACCCATGAGACCCGTGATCTGACTGAGTTTAAGAACCGCCTAGTAGCGCTTTGATGGATGACTCAAACGCCAAGAGGCAAGTTAAAGATCTTTGTGATGCGAGGTATGCCACAATTATGATGGAGATCCATCGATAAGTTCAATTAATCTTCTACTGGTCAACCGGGAGCAAGTTCACAAAGAGTTCTTTTACAACCAAAGAAATTGAAACCTCAATTTTATTAATGCCAAAACTGGTATATATGATACGCACTTTAAGCAGCCAAAATATAAAGAATAGAAAACTAAACATTCCTGGCCACAAGGAAAGTAAATATTCTACTAAAAACAAGAAAGGAAACTAATATACTTTTTCCAAAGCAACACACTAAGAGAAAACTAGATAACGAGGATAAGGTTTAATCAAATCACCAAGAATCTAGAATAAATCAATGTTAGAATCAAGACCAAATTAGCAATAAATCGTGAAACAAATTAGCACCAAATAGTTCAAAGAAGTGTTAATCAGAACAAATCATAACTAAATCAAATTCCAAAATTGAAAAAGAAATCAACAAGTCAAAACCTCACAGCTCTCGTCCTAACCGATTTAATTTGATGATGTATATTCATCTTTGCTTTGAGTTGAACACGGAACTTCTTCCACGCAGCATCTCGATTAAATACGGCATTTCTCACCCTTATTCTCGCCGCCATGTAATGATACTTCCGCGTCCACACTCATTCAAAAATCAGCTTGTGCGTATTGCTACCATGCGCCGAGACATGGAAGGCGACCAACGCTCTGTGGAGCAAACATGGACGCTCTTGTGCTTTGATTCGCATCGCCATCATCACTCTACCAACCTCTTTGCTAGTTAACATACGTCGACCACAGACGAATGGCTCGTGGGCGCTTGAGCCAAGTGAACTTTATTCTAGCGAGTAAACCTCGTTTTCAAGGCGAAGGGGCAGTGTATCGCTAAGGTTCCTGCCAGGAAACGAATCACAATCATAGTGGACTTGATCGGGATGCTGCCATGGGGCTGGCATGGTTTAATTAGGCCGCAACTTGAAGCCTCGACTGTGGAAATAAAATAGAACAGACTACGCTGGATTTCCTACAATAAACGTAGGCCGAGGCAGCAATAAGGTCTGGGCTCGTCCTCACAATCTCCGTCGATCCTAAAAAATCACAAAGAAGCGACTTCTAATCGTGCAAGGCTGCAAAGGAGGTGAACAGCAACAGGCAGGACCAATGCATGACCAAGTATGCGGACTCGACCAACCACATTGGGAAGTTTCAGAGTACAGCAAATGGAGTGCACGTCCTGGTTAAATTGTAATGAAAAGCAGATACGCCGGTGGCAGTCAGGGTCGCTGGGCCCTACCAATAAAAAGAAGCGCGTTCTTCCCCAAGTATACTTCATTGGGCCAGTCACAATCATACGAACTGTGAATGAAATAGATGAACAAAGTCCTTTGAGCCATCTAATACCATGATTGAGTCGGGGAACCAGGCTGACACAGAGCTGGCTCCATAAGATCTATAAGTCGTCCAAACAAATTTCGCTTCTCATAATTCACACAACAGAGTTAACTGGCCTTTGAAAGTGCATCTCTCACAAATGCCTTACTCAATAGTAGGGACAGTACCTATTGGCAAAACTCCATAATGGGATATGCAAAAATTATCAGCAGCAGAACATTGACACATAGAGCCCAAACCCAAGGCTACTATTAGCAACCATACGTGTGGATGCAGTCGCATATGTTAGAATATGTGACCGCTGCCAACGACAAGCCCCCGTCTCAAAGCTCCCGGCCTAAGATTTAACAACCATAACAGGCTCTAAGTATAACCGATGGGTTGTAGATGGGTTACTGCATCTCTGTATAAGATTATTGATGGTTGCCCGCAGGCTACCGACCAAATAGATGGCGAGGCAACCATTATCCATCAAAGACAAGAGGTCGTTTATTATAGAAGAATATTGTAACTTTGTAGGTTAGAGATATCCCCGATCTATTATAACGGACAATGGACCATAATTACGATATAAGCTAGGTATGCATAAGTAGCTTTGATGAATTGAAATAAAAAAAATATACTCGACTCTGCGGTACTCATAGAAAGCAACGACCGGACAGAGAAGTATCTAATCGGCTACGAAAAAAGCAGCCTACATTCGGCCGAAGGAAGTGGGTAGAAAACTACCCGAGGAGTATTATGGGCACATGGGAACAACAAGCCCAGAAAGTCGGCGAGGAATCACGTTCACCCTCACATATGGGATAGAGCACATCATCTCCGCATAAATCGGGATGCCCACCATTCGAACATAAATTCCTGAGTAAGCAAATACCGAAGCCATAATGAAAGACCTAGACACGACTGACGAACTCCGAGAAGCGGCAGTTGTGCACATAGCATCATACTAGCAAAGGTTGTCAAACTTGCATAACCGGCGTGTAAAGCCGCGTACATTCAAAACTAAGGAGTTAGTCTTAAGAAGTGTTTTTGAAAACATGGCCAACCCAACATACGGGAAGTTCTAGGCCAACTAGGAAGAACCATACACGGTGGTTTGAGCAGGGACAGCTGGGTCTTATGTGTTGAGCAAGCCAGACGGGACTACTATTCCCATGATGTGGAACGCCATGCATCTTAAGAAGTATTATCAGTAGTGTATTCTTTAAGAAGATTATCATCAATAAAGATTACCCTTTGCACATTTCCTCTTAAACCTAATTGCTCCATTATAAAAGTCCATGTGGTTGTTGCTCACTGTACTCAAAAGTCCGATGTGATTATCATTCCGCTTAGCATTCAAAAGTCCAGACATTATTGTTGTCCCGTGCAGATTCTAAAAGTCCAAATGTAGTTGTTGCCAGTTGGTATCTAAATGTCCAAATATGGTTGTTATTCACTGAATTCTAAAAGTTCGTGACATGGTTGTTTGGGCCCCGCTAGAATGTTTGTCAACATGTCATGCCCTCGTTTGGCATCTTCAAGTTTCATAAAATGCGAGGCTCCAAAATTACAAAAAAAAAAAAATGAGACGATTATGGCAAACGTGCCCCTTACAAATCTCCCAAAATAGCTAAACTAACATGAAAATGAAAAGTAAGCCCCATTCTGCAAACAACACCTCCTCGTAATCTTCACCGCCACTCTAGATCTACTTTACTTCGCTTCGCTTCGATGGCGTCAGCGTAAACTGTTGACAAAAAATGGGTTAGCAGAGTCAGGCATACCATCTGGGATCTCTAGCCGGTCTCCACAGATGTTGTGCTTGAACGTGCAACACCCATAGTCAGAAGCGACGCCCGCAGCCTTTGGTAGTTCCTTCCGACGCTTCCTTATCCTGCCGCCAGGGTACGATGCCAGAAGACACCTCATCTGACGCCTCGAGCTCTAGCAAAGCTACAACTGGCCACCACCAGGCAAGCAATCTCAACCTCGACCTGCGCCTCCGCCTTCCTTCAGCCGCCAAAACATTTGTGGCCTTAGTCGTCATCTTCTACCTGCTTGCATCTCCATTACGGCGGCACTAGTTGAGCCACCCTGGCTTTCTTCTTAGCCTTGTTTCTTTCTTTCTCTGCCCGAATAATTCTTTTCGCACCATCTTTGGCTTCTCGCTCCCAATGCTTCGATGAAGATTCATTTACGAGAAGCGCCAAGGCCCGATGCCGCAAAGCGCCAACCGGGCATAAAGTCGAAGCCGACGCCATCTAGGCAGGATCGAACTTTCTGCGTCGGTTGGCTTATTCCGAATGGCCGTCACAATCTAAAAGAAGAAGAATAGAAGTCAAAAGAAAATTACTACGCAAAACTAGTAGTCAGCGTATAAAATCAAAGAAGATCTACCAGCCCAACCGATTTATGAAAGTCATGGTTATGATGAGCATCCCGCCCGGCCAAGGCCGAAAGGCCTTTATCCATATAAACAGGAGGAATGGTATACCGCTTAAGCTGGTCGCCACGCATCCCGGCAAGACCGATGGGGTGTCATGTGGCGGAACTGGTGATTGCTTGGCTAAAGGGGCTTCGGTGGTGTGATTCCAGCTTCGCCCTCGAGATCTGGAGCCACCATACCCGTCGAGGGTGGACCCCTCTCGGTAGCATAGCATCGTGGTAGCATTTGATCGGTAATTTGTTCTTGCTTGGTCAGATCTTAGGTAGACTTGGGTGGGAGACAGGAGTAAGTAACTACCCATGTGAGGGCCCTCTCCAACTGTGACATTTGGAGAACTCCTGTAGGGACCCCCTCATCAGATGCACCCGACCTCGTTGGTCCAGTGCGCGGGGCGAATTGTTCATTGGAGGCTCAATCTTGAGTTCCATTGAAACTGTGCCCGATCCTTCTAGAAAGCCCCCCGTCATCTAAAGGAAGCGTCTGAATCGCTTCCCTCCGAGGCCCCGAGGTGGCCTCACCCACCAGAGCTGCCGGCGGATTTACGTATCCATGTGGCAAATCCTACAGCAAGGTTAGACATTTCCTCTTCCTCGGTGGGCTCGCTGACGACTACGCGAAATCTAATCTCTGAATATTCAATGACACCAAGCCTTCTTCCCATTTTCACGGCCTCGTCTCTTTCTCTTTTTACACTTGACTAGGGGCGGTTGTGGACTTTGAGGTTGAGCGACATGGGAAAATCTCACTAAGGTCCCTTTAGCGGCCTTCACTTAACCCTCCACAGTAGCGCCTAGAAAGAGCTCACAGGGACCTACTTGAAAGGTCGGCCAGAACAAAGTCATACATAATGACCTTAGCAGACCTTGGCTTGAGGAGCGATGGGGATAATATAAGGGAAGGGGTTGTCGCCTAAGTCTCATAGGTTCTCCGCCATCAACAAAAGCTCATGATTGTGCTCTGTCTTCGTTATCTCCGGCAAACACCTAATTTTCTCCAGGCTAGCCTTCTTAATCCAGTTTACTAGCCGGCCTTGCCTACGCTTGTTTGAATGACATCAGGAAAACAGAGGTACATCAATACATAATCCGCCTAGTAGAACATGAGCTACAACCAAACTAAAACAAACCTAGGAGCATTAGGGACTTATTCACATCAAAGGGAAGCCACGTTTGGCGTCTTTATAATGGACCGTGCCAAGGACAACCCACTTCTCCTAGTCTTGGAAGAGAATCGAGGCTCGGTTACAAATTGAAGTGTCGTGGATTGTGGGGCGAACATAAACGAAAGCCTACCCCAGTCCCGAGGTTCGATATCGCAGCAATCTCCGCGTGAGATATCGGGTGGTAGAGAAAGTTAATGGCGATTCCATTACATTAAAATCGAGATAAGCGTTAGGATGAATAAACGAGGATGCGCGAGGAGACATGTAAGGCTGCTTCTGACAGAAAGCAGGGAAGCGAAAGGCGGCCTGCGCGCTCCGAGTGAAGTAGACAACTATGCTTCTCTTATAGTTGGAATCATTTGGACCATCAGGTAACTTCTAAGCGTCTTGTCGAACTGGCGAAGAACCTCGACTCCTCCATGGGCATGGAAGAGACGAGTACTTGCGAGAAAGGCAACTCCGGCTAAGCCCTCTCACGCACCTAACACAGTGAGTGGAAGTCTCCTCTTGACCTCGACCATTCTGAAAACAAAAAAAAAGGGGGGTTAACAATCTCCTGCAAAGCGATAAGCGAGACGAAAAACATGAGTTTTTCAAAGCACATTAGGATGCCCCCGGGCTTGAGTGCATCCCAGGAAATCTTAGCGCTCTGATTATGTCCCGAGGAAACTTCTGGTGAGTTAGAAGAACACTTGTTTGAGGCGAATAAGCGAAATGTATAGACGAACAACCCATACAAGCAGAAACCGAAGCAAGCGAAAGAAAAACCCGCAGAGATCGAAAATGGTCGAGAAATCTTCAAGCGACTCCTTTGCAAGATTTCGGGAGTGTTATAGATACCTGAGAACTTTTAAGTGAAGGTTTCTAGCGATAGTAGGACCCTTTATCACATATAGAGGCGGCGTGAATAGGCGCATTAAATGCGATGGATAAGTCATGGTATTGGGAGACGTGCTCCTCCCCGTCTTGGTATACCGCAAGCGTTCATCTTCTAAGGCGCAAAAACAAATGAGCTCAGCGATGGTAAGCGCGGCTCTTTGGTTCTACTAACCACAAAGCCCTCAACCACAATGGGTGTTTAGATCAAGTCTGGTTGGTGGGCCTTGGTTGTCATTTGAAAGCGACTGGGCATTAGCTAAAGCAAAAGCCTAGAAGCGATCTGTCAGGAAATACAAAACTCATCCCCCGAAAGCGATAGAGGCTTCTCGGGAACCCGACTTCGGATCATTAGCTCCCTAGGCGCATATAAAAGTATTGAAAAATATAAAGCTTGATGCACTTGAAGTATGTCGAAAGCAGATCTTATTAAAATACGCTAAAATCGTCAATAATTACACATAAAACAAGACAAACATATCCAAGAAACCTTGATGGATCCATTACAAAGATATCTAGGTACACATATCAGGCTTATTGCAAAAAAATTAAAAATTAAAAATAAAAATAAAGGAAACAAAAAAGGAAGAGATGAAAGGAGGAAGAAAAGGAAGAGGAGAAAGTAGAATAAAAAGAAGAGTATGAATTATTATGCTTGAAATCTCCCCTCCTCTCAGCTTTACACCTCGATTACTGGCACCAGGACAGGGGGGCACCTAGCCTTAGCAAAGAACTCTGAAAGAGGAGTGATGGCGTAGTCGGTCTTCCCTTCTTGAATGAATGGTAGGTCCACCTTGGATGGCGCTATCGAGCAGACAATATCCATGAGTGACAAACTCTTGCGAGACTTACAGTCTCCCTCCATCGATACTCCACCTTCACGAATCCTGTGAGGCCCTTGAGAGTCATAATAGGGGGACAAGCTATATAATGGAAGAGGAATCCGTTGAAAATTTCATAGGCTAAGTAGATTCACCCCCATATATATAGGGGTGAAACTTCAAAAGGCGCATTGAATGCATCACAAGAATGCCATGTGATTTAGGTGCATTGGACCATATGCGCATTAATTATCTCCAATTTTCCATACTAAAGGTCCTAAAACACAGTATTTTTCCCTGACTAGAAGAGTATGACATTCCAGTCGGGAAAAAAGGGCCTATCGCTTGCATGGGCCCATCGCTTTGCCCCGAATCACAAAGTGGCCCCGAGATAGCCTACCCGCACAATCAAAGCCAAATGGGAATGGCAAAGCGGTAAAGTCCTACACCCTGATGCAAGGGTCCCGGAGTCCCCGGTCGGTAGTCTCTTGCACATGGGAGGTTTGCGAAAATAAATATGTTAAAGGAAATAACGCATAGGATATTTATCAAGTAGATGCCGATATCCCGGTATGATACGTGTAGCATTAATCTGCCCAATAAAGGAGAATTGATCTTTGATAAAGGAAGAAAGATTTTTCTCAAGATCATGAGATCATCTTTCCAAAAATCAAGGAGAATTGGTCTTTGATAAGGAAAGAAAGATTTTATCACTAAAGTCACGAGATTATCTTTCCAAAAATCAAGGAGAAATATGTGTATAAAATAGATGCTCCACATGAAGCGAAGGTATGCAATTGACCCGACGAACTTCGCTATCCTTCATCTCCATCGTTTCTTTGACTTAATCTCGTGAAGGGAGGTACGACACCAACTATAGGACCCCACTTTTGAAGGTTTACATCGCTTTACTAATGCCCTGAAGATCAAACGGTCCATGCAACAACAATTATGGTTGTTTATGAGTGACCATTATGAAGCACCGCTCAAACTCACAAATACATGTATCGAAACGTATAAAGAGCCTCTTACACGCGTAAAGCGATATGAAGAAATCTGATTCTTTGCGTCCATATTTGTATTTCTTCCTCTAAGATCTCTAAAATTCCCTTTTCTTTATTTCCACAACTAGAATAATATAAAATAATAACATATTCTATTTAATAATTAAATGATTATCCAAATCCATTTGATTTTAATCTTACTTAATTAAGATATGAATCATTTCTCATTATACATGTAAATAATATTCATATCAAATAATTATATAAATATATGAATTAAAGAATTACTGAGAATAATATTAAATTATATATTTAATTTAGTAATATTAAATAACTCTAATATATGTATTTTGCTTATTTTGTCATCTTTTAACAATTTTATAAATATTTTCATAAATTTTATATAATTTTCTCTTTCCCTATATTTTTGTAAAAATATTCATCGATATTTCCTATATATCCATAAAACCCAATTATCGATATATTCGTGTTTATCGATATTTTGATTCTTGCTTATGTATGAAGATGGGAGTACAACTCACATGTTTCAAGAAGGTTCTAGAATGGTTATCAAGCTAGAAGGTGAGACTGACGTGTATGCTGCTGGGTTGTATGCTCATTAGAACCATATTTCAGCCATGGCATAGCCAAGTACATATGCCATTAATTGTAGCGAGCTTGTTAGGTCAGTCCAAAGTTCAAATAAAATTTTATTCCCTTTAAACAACTCTATCAAATTCTCGTATATCTATTATTCGCCCATATTTCAGAGGGTAGAAACATTTTCCTCTAAAACAAGACAAAAGATTGATGAGAAAATATTCGACTAAGTCTGTAGGATTCTCGTTGAGAGACCTTTGATGAGTCGAATTTTCTCAGTTTAATTAGAGTGGAAATAGGGCAATTTGGTTTCCAAAATATACGTCAAAAGTTTATGTAACTAGCATTGCAAAGGCTATTAATTGTTATGAACTAATATATTATCACATTTTTTAATTTAAGACAGTTTTATATATATACATATATATATATAAATTTAGAGGGGACATAACTTAATAGAAATAGCCTTATAGCTTAGTGGCGCCAGGAGCGGCGAGCATGGAGTGCAGTGGGGCGATTGCCCCCACTTTGGAATTTGGAATTTTTAATATTAAGGTTTTAGAAGTTTTTGACCGTGTTGCGTTGAAAATCACAAAAATTACTTATTAAGGTTTTGAACCTGATACACATTCCTATTAAAGATTGCCTCCACTGAAATAAATTTCCCGCTCCGCCACTACATAGGAGTGTGAGATTTTGAGGAGGGGCATGACCAATTCTCGAGTTCGATACCACAAGCAAACAAGTGAAAAAAATTTTGAAAAAAATTGAGGAATTATATGCCCCAGAAACTGTCGTTATATATATATATATATATATATATATATATATATATATATATATATATATATATATATATATATAATGTTACTAACCTCATCTATTTCTTTAACGATTGAATTCACATTGTGTTGGCTACTCACATTCGCATTAACGTAATCGCCATTGTAATTTGCTTTAGCAGACTTGAAAATTACAAAAAAAAAAAGGAAAAAAAGGAGAATAATCAAATGGAGTGCCCAAAAAGTGTTCATTTATTTTATTGGATGATTTTTCAGGCCTTGACGTCTGATAGAGCTTGTTTGTTTGGAAGGTTCCACGAGGTTAAAGAGATAGAATTCACAAAAAAAAAAAAAAAAAAACCAAGCTATGTTTGGTTCTGAAGAAATGCTAACAAAGAAAAAAAATGGTATCTTGTAGTGAATTGCATGAAAATTTTACAAAGAAAAAAACAATTTATTTTATATTTTTTCTTTTCTTAAAAATATATAGTCACCTAACTGCCATTCTATTAGTCTTTCCACTGAGATCTAGTTAGACAGTTTTCCCATTCAAGTTGCTAATTCAAGAGCCTACCCCTTTGGACTGGCTTGCTATTCTAAGCACCCACTCCCAAGCCTGGAAGTTATGAGAAGAAGAGAAATCACAAGGGACTCTTAAAAAGAATGGAAGAAAGCTTTATCGAAGAAGAAAGTTATCTGACTCACTTGAAAGATCGCGGTGTCTCGACTGAATGGGGTGCTTCCCTGTTATAGGCATTATTGGATGTGTGGAACATAGAGGGTTCTTCTGAATAATGCTTTAGAAGACTATTTACAAGACATTTCCTAAAAATTTCTAAGTGATTTCTCACAACCTCGCAGTTATTATAGTTCCCCACACATGTAGAAAAGTATGGGTCTCTCTAAGATATCTTCTAGAATCTTCTATACTTTCCTACCATTTTGAGGTCAAAAGCTTCTAGATTCTTCTATTTTCTTATATAAACCTCCTCTTAGGCTCAATTGCAACCATCCTTCAAGTGGACCCTCCCCACAAATGAGGGTGTGACTAGAGTGTAAGCGAGTGACGACTGCGAGGCTCATTTCGTGATCTTAGATTGTTTCGGAGTTAATCGGGTTGAGGAACTGAGGCTCGAGGTATCCGCGATCTGGGCTCAGGTTAACTGCGAGACTTAATCCAGTCGATTTTGAGTCAAGTTTGAAAATTATAATTATTCATTGAATTTTAATTGATTTTGAGCTTTGTTGAGTCGAGTTTGAGTAAACACTTATTTTTCGAGTTGAGTTTGAACTTATAAAGGATTCGATCAAGCTTTGAGTTTTTAATCGAGATCAAGATTGAGAACGACACACATGTCATTTCATTTCAATTCCATCCTAGAACATGACATAAGGCTTCAAATTTTCCTTTTCAAAATAAAGTAGCTCAAACTCGAGCTACAGGTTGAGTCAAGCCAAAAACTATATATTAAACCTTGCTTTTCATAAAGTCCCCATAAACTTTAAATCCCTATCTCGCTCAATATATATGAAAATAAATTTTCCACTTTCTTAATTAATTTTAAGAAAAAGATTACATGTCTTTCAAACTTTGGAAAAGGATTTTCTACAATATTCTTTCCTATACCTTGAATTTTTCAAGAACTAAACATAACTAATCAGTATCTTAAATACTCGTTTTATCCCCATGCTTTGCGTATTTTTTAGTATTTTTATGAGATAAATAAGTGTTAAGTGCTCCCTTTTCTCAATTTTGTGATTAGGTCAACCATTGAGCGGAAATGAACGAAAATAAGTCAAAAAATCAGCAAATTCAACATTCAATAGTAGCTCATGTTGATTTTTCATCGTAGGAATGACCTCCCTTGGCTCCAATCTTTACTTATGGATGGATAATAGACTTCTGACTTTATGAAAATGCCTTATTCACTTAAGTTGGACCTCAAATGATCAAGTTATGACTTTTAGAAGTTAAAGGAATAAGATAATAGTGCTCAAAGGCGGTCGAGTTGGCACACTTTATGGATTTAGTCAACACCATCATCTCTAAAAGTGTTATCTCAGGTCATATCCATAATCCTACCTCTCTAGCTTCCATAGAGACTAAGTTTTATGCAATCGAGTTGAGATGAAAAGTTATGGCATCGAGTGAAGAGGTACGGAGGAGGACGACCCACGCTGCGTGGATATGCTCACAAGGACGTAGCTTGCCATTTTATCTTGCGGTCACGATTTTCCGCGCTAACGGCGTGGATGGAGCTAAAGTTGTTGAAGCTCATTTCACACCCTCTTTTGCTTGGCATAAAGAAAGCGAGTTAGGGCTTTGGGAAAAAGCCCTTAGGAGTCAGAAAAACCCTAAGGGCAGCTCTCTTTAGGGGAAGAAGGTAGATTGAAGAAAAATAGGAAGATTGAAGAAGGTGGGCTTTGAACTGGTTGTTTCTTTCACTCTTCATGTTTTCGCTCTTTTCTATGGTTGTATTTTCTCCTTTGATGAAATAATTTTATTTTCTAGGGTTTTAGATGTAGTTTAGTTATGATTTATGTATTTGGGATTTGATTTACTCTCTATTTGATGTTTGGATTATAGTTCTATTAAATGTTCTAGTCTATTTTTCATGCTTGTTGAAATCTAAACCCTAGGCTTTTCCACTTTATTTCATATCCTTGCAAGTTAGCTTAGGATTTTAATTTATTAGTTGTTTTTATTCTCATCTCACCTCATTCCATCATCTAGATAAGGATAGGACTTACGATGTCAATGTAGTAACCCTTTTCTCCATGAGAACGATACTCTTACTTTTCATCAATATATTACTTGAGGCGAAACGTACACTTGCGCATATAGACACACACATTTTATATAGCACATTTTGAGCCTATCAATAGCCAAAAGGAAAGGAATCACAGTTCGTACCTCAAGAAAGTCTATCTGAAATAGAGGCTGACCCTATGTGCAAATGGTATTCTTACATTAAATCAATATATGAATCAGTAGAGTAGGTTTCCCGAGCACATATCCTGATCATAAGTGAGAAAATATCAAAAGGGATCAAATAATATGAACACTTATTATTTCAGTAGATAAGATCATATATATACTCGGAGGTTCAAGTTTATGGTGGAGATTCTCCTCCTGTATGATCTGCAGCTCCTCAATGAAGCAAGAAAAACAAATTGTACATGAGATGAAGTTGACAAGATTAATTAAGAGCGGTTTTCTGTTTGTTTCCTTGGTAAGATGTAACTTACTGCCATATAGGTGTTGGACAACTATTGGAACTAGTATGCCTGAGTAGGATTCTCCACCAACATAGGAGTTGTTTTCCATGAATTCTGGGTGTTAGTGCCACTGCATGAATGTTTGGATAATGAGCAAATTCTTTCATATTATATATATATATATATATAATTCATAGTCGGAAGCAGAAAGTGCCAAAACAGATTATTAGAATCTGAATGTACAAATCACGGTATAGACACCTTTCACTTATGTATGAATGATCAGAACAGCAAGATGAGAGGAGATTCTCTTACTAAGAAATGTATACTTGGTCTTTTTCTTTCAAACCAAACCAAACCAAAGAGAGGATCAGATTCTTATACTTATAGGTTCTGATATGCAATCTCTCTTGAGAACACATACCTTGGATGTTTTGTCTCATAGGTCAAACTCACATGAATGATAAAATGAAGCACATATATATATATATATATATATATATATATATATATATATATATACTATATATATATATATATATATATATATATATATATATAATATCAAAGTTTGATCAATAGTTTATTAATAAGTATAACAAGTTTAGCTTTCAATCCAGTTGATAGTTTTAAAATGGTTATGGAACCCACCTTAGAGTTTTTTTATTGCTCATATCATAAGATTGGTAAAGTTGGATAAAATTCAAAATACACCATGATACTTTTTTTGCTAATTTAGGTCAAATATTTGTTTTCGTTTAGCAAATAAGTTTCTTCCGTCAACTTGTATAGTTCAAAATTGATTCAAAATGACTTATTTAATAATGATGTTAAATTAAATTGATTATAACCATTACATATTTAATCCTAGCTCACTTGACTTATTTAAAATTTAATTTTAAATATACAGACACCCTTGAAACCTAGATAAAGTAGTAAAGGGATGTACTAGGGTTATGAAGCTGATTACGCTAAGGTTTGTGTTCCCCATGAGACAAAATATTACAATGCCATACAAAGTGAAGTCCAATGTTAGACAAATCATTGAATAATTACATAACATATTACTTATATTATATAATCGAGGTTGTAGTCAAATTGAGAAAAATTATTATAATATATAATTATAATAATAATAATAATCATTATTATTATTAGCAAATGATATATACTTTTGCATACCTTCTTCATAAATTCGAGGTTTGTGTTCTTTGATTTGTAGTCGTCTATAATTTTGTAAATAATTTTAGGAAATACTAAGAGAAACAGTAGAGTGGTTCTCAATGATTTAGGAACTAGGCCTACGATATTTGTGAAAAGCGCTGCAATATAAATATCCCGACTTTAGGGGTTCAATCAAAGTATGAACAAATTTGTTGATTCTCTCAAGCGACCCTATGATATAAATATCCCAAAATATAAGTAATCACGATAATAATAAATCTAAAAGTTATAAACCCATAACCAAAGCAACTAATCACCATACAAACAAAAAAAACTAGAAGATATATGATAATTCCACGGAAACTTAGTTCAAACCACCCATTTCACCAAGCGAAAATAAATAAAAACAAATAAATTCAGCTAAATTCTTATATTCGTTGGTGAATAAAAGATATGCACGAGTGAGAAGCGAGAGTATTTTAATATGAAATCTTTAGCCAGACATGATAATGCAATAGATTTGAATCATGTATAAAAGATGGCAATCTTGCTACCACATACCAATCGGAATTTCTTTGGTCGGAGAGGTTATGTCTCCCAACCATGTATAAGATCAACGGAGATGACAATAAGATAAGAAGTCTGAAAAGATTCTAGGTGACTCCACAAAGGAGCTACTTACCTCAACATTATGCAAAGTATCCATCCCTGTAGCTGTTCTACTCAGGGGTATTTGGTGTGGTTACTAAGATATAGATAATGGTTGCTGGACAGGATTTGAAGTGGTCAAGCTCCGGCTGCTCCTTTGGCTAAAATACCGAAGTGCAGAGGTTTTTGGCCTAGTTTTCGGTTCGTTTTCTTGTCTCAATGGGCTTCCACTAAAGAATTGCAATCATAGATATCGCACACCATGTCACTATGCTTTGAACTTATACTTGAAAAAAAAGTATAGTGCTTACGGGTCTTTTTCATTCTTTTTTTTCTAAAGATCGAGAATTTTGTAGCTTGGTTAGAGGTAATTTTTTATGCAGAAAAGTTTATGCACATGCTTAATTTCCCACAAATGTAACTGAGCATGGGCTGCCTTACAAGGTGGAAAATAAGCTCCAAACTGCCCACTAGTAAGCACTTTTCCCCCATGCTCAACTAATGATAGCAATGTCAGAGATGAAAGGAAAAAAAATGTAAAGGATCGATCATACAAAATGATAGAAAAAATCAGATCAAACCATCTCAATCATAATAGAAGATGGAGTATAGCTATAGCCACCTTTTGACTATTGAGAATTGGCCTATTTTCTCTGTGTTTTCATAGCATTTATCCTCTCAATTTTCTGTATTACTTCAATATTTTTGTCTTCATTCACGAAAATGAAGCCCAACATATAGCATTCATCCATACAAATCCAACTCACATTTCATTAAACGATGGTCCTACCTAATTGTCAATCTTAAGTAAAACTAAACAGAAAAATTATTTTCTTATTTCCCAGATTTCTCAGCAAACAAATAAAAAAGAAGCAGAAAATAAATAAATCAAGCAATTATTCTCCTCCTATTCTAAAATTTGCATATAATGCATATTCAACGACTATCCCTCACAATTTTCCAGCAACCCAAACAGGCAACAGATCCAGATCTGAACACAAACCTTGCTTATGACCAGCTCCTTTATCCACAGTATGGCACTGCGCGCACTTAGTCCTGAAGATCTTCTCCCGCGGCAGCATTGCAGCGGTGCGTCAGCGAACGTCGCCATCTCTAGATCGGTGCCACGTCAGCCCTAATTTCTCAAAGACCTTGATGCAGTTAGGTTTCCAAATTTTCAGGCAGCTTCTAAATTGGGGAAGAAGCGACTATGGAGGGAGAGGAGTGACAACTGTCTCAGTGTTCTCTAGGCTTTAACTCCACTCGCGCGCGTGAGGAACAACGCATACTCGCTCTTTTGTGGAGTATCAACTGTATCATAGTGAGAGGTGAAACGGGCCTGTTATGGTTTCCTGTAGGGCGAGTAGACAGGAATAATGTACTCGAGATGGGACGCATTTGTTGCAGACGGTGTAAAGGCGCGTGTTGTGTAAGGGACTGTTCAGGAAAGTTGAACTTTTCTGCACTTTTTTTTGTGTCCGCTGGTCGAGATGTGAAGAACGTGTAAAAATAGAAAATAATAATGATTGTTATATAAAAAATATAGTAATCCCATATCTAAAAAATAAATTATTGTGTTATATTTTTTGAGTATTTTTAAAGCGATTTGATTGTATTCTTTATAATTATATTTGATACAAAATAGTATTAAGGTCTGACTTTGAAATTTTTCGATTTTAAATCATTTTAATAAATCTCGATATTTTATAAAGTATCGATGATTTTGTGAACAGTAGTTCTTGGTACGAGGAGTGCAGTGTGGTATGTAAAGTAGCTGGGTTCACATTCGAAATATCTTGTAATTATAAAGTCGTTTTAGTTATATTTCGATCTTTCTGCATATTTGTAAGTCGAAACTTTTGAAAGTTTGTTCGATCACATAATATTTATATGAAGTCGACTTTTAGTTGAAATCGATCGTATCATGTTCCTTAGAATCGACTTTTTTTAGTTGGGGGCCTTGATAAATATCATGTTATAGGTCGATTTTAATTGAGGACTCAATCACAAATGTATTTATAGAATCGGCTTTTAGTTGAGGCAACGATAAATATCCATATTATAGAAGTCGAGAGCACATGATTGCAATTTCCGATAAATATGTCACATTAAAATAATGTCCTGCTCGTCACTTTTAACGTAGTAGGAGAATCAGCGCCAGCGAGGTGCATCTATATATATCATATTGATTTTACATTTCAAAGTAACATATATATAGCCACCTTAATATCAAGCTAAAAAGTGAGATGAATATAAGGGTATCATTGAGTTTTATTTTGAAAGCTATTTTTATTACTCAAAATACAAGAAGAACAAAGAAAGCGAGAAAAACACCTTTGATTCCTAATGGTTTTTTTTTTTATTATGAAAAACATAGAAAGAAAAAAGCTACAAATTTAAAAAGCATTATGACGTTAAAGAATAACAAAATAACGTTCTCTGATTTTAAAAAATATGAACCAAATAAGCCATAATGGATATTGAATTAGTTCATGGACTAGTACAATGGCGAGAAACCCTATACCTATGTCCATGCATATTCTTTCAATTCAGTTTTAGTGAACCTATTTGTAATTTGAGCCAAGAAGAAAAGGACCATGGAAATGCGTGGGTGATTAATCTTGTATATCATTATGGTTTTTCACAAATATGCCATATATATGAATTATGCAAAACATTTTAACTTCATAGTAAGAAATTTAATTTAATACGGCTATTAGATTTGAATAACAGGTTTAAAGGATAAATCCCAAATTTATTTGTAAAACTAACATATTTCTTTAGAAATTACAAAAAGAAATTGCAAATTAAAGACACTTTAATTTGGGGACATTTTTGTCCAAAATGATGACATTTTCAAGCTTATTTTTGCAAGAGGTCGTACTTGCAAATATTTTTGGGATTTGTCCCTTTCAATCAAATTTCTCTATAAGATTTACAAATAGGTTATCTGATTATAGATTTACTAATTTTGGGTTATTTGAGGTTTTTAAATCTAATATTTTATAATTCTATCATATATTCTTCCATTTGCATGCATTACAGATTTACAGGCCATACTAAGCTCTCATTTTGTGAATACTTAACTTAACGATGACTTAAATACGCATTAATAAAACAAAGAATAATCGTCTCATTTTCAGGAAATCTGTGAGTTAATCAACGAATTAATATATTATAATCCTAATACTAATAAATTAGCTTAATTCCGAAATTTTCCTTCAAAAATTTGGAGACATGCATGTCACACTATCTATATAAATAGTTCCCATCAAGAGAATGGAATTATTCTCATCTAAGTATAAACTTTCATATGTATTTAGAAAGAAATATTTGATTAAAAGACATCAGTAATTAATTTCAAATCTAACTCTTCCCATATTTTCTTAGGAAAATAATTTATTATAGAGAAAAATACCCTTTGTCATTTTAGGTATTTACATGTGTTTTACAAAAAAATAAAAATTTTTTACAAGAAAATAATAAATTATTTTGTCAAAATATGATCAAAATTGTTTGAGAATTAGATTTCCGAAGTTCATGTTTCAAATGATCATTTTACCAAATCACCCATTCAGAAATTGAATCAAAAAATATTTGGTCAAAAAGATTTTCAAATCACCCTTCCCATGTTTTTTTCTTGAAAAATAATTCATTAGAGACAAAAATCTGTCATTTAGGCATTTACATGTGTATTATAAAAAGAAATTGTTATTTTTACAAAAAAAATAATGAGGGTAAATTTTATCAAAATTTGTTGAAGGGTTAGATTTTCGAAATTCATGTTTTAAATAGTATTTAAATCAAATCACCCTTGAATCAAAGTAGGAAAATTAAAAGGATTAGACCTAGAAATATTTGGTTAAAAGACATCAAATACTCCTAAATTCATGGAATATAACATTTCTAAAAAAATTCTTGAAAAATAATCCATTTCAAGAAAAAAATACCCATGAACCTACTTAGGCGAGCGTGGCTAGACCAGAGAAAGCAGGACCTCCAATGAGCCAAAGAAGAAGGGGTCCAACAATGGGTTCGTTTGGGATTTCACAGAATAGTAGAATAGCTGCACTTCTTCATTTTCACCCACACCACATATCTGCATACAAAAAACCAAAATAGTTTATTCTAGACTTTTTAGGTAAAAAATATTTCCCAAAAAAATAAAAATAAATAAATGATAAAGGCGATCTGATTAAAAACCCTTTTGAAAATAAGATTTCAGAAATCTAACTCTTGATCACCAATTTTTAAAATTATTTTGAAACATTTGGTTATAAAACCTTAAGAGGGTTAGAGTGGTTAAAAAAACCACAAATAAATCAAGATTTGTAAATCTAACATTTCTCATGCTTTTCTTAAAAAAAAAAACATTTTCGATAAAAATGGTCTTTTCCATTTCATATATTTACATATAACTCTTAGAAAATGAGATTTATTTTACAAGAAAACAAAGAGGAACATTTTTATTTAAAATAAGGTAAAAAAAAAATGACGGAATCTACACAAATAAGTAGAGGAACTAGCAGTTTCTAGGTGAAAGGCTCCCAGGAAACCCGGATAGAAGTTTTGTTGACTAGGCTTGCTGTAGGGCAGCTTGATGAAGAAATCAAAAGAAGAAGAAGAAGTTGGGCTGCTGCTTCTGCCATGCTGAAGAAAGAAATTAGAGACTTTTGGTTAAAAAATTAATAAATAACCTAAAATTTGCAAATCAAAACCTTCCCTCGTTTTTTCTTGAAAGAACAACTCACATAGGATAAAAATATTATTTATGTTTTATGTATTTCGTATATTATATAAAATAAATAGTTTATTTTGCGAGAAAACAACTAGGAGCATTTTATGGGGTTAAAAATTGATAAAAGATTTAGATTTAGACATTAATTGTTTGAATTAGTTGATTGGAATTCAGTGAAATTAAGAATTACTGAAAACAACTGGCTTTTGAGTATGTATGGACCTTTCAAGATGATTGGAAGAAAGGAAATTCAGATCTGAAAGGAAGCACACCAGGATTGTTTGTTTTTGTTGGGTTTCAGATGAGAGTTATACTCATTTAGAACAAATAGTTTTTGAAATCGATTTCATTTTGTAGAAAAGTTTAGTCTGATCTTTGTTATATTATTGAGCCGTTGGATTACGTTGAAATTTGGATATGTTTTTATATAAACTTTGATCCCTAAATTATGAACCTTGTGAATATAGGAATTTGACTTGAGGAAGGAGATATTGGAGCAAAGCTGTGTGAGTGAAGTAATTAAGATTAGATGGTTGGAAAGGATAACAATAATAGTTAAGAACAAATTATTCAAAAGAGTAGTAATAATAATAGCTAATAACAATAATAATAATAATAAATAAGTAAATTAAAATAACATTGAAGAAAAGAAATAGTTTGGGTAATTAATGAGTTTTTTTTTTTGCTTTTATTTGTTTAGGTAGTGGCTCTTAATTGGGTTTAATTGTAGAGTGGTATCGACAAGACTTTTAGATTGCTTTGAGAGTAAAGAAGATTAATGCAGCTTTTCTTATAAAATAAAAAATATTTGCTAGTATATGAATATGAGTTTTGGAATTTTCTAGTTATTTAAATCACATGCATGGATCAATCGTGTTTGTATGAAAAATGGATTTGAGAATGTTCTGATAAATATTAAAAGTTATGGAGATATACATTTTATTTTGTGATGGAAACGAAGAAATATTTATTTAGTTTCATAATATTTCCAATAGGTATAAACTTGAAAATATGACACACAATGTCATTATAGCAGTGATAAATATGACACTGTCAATGGGGTATAAAAGAAAGCAGCCAATCTTATTTTTTGTCGATAGATATAAACTTATTAAATATGGCCTCGATCGATTAGGTATAAATTTGACAAATTCGGCCTTAGTCAATGGGTTATAGTAGTTGACAAAATGGCTCTTATCAACGGGTTAGAATAGTTGACGTTTTATTTGAAAGAAAGACGTTTTGAGAACCAATAGTGTAAGTATTTTGGAGTGAGTGTATCGGCGAAGGTTATAATAGTTGACATTTTATTTGAAACAAATCTTTTGAGAACCATGAGTATATGTGTTTTAAAATATTAGTGAATTTGATTATAATATGGAATTGTTTGAGAAACAAGAAATGTGATGAATATTAGTTTGAAATATATTTTTATCTTATTTGTTTGTACTCAAGGATTTCATGAGATTTATGAGGAAAAGAAAAATATGTTATATCTCAAATTTTGTAAATTTAAAATATTTGATCCATGATAATGTATTAATATTGTATTGGAACACCCCAGCCCTCCTTAATATTAATCATTTTGGTGCCTAAACCTTGGCAATGAGTGATTTTAGGGTAGGCAGAGATGGAAGTTGAGAACTATTTTTGAATTGGTATTTATTGAAAAGACTTAGGATTGTTGAACTACTTTAATGCTTTAGGAATTAATGTTTGCAAACTTTCATTGGAAAGATTTTATGTTGCTAGAATGTTATATTTTAAGAAAAATTAATTTTGGAAAATTTTATCATGTTGGAAAATGTTGGTTCAGTGACATTTTATTATACTTTGGAAGATTTTATGTCTTTTGAAGATTTTATGAAATTAGTTTAATTCTTTTTGTA
Source organism: Tetrastigma voinierianum (assembly GCA_016808115.1). Classification (NCBI taxonomy): domain Eukaryota; kingdom Viridiplantae; phylum Streptophyta; class Magnoliopsida; order Vitales; family Vitaceae; genus Tetrastigma; species Tetrastigma voinierianum. The sequence goes on from JAEQBH010005808.1 coordinate 86,945, forward strand.
AGCATATTTAGGACAAAAAATATTCATAAATAGAAATTTTGAAGGTGTAGTTTAAAGGTGTGATTTTAGAGTCATATATGAATGAACAATAATGCCCTTGGTTCAGAGTTGAGGTATTACACTTTTGTAGCTTCGATTTTTTTAAATATGACACTTGAATTTTTAAGCGCCAGTTTTGATAAAAATGTCTTCCTTATTTTATTGTAAAAATAACTTCTTCTTTTAAGGGACAATGTAAATATATGAAATAGAGAATAACATTTTTGTCATAGGAAATAATAGAGTCACTCATTTATAAGTATATGATATATTTTAACCAAATATTTCTTTATATATTTTCCAAGAATTCTCAAAAAAAAAAAAAAAAAATAAATTCTTTACCAAGTACTCGCATATTTGAATAGACATTGAGAAAACGTGTTCTCAAATCTTTTTAGTCACATCTATGTCTATCTCAGTCCAACAGAAGCCCTGATTACAGAGCAAGGTAGGTGTGGACCGCCCTAGAGAAAATTACTTGATCAGCTATAATATGACTTGAGATTTTCTTTTCTTTTTCGATTGCGTAAACAGACGGTAGAAAGGTTGAAATTAATGTTTGGTTGGGTAATGGGTAATTTGTATTGATCAAGTATAAAATATTTATGGGCACTAGTAGGGGATATGGTACCCTTATAATGGGCACTAGTATAAAACATTTATGGGCACTAGTAGGGGATATGGGTAATGTGTATTGATCAAGTATATAGATGATGTTGTGTTGTGTTGTGTTGTGTTGTGTGATAACAATTTAAATATAAATGGTTGGAATCAACTTATTGGTTAGAGCATATGATATATTTATCGTACGGGTATATATCTATCCTAGGTGAAATCTTCCAGCTTAACCTTCTCGATCTTTTTGTTTGAATAATTTTCAATCCCATTTAACTATGAGCTTAAATTTGTTCTTTTTCTTTTTATTTTTATAATGGACACATCTATATATTTCCATTTAATTTAACCATGATCTCTAAAGGTATGCGTCATCCGATAAACAATGACAGATGATAGCATACAAGAAACGAGACCATCTAACCCAACGGCAGTGATTAGTAGGGGAATCCGGAATAGGTATGATATTTATTTACAATTGTGGAGTTAGGATTTGGTACTAGGATTAGGATTTATAAAGTTGCTGATCATGATTAGGTGGGCAGGGGTCCCAAATGTGGATCTCCACTTTCACTGTGTATCTTCTGGTTTCTGTCTTGTATATATCTATCCATCCCGATCTTGCCCTTCAAAGCCTACAATCATCACTTATCAAGTTCTCTCACACAAAGTTCAAGTCGCTACCGCCAAAGTGTGGATGATAAGGAGAGGAAGAATAGAGGTAGATCCCCTTGATCACTTGCAGTCTGCAACGTAGTTATGAAAAGCTCCCGGTGGGCTGGCAGAAAGTTCTTTCCTCTTCCGAGTTCATCCTCTTTGTGGGGGTTTTTTCTCCCCCTTTTCTTGCCTTGTTGTTGTTGGGTTTGGTTCAGAGAGGACCATTTCTGATTGAAGCTGGAATCGTGCAGCGACGGTCCATATTGGATGGCAAATTACCCCCTTTTCTTCCCCTTATACAGTATACCCATATAAGGTTCATTTTATTTTTATTTTTTTGTGAAGATATGAATATTCATAAGATACAGTTTATTTCATTTGTGACCATACATATGGCCTAGTAGGATTCATATAGATTTATCCATTTAATGCTAAGTTAATATGAAAAAGCAGAAAACTCATTATAAACAATCTAACCCTCGTAAAAATTGGACCTCATTTTCATAAAAAATACTCTCATTTTCTTATGGTAAAAAATAACAATTTCTTTTTAAAGATATATGTAAATACATAAAATGATAAAGGACATTTATTTCCAAACTAAAAAATTAGTTTGATTCGGAAATTTTCCCTTAAAAAATTTGGAGACATGCATGCCACTTATCTATTAAATCTAATTAGTATAAAGCTTTCGTATAAGTTGAGAATTAATTGAATCAAAGTAGGAAAATTTAAAGTTAGACCACGATTATCATGAAGAATGTAAGAGTCAAAATAATTCATTTTTTGTAAAAAAAAAAAATACACATGTAAAACTGCTTTTCAAAAATATTTATTATAAGGCGAAGAATTAAATTTTAAAAGAACAAAATCATAATTTCGGTAAAAATCAGGAATTTTTACAGATCTCGGATAGTGAAATAGACTTCTTCGAATTGAGATACGTCTATGAATTATTCTGCGTCGAATTTGTTGGATTAGGGTGGTCGGGATTTCAGTTGTTCGGGCGTGGGGTGTCGGATTCTGGCATGTAGTGGGGATGCCACTTGGCATCACAGGAGGGAGTAACAACAGCAAGCGTGTAATTAGAGCAGAAGAATGAGCTGTGATAGGCGTGTGTGGAAAAAATTGGCAAGCGTATAGGCCATGTGGTGATGATCTTCGTTGAAATAAGAAAAGAGAAATATGGAAAAGGGAGGCCACGCTTTAATGAAATGGGAGAATGATTTCTCTGAATTATTTAGAATGATGATTTATAGTAGGAGAAAAAGGGCCCAGGAAGGAAAATGAGAGAATGAAAAGGAAAATGAGAAGAGAAAGAAAAGGAAAGAAAAGCGAGGAAAGAAAGAAAGGAAGGGAAAGAGATAAAGTAGAGAGAAAATGAAGAGAAAAGGAGAAGGAGGAAAGGGAAAATAGGGATTTTCCTGGGTTGAGAGGTAGACGTTCGAAAGTTAGAGGAAATGCCCAAAGTTGGTGATTAGGATGCAAGTGAACAGGAAAGTTGGAGTTTAAACCTTTTGCCCCACTAAAGTGAGTGTGTAAACATCCATGAGAAATCCGGTAGTTACCTCTATGACTAGAAGTCACTGTGAAGCGAAGCGTATTATTTGCTTAAACCTCTATAAAAATTTTTCTTTTATTTATAACTTAAGTTTGGTAAAATCTCTTATTGGAAAAACGTGACATAGTAATTCACACATAGTCACAAATTCAAATCTGTGTATCATTTACACTATATCAAAATATAGCCTTCGACATACCATCACATTCCCATCACCTTCGTATGTCCCTAAATGTAATTCCGTATACAAATTGAAGTATGTTCTTACGAATGTTATTAATGCGTGACAGCGATGTCGGAATGCGTCTGTGTGCTCATTGTCTTGCGTACTGTACTGGAAAATAGTTTTTAAAATGGGAAACTGTGGAGCTAAACGAGCTCGAGTGAGTGTATGCTTTCATAAAGGCTTTGCTTTTCAGGAAAACATCTAAAAAATGTAAAACTCCTCTTTTCATTTATTTTAGGAAGCTTTCTTTGCTTTGCTTGCTTCAAAGTTACTAAAACTTTTAGCACAGCACTTCTTTATTTTGCTTTTCTTTAAAAGCATAAACTCTTATTTCTTGCTTGCTTAGAAGTTTATAAAACTTCTCATAATTTTTCTTGCTTGCTTGCTTTATCGTGGCAGAAAGTTCTTAAAACCTTTCACGACATTTGCTTTAAAAAGTTTCTCAAACTTTTTCATAAAATGGGAGCTTGAGCTCAACCACGCCTTTGAAGCTAAGAGCCCACGGGGCTTGGCTCAATGAGTCGTTTGAAATCTAAGCGGGGGCACAGGGCTCCCGTAGGTGCTAAAACTCACGGAGCACGGGCGGCGGGAACGATAGTTAATTTTTCAAGCGACATATCTGTGCTTATAAAACATGATCGATGGAGGCTATTTTGCTTATATTACCTAGTGAACACGGAACTTTATGCTTTCGACCTTGCCGGTGGAAGGACCTTTGTCGCGTCACCTTTTCATTAAGTGAATATGGTGGGAATTGACTCGTGTCGCCATCACCATACTTAGTTAGAGCTCACAACATATATACCCTATGTGCCGCAGTCTCCTTTAAATGCATGATGTATGTCCTAAGTTTGAACCAGGCCGAAACTATTCATGTATGTAATCCCTAACAGCTAGCCGTGCGCATCTGGATACCTAAACAGTTTGCTTGCTTAAAGTAAGGAAGGCTGTATTTTCTAAACTTTCATTTGCTTGCTTGCTTGCTTTTTGTAAAATGGTTTTACACTTTGAAACCATTTAACGCTAGCTAGCGAAAAATGGTTTAATTATTGAAAACCACCATTTAGCCCAGTTGCTGCTTGCTTCAAAATGGATTTTAACTTTTCAAAAACCATTTTGCTTACTTGCTGCCTTAATTGGTTTTGATTTAAAACCCGATGCTAACTTTTTAAAATGGTTTAACTTTCAGAAACCATTTTGCTTGCTTTATCTCATTCTTTGGCACACTTGAAAATATGGTTGCATTAAAACCATAAAATACCAATATAAACAATTTGTAATAATAATAATAATAATACTAGTATTTGGAAAAATGAGTTTAAGAACACTCACCTCTTTGCTTGCTTAACTTGAAAGCGCAGTTACCGCTATCACTTTACTTTTAGCTTTACATCAGCGAATCGACTGACAAATTAATCGCATAATTTAACATGCTTCCTAGACTTAGTCACGCTCTTCATACTATTTTAAAGCTAAGGTGCTAAGGGTTCTGTCCCATTGGAATTACCCAGTCGAATGGCTGGAATTCACGTCAGAGCAACCGGCCTCTATGTCAAGCTGATGCAGAGATTTTCTTGCACATGGCCCCACTTTGAGTAGATTTTAGGCCACCTAGGATCATAATTGGCGATTCCTACCTCTTAAGTTTTGTCTCGCGAAGTCTATTTCACGTAGCCACTTGAATCACTCAAACTCGGATAAGAAATAGGAAGTTATGGCCAAAAATACGAAAGCGAGGTGAAGCAGGAAAGCGAACAAGTTATCATAAGTACAACAACTTCCTCTAAGTACAACTTGGCCCAAAAATGACGGAAGCAAACTTGTACCGGTACAACTAATTATCTTAGAGTAGAAGACACGAAATGCCAGTTTTATTATTTCTCACTTTTGATGCCAATTAAATAAAGTATAATACATAATTCATAATGCCTCAAAACCGACTTAGATTTATCTAAAAACAACTCTATGACATGTGAATTGGTGTTTTGGAAACTCAAAACCAAAAACCTTAGGTGAAAATCCAAGAACACTACCTAAGGTCCACAGTTCTTCTACATCATGTAATTTTGATGTTTCGAGTTTACCTTTTTAAATCGATTGGGGTTTCTTTGCCATGCTTTGACAAATCAAGAGTTTGTGTGACATTTACACAACCTAGACGAAAAAGGCTTGTCAAATTCTCTTCTGGCGCAAATAAATACGCCCAGTTATAAGACAAGGCATACCTGATTTTTTGAACCTCTCCTCTTCCTTCTTCTTCCTTCCTCTTCCTCCTCTTCCTCCTCTTGCTTTCTCCTTTTCTCCTCGAAAGCAGTGGAGCCACTAGCCTTTTGGAGACGAAATGTGATTTGGTTTATTTTTCCCATTTTATATTTTTAGCATTTCCTTTAATTGCAAATAACCCTCATCTTTTAATTATTGCAATTGTAACTTGCTCTATTTGTATTGTGGCCCATCTCTAACTAAAAATTTGATTTTCATATCCTTTTGCTTAATGACCATTGTACCCTTGGTTTAATATCACAAATTCCGGGTTCCATAAACTTTCATTTCCTACTTTAGTCTCCAAAATTATTTCAATATGACCTTGGTACTCTTATACACATACGATGTCGTATCTTGTAGACTCTCTCGGAATGGGGTGTTACCGATTTCGACAAAGCTCGAGAGGTAGGATATTTTCCATACTTTGTTTACTTTTAGCCTAAAGGCTTTATAATGGTAAGGGTTGCTTGTAGGAGGCCATGAGAGGCCATGTAAATTAGTTTCGAGCTTTGGGATTAAAGGGTATGGATTTCATGACCGGTTTCACCACAGGTCACTAAGCGCTGGGAGTTAGGAGTTTGGACTAATCTTAGAAAGTTTCTAGGTGTGGTGGTTGTGGTTGTGATAATGATGCTTGGAGCCGGATTGGTTCATGTTTGCGAAGAGTAAAATTAGTAGGGTACCGTTGAATGATCAATTTTGAGTTGTTTGTGTGTTATGAAACTAAACTTGAATAACATCTTCAAGTGTGGAAATGTGATATTGATGCATGCTTTTGATGTATTAATATATTTTGCATGGAGTAGATTATATGTATGAATTATAATTGTCCATGGTGTATAAATGTTTCATGTAAGTATTTCGTTAAGTCGTAGCAGTGAGGAAAATCATGGAGCATCGTGCATTTCATATACTATGATCACATCGCGTCGGGGTCGGGTGTAAGGTGCGAGGGTAAGGTTATTCTTCGATGTTGGTAGATGGGTGTGAGCTCGGGAAAAATGAATTCTGAAGTCGAGGTAGAGATTGCGAAGGTGTGTAAATGATCAAAATGATAAATTCACGTGTTTTGGGCGGGAGGCGAGTTGGGGTAGATCCCCCGGGTGAAAGTCCACGGTTACTCACGGTTAGACATGAATCCAGAAGCGTGTAAGTTCGTGAAAATGTTGAAGGCGTCACGACGTCCTGGTATAAACCGTCAGATTGCCCACAAAATAAAGGAAAAGAATCAAAATCAAGTTTTGATAAATAAGGTGGAGGTATCGATGGTTTAGTCATGGTGTGAGGGTTTTAGTCACGCTTGGCATTCCAGTGTGAGGAGTTGGTTGGTATAAATTCGTGAGCGTGAGGGTTGCATCTCATGTATGATATGGGCATTTCATATAATAGTAAATAATTGTATGGAATGTGATTGATTCGTTTATATATCTTAAGTGCGTATGCATTTTAGGTGGGAGTAACCCTTGTAGGAAAACTTTCTCTTGGGCTTTGCTCACACCCCGTCGTAGGACCAGCACAGGTTACGAGACTATCCAGGGAGGCAGTGCAGCGAGTAAATTGGTGTGAAAGAATGAAATGTGGCTTTGAGTAAATATTTTGTAAAAGATATATAAATCTTTTTGTAGAACAAGCATAGAGCTTATATTGTATAGTTGATTATTTTGTTTTATGGATATTGGTTTATGGGCCCGAGGCTATTTTACTCATGTGTGTGTCGCCACGAGACGCATATAATTCCATGAGTTGTGGGTGAGTCAACGGACACCTGGTTGGGACGTCATTTATAAAACTAGTCTTTTTACTTTTTAAAACCGCATTTACCAACTGCGGTTTTAAGGTTAATTTTCAAAACCACGGTTAGTGAATGCGGTTTTAAAAAACAAAAAGACTAATTTTGTGAATATTTAGAAAAAAAGTCTATATGTGTAATTTTTTTTTTAAAATGAATTACTTTTATATCAAACTCTTCACAAAAGCCACAATTTGATATAGAAAGCATCTCAAATAAATACAGAGTTTTAGAACTCGAATTAAGTATATTGAGTGAGTCCTTAATTTTCTTTCCTTGTGCTCTCAAAACTGCATTTTTAGAACTTTAATTGCATGTTTTGAAGTCATGTCTTGATTTTGCATCATCTAATCACTATATGATTATCAAATTTGTGAGTTTTGAGCTAATTTCTTATATTGTGCTTTGTATAATGTTTAGAATTACATATGATTTTTTAAATTTGTATTTGTGTTTATTAATGTATTCTTTAGTTTAGATAAATAAAATTATTTTATTTTCAAAAAATAAAATAAAGAGATTAATACCAGTACTATTAAACATTGTTTAGTATTAAGTTAAATAAGCTCTATTTAAAATTAAGTAGGAAAAGATGTCCGCATAATATATTACATATTAGTCAATTTTATACCACTTATATACACTTTGTATTAAAAATCGGACCACGATCCATTAAATCGGAAAAGTTTTGAAGTTCAGTTCATTAAGTCGGATCGATGATGTTGATTCATGGTTAAACCATTGACATAAATACATAATTTCTATTTTTTTAAAATTTTAACTTATATAACTTAATATTTATAATATTCATTATTTATTTTTATATAGTTGAATTAATATTTTAATTTTTATGAAATATAACATATAATATTTAAATACTAAAATTTATTGAAAACAGAAAAGAGAACAATATTATATTGATATTTATATTTTTGAAAATGAGAATATGTAATAATTTTTTTTACTTAAGTTGACATAAAAGCAATAATGTCTCAGTGATGAGCCATGATTAAGTTGACATAAAATGCCTAGTAACACCCTACCATGATTAAGTTAACACAATGGCTTGAATCATTATTACAGATTGAATCCTCTCTCCCTAAATTTCAAGCTCAGCTATTAATTGAGGTGAAGTACTCGTAGAGGCAGGTGGCAAGAGGAACCATCTTTCCAAGCATGGCATTTGCACCACTGGGGCTTGTATTCTGAAGCTATATGACCAGCACTACCCACATTTGCATTAAAAAAAAAAAAAAAAAAAAAGGAAAAGGCTCATAAACCTTTTTTCTGTTATTAGAATATTAATTGAAGAGAATTAAAGGCTGAGTAGGCTAGGTTTAAAGCCTTTTTTTTGAAAAAAATTACATAATAGATTGGTTTTGAAAATATTCACTAAACTAGTTTTTTTTTTCCAAACAAGTAGACATCAACGTGTAAAATAGCAATTGGTAAATGCGGTTTTAAAGTAAAATTTTAAAGCGTATTCACCAAATGCGGTTTTGAAAATTTACTTTAAAACCATATTTCTGTAAAACCATTCACCCATTCTGCGGTTTTGAAAATTTACTATAAACCGCATTCATCAAATGTGGTTTTAAATTCTATAAAGCAGTATTTTACTAACTATGGTTTTGAAAATTTACCCTAAAACCACATTCACCAAATGTGGTTTAAAATTTACCTTAAAACCGTATTTATCAACTACGGTTTTACAAATAAACATCTAATTGTAAGAAAGAAAGACTAGTTTGATGAATATTTTAAAATGAAACTTATTCATGTACTTTTTTTAAAAAAATTAACTATTTTGGCAATATAAACTCAGAGTGGTACAGGGTTTCTCTTACCTTCTGAGTTGCATATGTAAGAGTGAAGTCATCTTTGGTATGCTCTTCCGTATACCTGCTCAAAAGAGAGAGAACGTATAGGGAGGAAAAATGGAAGGGAAGAAAATACGAAGGAAAATAAAAATAAAGTTATAAGATACGATCCCATATTAGCTCCACATCAAATTGTGGAGCGGTACTTAAGCTTTAGAGGTTCTCCAACCTATCTGGTCGATCTTTTGGGTTGGGCTTTTTTATTAGGCTGACTTCTCTCAATTAAAGAATGAATGATATCTTGAGCTTAATGGGAGTAAAACTAAAGGCGGAGTATGATAGGTGGGAGGAAGCAGCCCCACAGAGCAAATCACTCCTGAATCTCATTTGGAGTCGATATGTGATCTTATCATTATATCTCACATATTATTTTACTTACTACTTCAAACAAAAATTTGTTTATTTTATCTCATCAATATAAAGATAAAATAATTTAAGAATTTTTAAATTTCATTATAATTTTATTTATATTTCATTTTCTTTAAAAATTTTCATTAGACAATCAAGTATGAGAAAATCATTTTCTTTAACTTATTTTTTATTTCCTTAGTACTTTTTGGTAACCAAACATGACCTTAAGGTTCGGTTTGGAACCCAAAAAGTACTAAAGAAAGAAAATAGAGATGAAAGTATAAGGAAAAAAAATTGGAGAAAAAAAATGGTTTAAATTTAATAAATTAATTTTATATGTTTATTAAACTCATTTTATTTGTTCTTTATATTATTATATAAGAGTAGAAATTTAAAAGCGTATATAAAAATCTGAAGGAATTTTAATTATATTTACTTTTCTTTTATATTTTCATGAGTGAAACTAAACATGAAAAATCATTTTTGCTAGTATTTTTAGTAATAACATTTTTTTGTATTTTTTTATAAGTAGTTTAATAATATGAAAACAGTTTTTGTATTTATGTTCCATGTTATAAAAATGTTGTTATAATATTTTCCTAGAATCTCATCCTCATAAAAGCGTTAAAACATTCCAACCTAGCACACTTCGATAAACGTGCCAAGCCAGAAGCTCTCATTGTTTCAAATATAATTTTATTTTATCAAAATTTAAAGCATTTTAGGCAGATTTATTTAAAACTATTTTTGGAAATACCTACCAAAATAAAAAAATCTACGTTTGTCCTCATCTTCTCCTACTTGTCCTTAAAATTATTTAGTGCTTGATTAAGAGAACAATAAAACTTTGTTTTAAAAAGAAGAAGAGCAATAAAACATGTTTACAAGCATGGATGACAACGGGCGGTTTTATTTCAAGAGTTTCTGTCCCATTCGTCCTTAATGGGACATGTTTGGACTAAAGCGTAATCGGGTTTTAGTGAGTTAAGTAACTACTCCAAACTGAGACAAATTCGGGTATTATTATGCTAAACTCATCTAGCCTCGATTATATTTAAAAATATTTTCTTTATTTTATTTTATATTTTAATATAAATAATTATAATTTTATTTTTAATAAATAATTTACTTAAAATCCATAAAATTTTTTATTTTTTATGAAATATATTAAATTTATATAATTAAAATTTAAAAATAAATAAAATATAAAAAACTTAAAAAACAAAAGAGATAATGCATTTTCAGCACTTACACTTTGCATTTTTTGGCATTTACTTCTTGTACTTTAAAATGTTAAAATAGACCCCAACCATCATTGAAAACATAAAATATAAGTCATTTTTTAAAGGCAGTTTCAGCATTATTCAAACATTTGATAAATGCTATGAGGAATAAAGTTCATTTGTTACATTTGATTTGTGCAGTCACATGAAAAGTAGAAAATAATACTTATTTTAGTATTTGAATAATTTAGTTATTTTTCTTTAATGCTCAAAATTAGCATGGTGTAATATTTTCAAGTTCTCATTTAAATAAGCCCTTGAAATAGTTTTATTATTCACGTAATTTTAATCGAAAAATATTTTAAAAAAATAGAAATTTGATAAAATTAAAAAAATTATTTACAATAATTAAAAAAATCACTTATAATTTTGTTGAAAAGTTTGGAAATATATATATTTTTTAAAAGAAATATATAAAATAATTTTACTAATTTTTTTATAGCAAATACTATGATTTCATGTAGACTTAAATTTTATGTTCAAAATAACAAACTTTTTTTTGAAATAGAAAAAACTTAACTTTCTTAATCCAAAATAGAATTAATGAGTGTCAAATTTAATGAGACCGTCTAATTCAATATAATTTATTTTGAATTTATTAAATATTAAGTAATTATTAAGTTAAGGATAAAGATTAATAGTTTGATTTAAATTTAATAAATTTTTTAAAAAAATTGGATAAATAATATTTAATTTAAATTTAATCAATCTAGATAAATATAAATTGGATAAACAAATGATTTTACAAACACTGGCAGCTAAACATATCTTTATATTTATTAAAAATTGGAATATACAAAAATAATTTTAAATAAAAATCTTCGAATATATTCTAAATTAATAATTTTACTCTATAATCAAGTAATTTTAATCTAAAAATATATATTTTTAAAATAGATATTTGATAAAATTCAAAAAGTTATTTCATTTAGATTTAAAAAATACTATGTTTCATTTAGATTTAAAATAGTTACCATTAATTCTGATTTATCTTCAAATAATGAATTTAAATTTCTTAATCGAATAAAATTTCATAAATACGAGAAAATTCTAATTTTTTGGAAAATGGTAAAATGGTAATTTCGGTAAAAATCGAAAATTTTTCTAGATCTCAGATGGCCAGAAATGGAGTTCAGATTTAGAATCGTCTCGTGAAATCTAGTTACGGTAATTGATTCGTAGTCCCGAGACGGTCGGAATTTGCGTTTTTCGAACTGCCGAGTGTCGGGTGCGGGTATAACGAGCACTATAGAAACATGTGATGTAGCCAAGTGCTCACTAAATATCTTGTATGACTTTATGTTGCATGATTGTTGAAGGATGGAGATAAATGGCTTAGATTAAGTCGTATGTGAAAAACTTTTAAAGTATTAAAGGGCGAAATGGGAATTAAGAGAAAGAATACTAAAAACATAAAAGCAACTATTATGCCATTTGAACAAAAAACGTGCGGTAGGGGAGAGGAACCAGTTTTAGATAGAGAAAAAGCTACTTCTCTCTAGATTCCTGTGTTGGGCCAGTCGGATTAAGCCAGACGAGAATGAAGTTGATCTGGCTGAGAATTTCCTGGCGTGGACATCAATTTTGTGGGTTGAACCTTCAAGAGGTAGGGATCTTTTCCCTCACTTGGCACATTCTTTGGCTAGAGCCATGTGAATGGATAAAGGGATGTTACGAGGTCGAATGGCCATGTGTTTCAGTTCGACAATTGGGATTGGTGAAAATCCCTATTGTGTGGCGTGAGAGCAGTGTCGAGCCTAGGGTTTCCATATTCGTGATTTTGTTGTGATTTTGTATTGTTAGGTGATTCAAAATGAATTGGCAAGATTGTTATTAGCCCATGTGAGCCTAATTTGATGTTATTGTCATGGATTAAAATAACATGATGTATATGAATTAATTTTGTTAATATATGCATATAAAATATATTAGCATATGAATTGTTTGGAAATGGCATATCATTCCATATACCTTTAGGACACCCTAAAGCGATTAGTGTAGTGCATGACACGAAAATGAAAGAAAAGTGAAAATAGTTTTAGAAAGATTTCAAGGGAAGTTTAAGAATTGCCTTGAAGAGTTATCCAATGATTCGTTGGGAGCGACGCGGGCTATTTCGGGAAAAAATTATCCAACAATTCGCTGAGGGTAGTCAGAGTATATTCTGAAACTCGGTAGTAAGTTTTCGAGAACAAAAACCTTTTGTTTTGAAAACTGTATTTTTCTCACATTCGGCTTAGACATGTGTGAGGGAGTCGGTAAGGACTCGAGACATAGGATTGGGCATGTAGACATTCAAATAGCATGTATTTGCTTGAGTGTGTTTGGTTGTCATTTCATGTGCATAGGTGAGGAATTAACCCATGTAGGGAGATTATAAACCTCTTGGACTTTCAACTACCAGTATGGGGGGGATCATTATTTCAAATTACATGGAGTGTACGGGAGGACAGCCTTACTAGGTGCGTTTGAAAGTCAGTTGTAGTGACATTTTCTTTGTAAAAACATGTATTAGAACTCTAACTTTTTGATATATGTTTGGTTAAAGGTAATGAATAACTCTTAGTAGTGTAATATAATTGATGTATTTTGGTAGTATTGATGTATGGCGAGTGACTAGTTTGCTCATGTATTAGGTGTAATGAGACCACCAATTATTCCACGGGTTATTGTGAGTTATCGAAGGGACATACCGAGATTTGGGACGTCACATAGTGTGAGTTTTATAATTGAATTTGAGAATAGGATCTAATTATTATAATTTATTTTATTTTATTTATTAAATATTAAGTAATTATAGGATAAATGATAAAGTTTTCTGAAATTGGTTTGATTTAAATTTAATGAATTAAGAAACTAAATAAGTGAAAATTTGATAAATAAAACTGATTTTTTTCAAACCTTTAAACTCAACATATCTTTATACTTATTAAAAATAGGATTTCTCTATTTGACTACATCCTTTCTCCCCCCTACAATACAAAAAAAAAAACAATATATATATATATATATATATATATATATATATATATATATATATATATATATATATATATATATATATATATATATATATATATATATATATTAATAAAAACTCTGAAAATATATAGTATAGATTAAAATTTTTGATTTATTATCACGTAATTTTAATGTAAAAATAATTTTTTAAAAATAATCTAAAAATATTTTAAAAATGAATATTATTAAAATTAAAAAAATTACAGATATAAAATTTAAAGACACTTATAATATTTTTATAAAATTCCTTAAATATGATTTTTTAAATAAAAATAAATACTTAAAAGAATTTTACTAAAAATAGTTAGACAAATACTTTGATTTTGTTCAAATTTAAAATAAGTACACTAATTTTAAACTTATTAATTCTATTTTAAGTTAAGGAATTTAACTGTAATTTGAACATAAAATTTAAATATAAATAAATGAAAGTATAAGTCAAACTATTTTAGTAAAGAATTATTTTAAGTATTTTAAATATTTCCATAATTTTCAACAAAAATTATAAGTGATTTTTTAATTATTATAAATAAAAATTTGAATTTGATCAAATTTCTATTTTTAAAAAATATTTTCAAATTAAAATTATGTGATAATAAAAAAAATCTTAATTTAGGATATATTTGAGGGTTTTATTTATTTATTTAAACATTACTTTATATGAGAGTTTCTCTTGAAAATATTATAATTCCATAATTTTCTATTAAAATAAAATGACTAAATTTCCTTTTAAATGTTAAATTAAATATTATTTTCTATTTTACCAAGTGGTCGCATCATAAATATAATATAACAAATTAATTTTATTCCCCATTAGCATTTAACGACATTTAAAAAAGACTTATATTTTATGTTTTTAATAGTATAAGGGGGTTCATTTTAACATTTCAAAGTACAAGGGGTAAATGTCAAAAAATGAAAGTGCAAGGGGTTGAAAATGCATTGTTCCAAAACAAAAATCAAATATAAACAGACAGGTAATGGAATTAATTTATTTCCATCAACCAGCCCCGCCCCGCCCACCATGTTTAATTTTTTAAATAAGACGGGTTTGAGAATGAAAACAAATAAGCGAGGTGGGGGTTGGGATGGTGCCGTCTGCGTTGTAATCCTAATCATGCAATCGAAAGGAAAAGAGAGAGAACAATAGAGCTACCTGCGGCTTGTCGCCCGGTGTACCATGCGCGAGAATCGGTAGTCATCAAATTGATAGATTTATCCACTTTTTGTATTAACAATACACGGAGCAACCATGTCATGATCGCCAGCATAGCGTGCGAGCAAACAATTGTGGTCTTATCTTATATGATTTTTATATTTGATTCTTAACTAGAAAAAAAGAAATAATAAAAACATAATCTTTGAGATTTAAAATATATCAAATAACTGAAAATTTGTGAATCTAATCTTTCCCTGCATTCTCTTTTGAAAAATAACTTATTTTAGACAAAAATATCATTTTCTATTTCATATTTTTTTACATTGTCTCTTAAAATAAGGGTTGCTTTTGCAAGAAAATAAGGACTTTTTTGTCAAAATTAGGCCAAAATTTGATGAAGTCAAAATTTTGAGTGACATTTCAAAGTTCTTTTAAAAAATATTTGGCTAAAAGACATTAGATACCCTAAGATTTGTGAACCTAACCCCTCCATGTTTTTCTTGAAAAGTAAACCATTTGGTAAAAATGTCATTTCTATATCATGTATTCATTGCTTTTTTTTTAAAAGAAGGTTATTTTATAAGAAAACAAGAAGGGCATTTTTGTGAAATCAGGTCAAAATTTGATGAGGGTCGCGTTTCAAAAATGGAGTTTTCAAAGGGCGTTGAGTTGTCCATCATTACTTTAATTAAGTAGCTGATAAAACGTTGGCGTTTAAATAGATAGGGCATAGGAGGGAATGGAGGATTTTGGGTTCAAGTCCCATAATGATAACTTACTACATTGTAACTCAAAGTATTTAATTATAAAAAAACTACCATTTAATCAAATCCACCCTTCTCTTAATAACTAAGATCGCAAAATAAAAAAGGGTTTCAATTTCATCACACATATATTAGGGCTCGAAGGCTTGTGGTGAGGGATTTTGAGTGATAAGCAATGCGTACTCCTACCATCTTTTGTGTGACCAGGAGAATGGCACCTCTTCAATCTGTTCCACTGATTCACATTAATGAAATTTGAAACAACTTAGCACATTTATTTGAAGTAAATAAAATATATATATTTAAATTTAACAAATTAACTATATATCTTATTAAAACTTATTTTATTTGTTTCTCTCTATATAAAGTTAAGAAATTGTTCAATTAAAAAAAAAAAATTTATTTATAAAAAAGACTAAGAAATTTAAAATAGGGAAAAGTAGGTTTCCCACATCGATAAATGGGGGAGGGGGTCACTAATGGTTTGGTTTAAAAGTAAAAAATGTCAAAAAAATTCCCAAACTGTCATTTGTTATGGCAATAGATAGAGAGGTTATGGTAGTAGTTGTAATATATTATGGTAATAAAGGAACTATGTTTTGATAGTAACTTATCTACTACCATAACTGAGGATAATTTAGAGATTTTTGGTATTTTGACTTTTAAACCAGGATTATAATTATTTTTAAGGATCATGTATTGACCTCGACTTAACAACTGCGAACTTGACTTATGTATAAATATTTTTGTATGGAGATAGAAACCAGCTTTTCCCTTAAAAATATATAAATTTTAGAATTTTGACAATATTTGCTTTTCTTTATATTTTCATGGTAAGAAACCAAATATGAGAAGAAAATCATTTTACAATGGAAAATATAAGAATATCAAGGCTAATTAGAATTCCTTAAAATTTTAAAATTTTAAAATTTTCTTTTTTAAACAAAAATTTAAAATTTTTTGATATATAATAGAGATTGAATAAATATATAGAAATTAATTTATTAAGTTTAAGCTATTTTATTTCCTTGAAAAATTTCATTTCAATTTCCTCTCTATTTTCTTACCTTAATCTTTCCGGATTTGAATGGAAGCCTTGGGAGTAGTATTTATGTTTGAATGTCTAATGAAATTTTTGGCAATCAAATATAAATAAAAATTATTTAAGAACTTATATATTTTAAAATTATTTAATTTTTATACAATAATTAAAATAAATAAAATGAGTTTGAAGTATTGAATAAAAATAATATGTTAGATTGCTTTTTTGCTTTCCCTTTAATTTTCTTTCCTCATACTTTCCTCTATTTTTACCTTGCATTTTCCATCAAATTTTCTAAGCACCAAACATAGCGTTACTTTAAATTCATTTTATTTATTTTGACTCATCAATATGAATATTAAGGAATGAAAGAATGCTTAAATAATGTTATTTATGTTTAATCCTTTTTAATTTTTTAATAGATAACCAAACATGCATAGTCTTACTTTAAATCCATTTTATTAATTTTAAATCACCAATATAAAGATTAAATAATGTAAGAAGATGTAAATTTTTAAATAGTTTTATTTATATTTCATTTTTAATTTTTTTTTATTAGATAACCAAACATAGATAGAAAAATAATTTTTCTTAGATTTTTTTTTCTTTCCATAGTACTTTTTGATAACCATACACAATCTCACCATAATCTAAGTATACATACACCTCACGAAGACATAAAGAGCTTTTAGAGTACATCTTTATCGTTCGCCCATATTCGAGTACAAACCTAAATGCCTAAAACACAACAAAAGATTGATGAAAATTAATATTCAAAATATTCAAGTATATATATATATATATATATATATATATATATATATATATATATATATATATATATATATATATATATATATATATATATATATATATATAGAGAGAGAGAGAGAGAGAGAGAGAGAGAGAGAGGACATTTACACTTGGCAAGATTAGGGAGTTTCTCCCCGAATTGTGAGAGGGAAATGCAGTGTGATTCTCGACGAGAGACCTACGGTCGGTTATCTTCATTTTCTTGGGAGGTGGGCCCAGGGGTGCAATATGGTTCCAAAATATGTTCAGTGTTTATGTCTCTAAGTAGCTACAAGGACAAGAATAGAATACTATAACGTAAAATGTAAAGTGAATAGATGTGAAAAAAAAAAAGTAGCTAGGAGGACAAAAGCAGAATACTACAACGTAATATGTAAAGTAAATAGATATAAAAACAACAAAAAAAGTAGCTTGGAGGACAAGAACAAAATACTCTGACGTAATATAGCAAAGTGAATAGATATGAAAACAAAAAAAAAAAGTAGTTTGGAGAACAAAGAATAGAGAATACTATAATGCCAATAGTAAAGTGAATAAATGTGAAAAAAAGTAGACTTTGGAGGACAAACGAGAATACTACAACGTAATATGCCAAAAGTGAATATATGAAAAAAAAAAGCGGCTTGGAGGACAAAAACTGAGGAATACTCTGACATAATATATAAAGTAGACAAATGTGAAAACAAAAAAAGAAGTAGTTTGAAGGGACAAGGAACAAAATACTACAATGTAAATGTATAAGAGCAGATAAAAAATTCAATTTTTCTGAAAATGGGTAAAACGGTAATTTCGGTTGAAAACCGGAAATTTTCTAGATCTCGAATGACGAATTTCATCGAATTTCATTACCTTGTCGAATGTCTCGCAAAATCTAGTTACCTTGTCGAATTTCATGAGTTCAAGGCCAGTCGAATTTCCGTTTTAGGCATCGGGTGTCGGGTGACCGCATTGGCGCTGTGACATATTGCACACTTGTGTGAATGCCTCACATTGAGCCAAGTGTCAAGTGGAGGAAATAATGGGAAAGATAAAATAAATAAATAAATAATAATAATAATAATGGGATACAATAGTGTGGTATCGGGTCACCCGAAATCCACAGGAATTCCGCGGGTTGATTAGTTTGTCAATGGACTGCAGAGATTTGGGTGTTCTGACGATGCTCGGAGGCTTGGGTTGCGATTACCCGAGGCTGATGGGCGCCAGATCCACGATACCAACTTATCACGACTTGGTATCGGAGCTTTGGTTATTCGCCCTAGGGCTCGGGTGGGGGTATTCACTAGTGTTTTCGGATATTGGCTTGTCATAGCTGAGTATCAAGAGTTAGGTATACAAATATCTAGGATTAGTGGGCATGGGTGTAGAACACGACATTGTGTGCATTGATTGTTTTTGTGTTCTAATATGTTCCATGGGAGATGTATTGTGTTTGTGTGTGCTAGTATGATTGGCCAGATTTAGACCGATTGGTAGGGAGAATGTAAAACCGGGAGAAAAATTCAATTTTTCTGAAAGAGTAAAGCGGTAATTCAGTTGAAAGCCAAGAAAATTTTCCTAGATCTCGGATGTGAAACGGACTTCAACTTTGTTGAATTCGTCTCGGCCCAAATCTAGTTCTGGCGTCGAATTTGTTAGGATCGAGATAGTCGAATTTCATATTTTTCGAGGGGCATCGGTGACACTGGCATGACATATTTGTTCACTTGTGTGAATATTTGATGAGTCAAGTACTCAAGTAGAGGAAATAATGAGAAGATAAAACAAGAAAAATAAATAAATAAGGAAAAGAAAAAAATGGATCCGATAAATAGGATCTAATGAGTGTAATGTCAGATTTAAGAAATCCACAAGGAATTGCCGAGTTGTGGGTTATCATTAGGACCCCGATTTGAGTGTCACAAAATGTAAAGATTGATGAAAAAAAAAAAAAAAAGTAAGCTTGGAGGAACTGAGCGTATCTTCTGGCGTGATATAAAGTGAATAAATGTATGAAAAAAAAGTAGCTTAAGGACAAGAACATAATGCGTAATATGTATAGTGAATGATATAAAAAAAGTATTTGGGAGGGAATGAGGAAACAAATCTCTGATTTAATCGTAAAGTGAATAGATGTTAAAAATATATATAAAAGTAGGCTGAGGACGAGAACAAAATACTACAATGTAATATGTAAAGTGAATAAATGTCAATATATATATAAAAGTAGCTACAAGTACAAAAACACAACAAAAAATGTAATATATAAAGTGAATAGATATCAAAAAAAATAGCTACGAGACAAGAACACAATACTACAATGTAATATATAAAGTAAATAGATATGAAAAAGTAGCTAAGAGGACAAAAAGAATAGAATAAGACAATAATATGTAGATTAATAGATGTGAAAAAAGAAAAGAGCTAAAAGGACAAGAATAAAAAAATACTAAAAGCGTAACATATAAAGTGAATAGATGTAAAAAAAAAAAATCGTAGATCAATTTATTTATTAATATATCTTCTTTAGTTTGTAGTACTTAAGGCAAGGATTTAATGATGTCTCGGCCTCTTGCTGATTTTCTTGGACGTCTGATTCACATTTGCTACTAGCATTTGCATTGATATAATCCCCATTGCAGTTTGCTTTAGCAGACTTGAAAAATCATAAAATAAAAAAAATAAAAAAATAAAAATCAAATTTGATTGGATATTTTTTTAGGCCTTGAGGTGAAGAGGTAGAATTCATAAGAAAATATTTTTGAAAATGGGGTGGGATTACCTCATAGAGTGTATACGAAATGAGGTTGGCCAAGTTAATACCGATGACACTCTTGAATTCTCATTCATATACACATCGGTCACGAGGTTTCAAGTATGTATCCCTATCACAATTCCATAAAGGAATGGCCCGAATGCATAAAGGCCTTATCGTCGAATACTTATCTTTTGCTATATTTGGTTCTCGAAAAATTTGAAACATTTTAGAACTTGGAAAGTATTTAGGAAAAATAAAAAAATCACCCAAGGAAAGTGAGTTTGGTTTCTTTATGGAAAATATAAAAGAAAATCAAAATTGTGATTATGAGTGTTTTGTTCTAAGTCCACGATCCTTGATGTTGGGTATAATCTGGAATTCGAATTTAGTGTAGTGCGTTAGAACTCTCCTATAGATCTTGGTGTGTGCAGAGCAAATGTAATATAATTCTGATAAAATAGAGGCACCTGATTTTTTTTGTGTGGTTAGGCAAGCGTGCCTGTATCCCACGGGGCTATGCCGGATGTAAGGATTTCCACTAATCTTATTCAAGATTTACAATTAGTCTTATGTGGTACGGGACTCTTCTCTACCCACAAGGGTTTGCAAATCACTCATAGTGAATTTAGAATGAATCTTTGTTCCCTCTCTCTGACATCCTTGCGCCCATAACCCACATTACATCATATAAGATGAAAAAAAATAAAGAACATCATTTTTCACAGATAGAAGGCTTTTAACATGCGATACCTCAATAGGAGTATTATCATGGCCTCCTTGACACGTTCGGACAGCTTATTGCTTTTCAAGCTATGTTCCCTAAAATTCGTCTTGAGGAACTCTTAAAGCCCAAATTTATAACCACATGGTCGAGTCTTGGAAGTTTAGACTCAAGATTGGATCATTCTCACAATATGACTCCAGCCACACCATACATTTTCACGTACTTTGGCACAAGGTATCCTAGCGAATTAGGAAACTTCTTTGATAAAGTATCCTCGTAGAATGAGATTCTAAAAAAGTTTATACGAGTTTTGACAACTAGACAACAAGATCTTCTTTGATTTGATCTTTATCCACTTGCGAAATAGATCTCAAGCCCCTCGGTTACATGCTCCCCGAGTTCCTTGGCCTCCAGTATTCTTCTCGCATGTGCATCCGTTTTATCCTTCTACTCTAGATATCTCATGTATGGCACGTCCTTGTAGCATAGGATTGCCTTAGTCACGAACTACTTTCTGGTCCTACCAGGGACTTCACTTCTATTTCATCAAATCTTCATCCAAGCTCGATATACGAGTAGTATCTTCTTATGGGAAGACGCAGAGACGAAGATATGGACATTTTCAAATGTAAGGTCTTCCTTTGTCTATACAGCGTGAACATCTCGGCATTCTCTGGCTAATATGTCTTGAGGAAAAACATTCCTTAAAAAGAGTGAAGCGAATGTGATATACACTCTTACTCCCCCTATTTATCTTTTTTTTTTTTTTGGAAACGAGGGTAAATGTGAAACCACAGTAAATTTAGACCTTTTAAATAAAAATAGGAATAGTGGATCACCGCTCTGGTACGGGTTGAAAACTGGGAGATTTCCTCTAGATCTCGGATGACCAGAAGCGAGATCCTGCAGTTTGGTGCAAATAAAGCGAAATCTAGTTGCCACTCGCATTACGTCGAATTAAGAGGCAGTCGAAATTTCACGTCTTTAGAGGCAACAAGTGTCGGGTGACACACTTAGCAAATAATAATAATCAACATGCATGTGAGACACATAGTGACATGTGTCGAATGCATAAATGCATGCATGTATAAATGGAGATGTCGTAGAAGGAGGGAGAGAAGGAAAGGAAGAAATTGAGAAATGAGAGGAAGGGAAGGAGAAAGAGAAAGAGAGAAAAGAAAGAAAGAGAAAAGAGAGAGAAAAGAAAGAAAAGAAAGAGAGAAAGAGGAAGGAGGCCGGTGGTTTCTTCCTGAGTTCATTGGCGTTCTGATGGTCGAAACTTGTTGGACCAAGGAGCAACGTCCGGAGATTCGACGTTATGGTAGGAGGGACGTGATCGGACACTTACGGACTGTATCTAAGTTTATTAGCCTCATGTTTTAACTTAAATATGAAGGAATGGGTCCCGGTGAAGGGACATATCAGTGGTGTTAGGAAGTAACTCGGGGTGTCCGAGTAAATGTTCCCGACACAGTACCAAAACTTAGGTGTGCGATAACCTAAGGTAGAAACCTGCTGAGTTGGCGACTAGTTAAGCGGGACCCACGAGGGTGGGGTGTCACGGCAGGTATCGAGCTTAGGTATACAAATACCTAGGGCTTAATGGGAATGAGTTTAGATCATTGCATTCTTGTGAATTTCCTTGTGATGATTGTGTTACATATTGCGTGAAATACATGCATGATAGGATGTATATAGAAAGTGAAGAACACAAGGGTCAGAGAACATAACCTTAGGGGTTCGAAAAATAAACAAGCATGATAGTTCAAGGCGATATTTACTAATGTTTGGCATTATGCACCACTAAGGAAATAAAAGGGAAAGAAATCTCGATTGCTAATTTACATGTGAATGTAAGTAGGGATGGGGACTTAGAAATTAGATCCATTGAGTGATCTTGACCACCACTGTTTTTGTGAGACCTTTATAGAGGCTATGGGCGCTGTAGTTGCCACTATTGCACAGGCTAGTGCAATTGGGGGTCGAGTGGTCGAAGTAACCTCGAGGTTTAAAAGTACATCATCCTCGACATTCATGGGATGGGGATCGCGATGGTGGCTGACAGTACAGTTACAGCAGTCGAGAAGATGTTGGAGGATATGGAGATCCTTGATGCGGTAAAGAGATAAGGCTAGTTGCATTCTAAGTAGAAAGTTTGAATCCTAGGCATGGTGGGATTGAGGTGGGAGGCCTCGAAAGGAGTCTGGAGGCGATGACATGGGGAGGAATTAAAGAGCTCTTCATGGGCGAGTTTTTCATCATTTTCTAGGCATGCAAAGGCTGGAATTTCTAAAGTTGGGACGAGGCCATGACGGTACTCGAATGCGTGGCTAGGATTCATCGAGATTAGCACGTTTTGGGGATGATTATGTGGCCTAAAACATGGCAGGTGAGAAATTTTGAAGTTATACAAGAATTGTCCATCCAGAAACGGTGTAGTACTTCTCTGCAAGATATGGGACTCTGTGGTCGGGACAACTATGGCCATTGAGAGGAGGTAAATGGCGTAAGAGCATCCGGGATGCGGGTGCTGAAGTAATAAGATAAAGGGAAGTAAACTCTGTAGTGCTTTCGAGAAAGCGAGAGGACTTACGCTCGGGGTTTTGACGGGCGCGGCTCTTAGGGCCCGAGGCGGGATCGATCATCCTAAGATGGGAGGCACTTGAGGGCTCCTAGCGACCGAGCAAAGAGTGTATTTCCAATGCCACCGGCTGGACACTTTAGATGGGATTGCCCCAGGCGAGATCCACAGAGTTATGGGACACCTCAGTCCCAGTCATTAGTGGGACGATACTGGACCGCCGTAGTTTGTTCCTCTACCCCACCATGGGCTAGAAGCGTGCTCAATCCAGTGTGACTTCAAGCACCTATTGTTCACGGGAGCGGAGCCATATAGGCTAGGGGTATGGGTCGAGTGAGGGACCCAGGGCTCACGAGGCGGGACTTGGGGACCCGAGTGTATTTGCCATCGCGGCTCGGAGGCGGGTTTGTAGATCAATCGGTCATTCAAGGTACATTTCTACTCTTTTTCTCTTATGGGCAAGAGTATTATTTGATTATGGTGCATTGCATTTCATTCATCACTACATCGTAGCCAACGAAAAATTAGGTTTAGAGGTTGAGACCTTGGAAAAGTCGTTGCATGTAAGCTCTCCCCTAGGAACTGGGGTGAATGTTGATCTAATATGTCGGGATTGTGAGTTAGAGATCTCCGGGATTCTACTCACTATGTTCCTAAGGGTCATGGACATGTTAGAGTTTGATGTCATCGGGGATAGATGGTTGTGGCTGCGGTCGTTATTGATTGTGATCGTGAGTTGCTACCTCTGAAAGCGAGCGGTGTTTGTGTTATGTTTGGGGGGATAAGCCGCGATGCTTTACCTCGGTGAGTGTCTGACTCTAGGTGGCAAGGGCGGGTTGATGGAGTTGGCTAGCAAGCCTTACCCTGAAGGACTAAATGAGACCAGGGAGTTGGGTCTACCTCGGGTAGTTTATGAGTATGAGGATGTTTTTAGGGAACTCACAGGGATTACCTCCGCCAGAGGGATGTAGACTTCACTATTGAGTTGCACCCTGGTACATCGCCCATTTCCATGACTTCGTAGGATGGCGTGGGTTGAGTTAGAGACTCAAGGTCGAACCACAGGGAATTATTAGACGGGTTTCATTAGATAAACACTTCACCTTAGGGCACTCAGGTTTTGTTTATAAGAAAATGGTCGGCCAGCCGGTAGTAGGTGACTACCAACAATTGAACGAGGTTCTGATCGAGAATTGATATCCTTTGTTGAGGTTGATAGTTTGTTGTCCAGGTTGGGAGAGCGCGGGTCTACTCGAGATAGATCTATCACGGTTATCGTGGTTGAGGTTAGGAGGCGTCTCTCGAAGACAGCGTTCGGGACCGCGGTCACGGGCATTTCGAGTTCACAGTGATGCCCTCCAAATTGGCGAATGCGCCACCGACATTTATGGATCTCATGCATAGAGTGTTCCAGCCCTATCTAGATTAGTTTGTGGTAGTCTTCGTTGATGACATTTTGATCTACTTAGTCGGGAGGGAGACATGAGGGTCACTTGGCGAGGATTTTCAGGCCCTCGGAGAACATCGGTTGTATGTCGAGTTCCCGGTAGAGTCACGAGTTTTGAAACTGCGAGGTGAGTTCTTTGGACATGTAGTGTCGACAGTGTATCAGTGGACTGGAGAGGTCGGAAGCAGTTATGAGTTGGGAGGCCCAGATTCAGTCTTGAGGATAAGCGGAGTTTCTTAGGATTTGTAAAAATTATTCTGAGGGAGGTTCATTGAGGACTTCTCCCGATTAGTTGCGCTTATGACGAAGTTGACCGAGAAGGAGGTCAAGTTTGAGTGGAATGACTTGTCTCGGCGGGCATTCCGGGGGGTGAAAAGGGGGGAGGAAACGCCCGATCACATTACGATGATAGTCTGGAAAGGAGACTAGTGGCACACGAGTGTCTTGCGATGAGTCTGGGGACGAATTTGGGATGTGTTTTGATCTGCGATCCCAAGAGGGTTGTAGCTTATGGTTCTGCCGCTGGTTGAAGAACCCACGGCGGGATTACCATGACGTAGATTGGCATTGGCCATAGTCTTGGCCTTAAAGATTTTGCGCCCTTATCTATTTGGTGAAACCGATTCGAGTATTCTCGGACCCGCAAAAATGCGAAGTATATCTTTACACAGCGGGACACGGCTTGCTGAGGCAACGCGCGAGATGGATAGGTATTTTGGAGTTGTGACTTCACTTTGCATTACCATCTTGGTAAGGCAAATATGGTGGATGACGCACTCAGTCGGAAGTCACGGGGAGTAATGGCTAGTGTAGCTTCAGAGTGGAAAATGCTTGAGGTTATGGGACAGTTTGGACTATAGTATAGTGATCAGGCTCAAGATGTTTTGGGGAGTTTAGTGGCTACACCTTCCCTACCGAGTAGAGTGATTGAGTCATAGGAATGAATCTGAGATATTGTCCATCCGGGATGACGAAATTTCTCTAGATCTCGGATGATGAAATGGATCACATTGTTGAGTTCATCTCGCGAATCTAGTTACACAGGCAATTTCGATGCCCGAATTTCCAGGCGATCGGAATTTCGGCGTGCTGGCCAGCCGATGTCGAGTGACACATAGGCATCATGTAGTATGCATGCAAATGCATGCATGTATAAATGGAGATGTTCATGAGAGGGGAGGCAAAGGAAGGAAAGAAGGGAGGAAAGGAGAGAAATGGAAAGGAGAAAGAAAGAGAGAAAAGAAAGAAAAGAAAGGGAGTGAAAAGGGAAATAGAGAAGAGGAAGAAGGCCAGCGGTTTTCTTCCCTTAGTTCATTAGCATTAGGATGGTGAAATCGTTAGACCAAGGGTAGCGTCGGAGGTGACGAGGGGGCTCACGCAGAGGTAGGATTCTTCCTACTTTGGTTTATTTTAGCCTTTAGGCTATTGGTTTGGGCTGATTTTGGAACCATGTTGTTTCATGTTAATGGCATGGGACGGGTTTGTAGCCGATTTAAAAGGTTGCTTCCGGAGTGAATTTGGGTTGAAAATTTGCATTTACGGGAGTTTCCAAAATGCTCCTGCAACCCTCGGGCATGCTATTGCGTAGATTGGGGCATAATGTGGCTCCTGGTGTACTCTAACTTTAGACGACCATATCTTTCTCGTCCGAACTCCAATTCGTGTGTTCTTGGACTCTATGAAAAGATCTTTGAGTATAGAATCTAGCCATATGCCAATAATTGACATTCAGTGCTCACATCATTACTGAAATTTTGATCATAACACCAAGTGTACTAATTGCATGGCATGACATGCTTGTTTGATGAAATGTTCATGTGTATTAATATATTGACATGTGATGAATTGTATGTGTAGACATGGCCATTAAATGGCATGTTGTAGGATATTTTTTGGACATGTTATGTAAGTAATTAGCCAAGAGGATAAAATTATGCTTCATTGCTTGATACGTAATGATTTGTATGTGATGTTGATATATGGCAGCGTGATATATTGACATGCTGAATTAATGTAGGGAAATTATATGCATGCTTGATATAATTGCCCAGGATGCATTGGTGATATGCATGTTTGATAAAATTGTCCATATAGCATTCATCATATATGTGACATGATACAAATAGGCAATGTCGCATACATTGCATATGCACGAGGACATCGCATTGAGTTGGGTGTGTGTGCATGGTTATAGTCACTCATCATTCTTAGTGAGTTGATGGTGGGCTCGGTACTTAGACAACATCGACAAGTTGCGGATAATAGAAAATGGTAAGAAAATATGTGTCGGGAAAGGCGTAAAATTATGCAGGTTTTGCGGAACCGCGATCACGACACGAAACTCATTACCCACATAAAAGCGCATGGATTTTTAATATATAATGATCATTGGATGTCATGAATGACGGTTTATCACGCATGGGCTTGGGGTTTTATGGCGAAGTCGATGGGACTCGGGCGCATGGTACATGGTGAGTCACATCTCATTTCATGGCATGACATGTAGGATTCCATATAGAATTGGCATGTTCTTGTTGGAATGTGAATGTGAATTGTTGAGTGAACATTACATGGCACCAGGTGAGGAGTAGCCACTATCAGGAGGGTATTCTCTATTGGGTGGTGGCTGGCTCTTTATGGAGACTGACCCTTATAGGTACAAGAGTCGAACACTAGGTGGATGGTGCTCGGGGGCAGGCGTGATTTCGGAGAGGGCCCGACATGTGAGCCTTGATCTTTTGTAAAGTGTAGGGACGAGCTAGTTCTAGCATGTATTTTGTATAAAAGAATTGTAATTAATTCTTTTGGACATTTCATATAGTTAGATATGTAATTATGGTAGGAGGGCCGTGATCGGACTCTTCTGAATCTAAGTTTATTAGCCTCATGTTTTTTAACTTAAATGAAGGAGATGGGTCCGGTGAAGGACTTATCAAGGTGAGTCTTAGAGTAGCTCGTTATCCCACAGTAATGGTATTGGCGTGCAGAGACTTAGGTGCGCGATGACCTAAGGTGAAACCGGCGACGAGGTTAGCGGCTAGTCGATGAGAGCCCTTGAAGGGGTGGGGTGTCCTGATAAATGCCTTGAAGGGAGTTTGAATGATCGGTGGGGGTTATTAGGTCGATGGGGACCCGTTTACTGATATATACTAAGGATGATCGTAGAGATTCATGCAGGAGAGCATCTAACCCTTTGGTGAATGTAGGCTAGTTGATCTCCGGTGGATTACATGCTGTCCAGTGATTTTTTTTTGTCCTCGACTAGGCTCCCAGATTAAGTGGTGCCTTATGTTAATGTGGCAGTTCTCAAATCTTTTGAATTGGATTTTCAGGAATGTCGATGATATGGCAGGGTTGCATGATAGAGTGTTAGGACTTCTCTAGAGGCGTCATGGCCTTCAAGCATATTCCTCGTCGAATGAGTTGTGAGCATGTGAGCATCCACTACTAAATTTGCTATGTATTTAGCCTCATTGTGGAAGTGTTATGCCGATTCTATTTTCTATTGAATCAAAACACGAGGTTATTCTTTAGGAAGAAACACCAGCAAAGTACTGTACTTTCTATTGTTCGATTTCCGACCCGATCAACATCACCAGTATCCTCCACAGGTTAGACATAGTGTCTCGAGTGTACGGATACCATAGTTTGTTATTCCTCTAACATAGTGGTGATCTTCTTCACTGCTAGAGATGACTTCATCCTTGGGACCCAGCGGTATCACGCATGAGAACTCCCACACTATAACATAAGTCTTGAAGCTTGTAGTCGAGTCTGACAAGCTTCCAATTAATAGCCACATGAAGTGGGATCAATTTGTTCCACTGCTTCATCTTTACTAATCTTGTCATGGGTCCTTATTACAGGGTCCTTTGATGTTTAGTTGTACAAGTCTAAACTTCACGTGAGGCTCTTAGCATATTTTTTCACCTTGAGATAAAGATCCACTGAGTTGGTTTGTAAATCCTTGAGACCCGAGTATATAAGTTCTCAGAGCGAGCTCATGATTTCAAAGTCTGTGCTCATGTGTCTTACAAACTATTCCACTTGATGTTGGGACGTGGATCCAAAGACTATCATCCTCATAGATTTGAATGATAATTACTTATTTTTTACTTTGAATAAAGAAATGTCTCTTCTCCATGGCAGTCTCTATTTTTGAGCTCCTTTAGGCTTATTTAATCCATTAAAGCCTTTTTTTAGTTTGAGCATGATCGGGGTGAAAAGGATCTTGAGCCCTTTAAGTTGAGCAACGAAACACTTCTTCATGCTTAGATACCCATTTAAAAGGAACTCACCGTCCATTTGATGAAGTTTGAACTTAAGTGTGCTGACGAATGCCATTATGGCTTGATTTGCTCAAAGGTACCGAGCTCTGAATTTTTAAATGTCTCGCTGAGTCACTACTTAAGTGTACTCATGAGCAACAGACGAGCTTTGTTTCGCGATGTTTCCTTCTTTATCATCTTGTTCTTGAGAGATCCACTTGTTCCCGATTATATTTGCATGTTGAGGCTTTGGAACTAAATCCCAAACTTCATTATGTCAGAACTGTGATAGTTCTTCCTGCATGGCCTAAATTTAGAACTCATCATTCAGAGCCTCCTTGTAATTTTTTGGTTCAATTGTGGAGTTGTAGTAGCCAAGGCCAAGGCCCATCATTTCTCTGTAATTCACCTTAGGAATGCTCCTCGTCCAGAACACTCAAGCCACAGATCTCACTACGATATCGGTGGCGGGATGGTTTTTATGAATCTTCCTAGAGGGGCTCTCGAGCTTGAATGTCTAAGTGTTCAGCATTGTCATGGTCATCTTGTTGTTATAGAGTCCTCTTTTATGCGGACATTTTCTATGATTGTGTGCCTAGCTTTTGAGACGGTTTGAACGTATGTGGAGACTCATTCGTTTTCTTCATCACTGGATGGTGGAGCGTCTTTGGGATCGTTGAGGACTTTTCTTCTTCGGGCGATGCCTCGGGAGGGTCTTGTAGTGCAGATTTGTCACTCGAGGAAGATAATCATCAACTCGCACATTAATTGATTCCATCATTACCTTGGTTATTTGTTGTACACCACATAAGTAAGCATGTTTGTGTAGTACCACTGAAAGACACCTTTTATCCTCTGCATGAACTTCCCTCTTGGTTCTCTGTCATTCAAGATGTAGCACGGACTACAAAATTCATGAAGATGTTTCAAATTTGGTTTTTTACCTTTCCAGATCTCATATGATATGTTTAGAGTTCCTAGCCTTAGATAGACTCAATTTGAGATGTAGCATGCTATATTCTTTGCTTATGATCGAAATTTAGTTGGGGTAACCAAGCTAAGCATGACTCGAGCCATCTCTTGTAGAGTCTTGTTTTTTCTTTTGACTACTCCATTTTGTTCTGGAGTTTTAGGCTTTGAGAACTCATGTGCTATACCATTCTTCATGCAGAACTTTTCAAACAAGGCGTTTTCAAATTCCTTACCATAATCACTCCTTATTATATAAATCTTTAGGAGTTTGTTGTTGTGTCATATACAATCTTTGCACGATTCTTCAAATGCACAAGAAGCGGTTGGTTGTAAGGAAATTTACGAGTAAACCTAGAGTCATGCACATACATATCATTACCTTTTTATCAACAATGCTTTCTACTTTGCGTAGGTCCCGTTGAATCCATTATGGAACAATTCCGATGCTAGTAGTAGAGCCTAGTTGAGACTATATGTAGGGTGTTGAACTTGTTGCCACAAGATTGGCATAGCTGAGTTCTTTTAGGTTCCCATTTGAGATTTGGAATTCCACGGTAAACCTGCGGCATTAATGTATCTTTGAAATTTGAAATGGCTTACATGTCCCATCGTGCATACGAAGGTTGGTATAATTTTTAGTATGTTTAGGCATGTGTTTGAATGCGATGTTGATAATGGTATGATGGCCCCTGGCTGCCATGATATGTGATACTCCACGATCTCGACAATACATTTGTCAACAGGTGCATCTACGAATAGATCTTAGTCATAAGTGGTAAATCTTGATCGGAGTTAGCTTTTAGTCCATCGATGAGAAGCCGTCCCTTAATTTTAGTAGGTAAGAACATTCGAGGACCATGACCCTAAAACACTTCCTTTGCACCGGTCCCCAAGGTGCGAGTTGAATTAGATGGAACGTTGGACAACAACCGCTTGTTGCCCGATCATATGCCATTAGTTTCCCTTTATCAAAGTACCACATTTGTTATTTCGGCCTTGAGAGAGGTAAGAACAAGAAGGCTCTTAAGTTTTTCCTTTTCTACCTAGGTGGGCTTCTTAAGGCGGTTGTTCTCCTTAGTCTCTTCTTGTAATTAGGATTTCTAGTGCCTCTGATAACGTTTGATGTGACCCATTTTTTGAAATAGTAGTAGCATTTGACTTCCTTTCCCACTCCTCTTTTATAGACTTGTATGCTTTCTTGTTGGACATGTTGTTCCCGTTCTTAGGAGGCGTTTTGGACAAGTTCTTCTACTTTACGATCTTGGGTGAGGATCACTTTTGGAGTTCTTTGGTTTGAGCCTAAAGATCCCTTTGGGAGCTTAAGCCTTCTCGAGCCTTAGGGTAGTCTTCATACATAGAATGTGATCCGGAGGCGTCGTTCTTGGGTTCATCATTCTTCTTATTACCTATTGAGATGTTCTAACTCGGTTGAGACATCTTTTGTTCTTAAAAGTTCCCTTTTTAGAGTAGTTACCTCTTTCTCTAAAAACTCAGTTGTGATGGGTTGATGGACTTGTCCTTGAAGGTCTTCATTGACTTTTATTATATTTCTGACTTTTGTACAATACCATGTATAGAGCGTGCTAGTTCTTCGATCGAGATCTCATCATCTTCTTCTTGAGACAATGGGTGAGTTAGAAGTTCTATAGATTTGAGTCGGCCACCATGTGTGTTTGGATGTTAGTTGCCCACATCCTTTGAAACTCTTACGATGCCTTGTATGCGATTCGAATCTAGGTCATGACAGAGAGAAGCTATAAGCGTGGGTTGACTATCTTGTTTCTTATCTCTCCTTTGTAGTCGTCGGTTAAATCATTACTCTAGGTAACAAAGGAAGAAAGATTAGTTCCTTTTTCGTATTGGCATTCTACTTAGATGAGAACATAACCTCCATATTTTCTATATTGGATTATCTTATTTATTCATGATATTTAGTCATGGAGTTCCTTGTGTCTATGAGCTTAGTAGGATTAATTGTGTTAGATGTAATTTTTCAAGTTTAAGGAGTTACCTTTTGCCTAAGTAATTAACCTTTTTATGGCTCTTTCAACATTCTTTGACAATAAGGCCACATATTATGAAAGTTCATTCTCTTCATCATTAGGTAGTTCGGTCCTCGGCCCTTAGTCCCTGAGTTTCTTTCTTTCCTTGGACTCTTCGTGCATTTCTATTTCAAGTGTAGGTGGGAGTCCCAATGATTCTTTGTCTCATATTTTTTTAAAGTCTTTTGCCTCCCTTATTGTTGTTCCTTGTATACGAGCCAGGTGGCAAGGATCTATGGGCCTTTTCCACAAGCTTCTCTTATGAAATGTTTTCCCCAAGAGCAAACAATTCATTGGCTATGTCGCACAATTTTCCATTGAAGTGTTTTGATGATCTCCTCATAAATAAATACATGGTTTTGAACTTTGCTGTAAAGTTTCTAACTTGGATTTTCTAAATTGCATCGATTCCTTCGATTTGGACATGTAGAATGTCAAGTGGCTATATTTCGCCGGTGATTGGAGACTATCTTTAATTCGGGGGATCGACACCAATTGAATATTGCATTAAGGGCCCGTAAGGTTTTGGGTGGAAGGAGTCTTCTTTGGAGCATCAGTCTGCTTTGTTTTTGGAACATTTTCTCCTCGACATTAGTTTTGGTGAAACGGCTTCATCCTTATGGGCCAGTCTCCATGCCTTTTTATCAATTGATTTTATGAAGTCATGTATTCCCACTTTCTAGTAACCATAGTTCGTCCCATCAAGAAGAGGAGGACAGTTAGCAAAACCACTTCTTTCATCAAATCCATCTGATATTCACATACAATTAGTTAGAGTAAACACAGATCTCACTCAGTAACTTAGCGTGACCTGCTCACATGCAGTGCAGTTATAGAATTGTGTGTTCAGGTCATGGTCCTTGATGTTGTTGTGTCTCGATTCGGACTTTAGTGCAGTGTGTTCGAACTCCCCTTGTAGGTCTTAGAGTGTGTGGAGCAGATGTGATATAATTGCAATAAAATAAAGGCACACACAATCTTTTTATGTGGTTCGATAACCTACCTACGTCCATAAGGCTATGCCTAGATGCAAAGATGATCTAATTCAAGGTTCTGATTAGTGCTTATGAGGAGTCTGAGACTCACTCTCTACATGGCCGCTTCTTGAAACCTAATCATTCCTGAGTAAGATTTAGAATGAACTCTCAGATTCCCTTCTGCAACCTTTGCATCCACAACCCACATTACATCAATATAAAATGAAGAAAATAAATAACATCATCTTTCACCACAGGTGAAAGACTTTTAATGTCTGCAATACCTCTAGAAATTATCGCACTCAGCCCTCTTCGACATCATCAGAACTTAACTTGTTCTTCTTCAAGCTCTGCTCCTAAAATCTTGAGTAACTCCGATACACAATTTATAACCTTGTAATTTAGTCTTGGAAGTCTAGATAAAGGTTAGATTATTCTTCTAATATGACTCAGCCACACATATATTTTTGTTTCCTTTAAAATTTATCTCGCAAGGAGTGCAGGAAACTTGCTGATCAAGTATCCTCTTCAGAATAGAATCCTAAAATATTTCTAATTCTGGTTTGACAACTTAGACGACAAGATCTTCACTGAATTTGATCTTTATCCATATGTAAAAGATAGATCCTGAGGCCATCGATTCTTGCTTCCCAAGTTCCTTGGCCTCTAAGCTAGCAAACTCACGTGCATCCCATAGTTTGCTATGCTTTTGATCTAAACATCTCATGCAGCCGTCCCTCTGACACAGGTTGCCATAGTTTGAAATACTTCACAGTCTACTAGAGACTTTACTTCTATTTCATCAAATCTTCATCAAGCTCGATCTTTGAAGTAGTTATCTTCTTGTAGAACCCTTGAGACAAAAGATGCTTAGAACCCAATTTCAGAAGCCCTAGCAAAGTTCCTCGAAATTTACGTATTTTTTGAATTTCTTATATAATATAGTGAAATAAATAAATGGGTTTGAATAAATATATAGAATTAATTTATTAAGTTTAAACATATATTTGTATTTTCTTCAAGTTTTTCTTCCTCTTTTCCTCTCTATCTTCTTTCTTTTAGTACTTTCAAGGTTCCCCGAAGTTCCCCAAGGAAAATGATTTCTCATATTTGGTTTCATCATGAAAAACTCTCGAGAAAATAAAATATAATCAAATTCCCTCAAAATATTACATATTTTCAAATTTCTTAGTCTTTATCTATTAATAGAGAGAAACGAATAAAATAAGTTTGAATAAACATATAAAATTAATTTATTAAGTTTAAACCTGTTCTTTTCTTGTCCTCCAATTTTTTTCCTTCCACTTTTCCTGCATACTTTATTTCCTTAGTACTTTCTAGGTTCCGTTTGAAACCTAAGGAAAAATGTAACGAAAAGAAAATAAAGATAAAAAGTAGAAAGAAAGAAAAAAAAAATTGAAGGAAATAAAATAAAAGTTAAAAATTCAACATATTATTTTTATTTGCTACTTTAAACTCATTTTATTTATTTTAACTCATTAATATAATAATTAAATAATTAAAAAATATGTAAGTTTCTAAGTAACTTCACTTATACTTGATTTTATTTAAATTTTTTTTGACAGTTAAATATAAGAAAATCATTTTCCTTAATATATATATATATTTTTTCTTTCTTTTACTTTATGGGAACAAACTCAACCTAAGTATTCAAAATTTTCATTTTGATTTCCATTCTTTCATATTGATTTGTAAGCAAAAGAACCATGACAGTAATTTAAGTAGTTAAGTAAATAAGATGATATACTCGGAGGTTCAAGTTCAATTGTGGACATCCTCCGTTTTCGCTGTCTGCAACTCGAAGCAAGTAAATAAAGCATATGAGATCGATGAAGATTATAAAGAGTTAAGAGGTGATTTTTCTATTAGTTTCCATGAAAAAAGATGTAACTAACCATAGTATAGGTTTGAACTACCATTGGAAGAAGGTATGCACAGTATGAATCTCCACCCGACATAAGTTGTTTTAAGAAATTCGAGTGTTGGAATAAGCTTATTTACTTACGAATATTTGAATTAATATCACAATATGAACTTAATTTGTGAATGCTCGATCACCGATGGATTGCATGATGTAGAGGGTGTGATATGTATTATTATTTATGGTAAGTGGTTCATATTGAAGTAAAGGGCAGACGGATGTTGGAGCGAGGAATGAGGGAGGCGAAGCCCTACAGCCGAGAATAAAGGGTATTTTAGTATTTTTTTCATATTCGAGGTCATTATAAATACCCATCTATATAATCTTATTTAGTGATAATGGAAGTTTCGGGTTGTTATTCACATCGATGTAGGCACATTTGCCAAGTCAAATAGAGATTTGTGTGTAATTTACTCTTCTCTTCGTTTTCTCTCTTATTTTATCATTACTTGTGTCGCCTGCGAATCACAGCAATTATTAATGAGTCTAACGAGTTTAACCGCAATCAAAAGGTGATTTGAATAAACCAACTTTTAAAACTAAATTTGAAAATTTAACCCTTCATAAAATTTTGAACTTATTTTAATAAAATATATAATATGTTTTTTATAAAAATAACAATTTCTTTAAATATATATATAAATATATGAAATGGCAAAAAGTATTTTGTATAAGGAATCATTCTTCAAGAAAAAAAAAAACATGAAGAGGGTTAGCTTTACAAATTTTGAAACTATTTGAGATTAACATAAGCAAATATTTCCTCAGAATTAATAGGTAGGTTTAGGATGATCATTAAGATGAACCTTTAAGAGTTTCTTTATTGCTCATATCATAGGGGAGGTAAGGTAAGGTAAGGTAATTAGATGAGATTTGGAAATACAATTTCGATCGGTTTTTAGGTTTCGTTGTATACTGTTAAGTTACTTTCAGTATATAAGTCCATAGTTCATTGCACTCAAAATGTATGATATTTCCCAATTTTATCGAACTTTTGTATCTTTTACACGATCATAAAATAGAAATTAATTATTAAATAGTATACAATGTATCATATTGGATTTGAGGATTATCCATATCTTTGTCTCTAGTATTACTCTGAGAAGATGACTACTTGAGGAATGGATTTGATGAAATTTGAGTGAAGTCCTTGGTACAACTAGGAGTTGTTGAATAGGGCGATCACAGTGGGGACGTGAGGCATGGAGTCCGGGACTAGGATTAGGCGCGTGGGATGCAAGTAGGTTGTGGAACCTTGGGCGAATTTGCTTGGGGATCAAGATGTAGATGAGCATGGGATGATTTTGGCAAAAGCGAGGATAAAGATCAAATTAAGGATTCTGGCTTCTAAACTACTCAAACCAAAAAATTAGAAACAAATTAGGATTTTACTTGAAAGGGATACTAGAGCATGAGGATTTCCTTATTCCATCGTGATAGCTTAAAGGAAATCACGGTAAATAGAAGGTAGAGTTTGAGTCATATTAGGGTAATGATCAACCCTTCCAGAGACTTCGAGGGCCGAGATCTCGAAAGGATATAGAATTCGAGGCTTTAGAAGTTGCTCGACATGGATTTATGGGCTTTGGCAGAAGAACAAGTGAAATGCGGATGTGCTGAAGGAGTCGCAGTGCGGGAGTCACGAGTCACGAGATACCACTGATTGAGGTTTTCGCACATTAAAGGCACTGCACCTTGGGTGAAAGATGATGTTTATTCATCTTATAATGATGTAATGGGTTATGGGTGTAGGATGCTATTAAGAGGGAGTGGAGAGGGAGTTCATTTTGAATTCCACTAGGAATGATTGAGTTTCAAGGGTGACATGGGATGGTGAGTCTCGTACCATATAGAGACTAATTTGTAACTTAAATCATATTAGTGGAAGTTTTTGCATAAGGTATAGCCTCGTGGACATGGCGAGTTCTTGGGAACCACGTAAAAAATTGTGTGTGATTTTACTATATTGCAAATATTCCATATCTGCTATGCACACGCCAAGTCTTATAGGGGGAGTTCGGACGCACCACACTAAAGTTCAAATGAGGTCACAGTCCAAACACAAAGGATAGTGACCGTGAACGCATACTTATATCTGTCATATCACTTATATAATAATTAGATTATAGTCAAATTAAGTGCTTGATCATATTAGTAAATAAGATCTAATTTGATATGATCATTAAATATAAATTGAGTATTAATGAGTTAGATTATATAATAATCATAAATTCACGTTTAAATTTGTATTTTTTAAAGCTATTTGGAACCCAAAGTATCAAGAAAGAAAATAGGGAAGGGATATATAGAAGAAAAGTAGAAGGAAAGAAAAATTTTGAAAAATAGAAAATATATTTAAACAATAAATTAATTCTATATGTTTATTTCAAGCTTATTTAATTTTTCTCTCTATTATACAAAGTAAGAAATTTAAAATATATAAACTTGAGAAATTTTAGTTATATTTGATTTTCTTTTATATTTTTCACAATTAAATTAATGAAACACATGAAAATCATTTCATTTAGTACTTTTCTTTCCATAATATTTTTGGGTTCCAAAGCAGCAGGCTTTTCTAGATCATTATTAGTATCATGTTTTGGTTGATTAATTCATTTAATCAAGAACCAAAGATTTAAAACAACCACTGAAAACATAAACACCCAGTACAAATTACCACTCCTGTATTCTTTTACATACATACCTTGATAAATTCGGAGGTTTGTATTCTTGATTTATAGTCATCAATAATATAACCTTATTTAGGTTGTTAGTAAGAGAAACCAGCTCAATGAGGTGCTTCAAATATATTATGTTATTTATGCATTCAAAAGTAACATATATATAGCCACCTTCAAATATTAAAGCTAAAGAAATAAGGAATATTATGAAAGTGGATTTTCATAAAGACTAGCTAATTACAATGGTGAGATACTTAATACCTTTGTCTCCATGCATATTTTACTCAGTTCAAAGAGTGTTGGTAGGCCTCCTTTGTAACCCAAATTGAAAGAAAGTGGACCTCTGAAACAAATAGAAATTGGCTATTTTCTAAATATCTTCTTTTTTTTTTTGTAATTAATGGTTTTCCAAACTGGTTTCCATGATTAAAATAAATAAGTTTCCATTTGGCGTGCAGTATAAGAAATTGTAATTTTTTTGGGAGAACTATGTTCCAAGGATAGTTAACCCTCTCAAATTCTAGGAAACCTCATAGACCCTTTTCTACTTCCATGATCGGTATGATATTTATCCGATTTTAGGCCTTAGCCCTCATATTTTTGTTTTTGAGCTCTAAAATGTTTCGTACAAATTGAATATTGTTAATGTTTATAAATTCATAAATCTTCCAATTTGTAATCGGTGTGGGACTCTAGGTGCATGCCTAGTAATCCTCCACTTGAACAAAGTTTCATCAGACCTCCTCGAGCCATGAATTTTTTTCTTGTTTTAAGTGGGCGTTTGGGCACACACTTCACATGATACTACTATCAAGGGCTAGCTTCACATTCACCATACCAATTGTTAGGTAACCTCATGGAATCTTCACTTATCCCTTTGGGATAAAGCCCTCATGATTTTATTTTCAGGTTTCTCCCAAAGTCTCATGCCAATTAGGTGTTGTCTGTGTTATAAACTTACAAGGCTTCCCATTCCTAGTCGATATAAGACTTGGGGTGCACTAGCACCTCAACATGGACTAGGAAATTAATTTATAAAACCAAGATTTGTGATTTATAGTTTGCATTATAAGATATCATTAAAGACAATTTACAATTCATTATTTATTTTTATTAGTTTTATGATATTAATTATTTTTGGGAGAACTAAGTTATGGGTCCTTTATTTCAATTTATTTGAAATTTTGTAAACAAAAGACTTAAAACCAAGCCCAAGTCTTCTCATTTAAAAAATATTTGATAAAGAATGAAAACTAAAATGATAAATGCACATAATGTGCAAAATCTTATGTTAGTGAACCATATACTATATTAATTAACGCTTAGTCTTATATTAATGAAACCTTGGTATTATCAAATATCAATTTTTAGGTTATGCGCGGTTAAATTCAATGTAGTACTTGCACATGATGCAGCTTTATCGATTTAGTTTTTTATTTTTTATTAAATATTTTTTAAATTAAGAGATTGGGGGTTGGTTCTGATGCTGCTTAGAAATTTTAAGTAAATTGAAATAACAGGCCCATTATTTTTTTAGTTAAAAGTGAATTATATTTTATATAGATTAATTTAGCACACATTAAATAAGAAATAAATTTATGGTTATCAGGCTGTCAAGGACAAAGAGATGTTACAGTGTATCTACTCAGCTTGAACAAGCAAGGATAAGGCTGTGAAGGCGACTGTTTCAGGACAGTCTCTTGTCATGTGATCCACAAAAAATCAGGTGTCATTATATTCAGGTCAGGGCAGAGTCAGGAGCAGGAGCAGAGTTTTATAAATAATTTATGGCTGGTGCAGGAATGCCTAACTCTGCCTCGTCTAGGTTCGGAACAGGTATGAGAAGCAACTTTATAGTTCGGGGTGGAGT
Organism: Tetrastigma voinierianum; assembly: GCA_016808115.1. Taxonomy (NCBI): domain Eukaryota; kingdom Viridiplantae; phylum Streptophyta; class Magnoliopsida; order Vitales; family Vitaceae; genus Tetrastigma; species Tetrastigma voinierianum. The sequence continues at coordinate 126,651 of JAEQBH010005808.1, forward strand.
TTGGGATAGAATTATCTAAATCTAAAACTTATTCGATTGTCATTCATGAAGTAAAAGGGACTGCAAAGGGACTGCATAAGAATAAGGTATGTTTAGTTTATATTTTTTCAGTTGTTTTTTATTCTAAAAACAAAAGGATAATAAAAGCATCTGAGGAAATCTAAATTTAGAGATTAAAGAATAATTTTAGAAAGCGTCAAAATGGTATTCTCTATGTTTTTAAAATGTTCTCAAAAAAAAAAAAAAAAAAAACGAAATCAATAAGAATACATATGTTTCCACAGTTCTCAAAACTTGATGTTTTTTTGTGTAAAAACACAGAGAAAACATTAAATTTAAAAAACAATAACATTTTTCAAAAAGAATATCATTTTAATTATTTTCAGTATTTTCAAACCATTCTTAATAACAATTTAAAAAACAGACCCTTTTTCTTTTTAATGGGCAATGTTGAAGGAATTTCAAAAGGTTTTGGATTTTGTTTTTGCAGATATTTATTTTAACTCATTAGTAGGAAGATTAAATAATTTCATGTCTCGGTGTAGTAATTCCAATTGTATTTGATTTTCTTTAAAAAAAATTATAAATAACAACCGTGAAAAAAATGATGTTACTTCTCTTGTGATCTACTTTTCCAGTAACCAAACATAACCTAAAAGTTTTAGAGTTGTACAAAGTAATGCATTTATGTATAATGTTAAAATTGTCCAAAGATTAGACGTACATCCTCATGAAAGAATGCAGTGAGTACGGAGCAACAGGGCCTCCACTGAACCAAGAAGAAAGGTCAATACAGTTCATACAGGACTTAGCAAAATAGTAGAAGAGCTGCACTTCTTCATTTCCACCCACACCCACATATCTGCCCACACAAACACACAAAAAAGGCTCTGATACCAGTTTCTGTCGTAAAAATCTTCCCAAAATGATAAATTGGAAACTAAGGTTCAGAGTTAGTTTGATAACACCAATATGATATTATCTATGTTTTTCAAAAACAATTATGAAGAACAGTTTTAAAAGCATTAACCATGAGTAAATTCAGATAACACACAAAATGATATTATCTATGTTTTCAAAAACAATTATGAAGAACAGTTTGAAAAGCATGAACCAAACAGGCAAAATTTGCAGTTCCTAGGATAGAAAGGGAAGCTCCCCAAGAGGCAAGGTAGGGTTTGATGAGTTGATCTTGCTGTAGAGACGCCTGATGAGAAATCAAAGAAGAAGAAGAAGAAGGAAAGCAGCCGATGCCGGGATGCTGCTGGCTGCCATACCGAAGAAGAATCTAAAAACAGGAGATAATTGGGTTAATGAAATTAGAAGATAAGGAAGTACTGTTCTAGGTTTGGCGACACTTCTTTATCAGGCGTACATCTCACATTGAACATCAAGCCCGACCCCACAGGTTTCTTCTAACAGTTTCCGTCAAAGAATATATGTTTGATTATCCGAAATTTGAAGAAAATGCAAACCAAAAGAAAATATAGAAGAGAAAATAAAGATAGAATTAAATATTAATAATAATGTATTATTGTGTATTATCACGTGAATTCTTTTGTTCATATTCACCATTCCTTATTCTACCCCTTAAACCAATTTTGGTGAATATTAGTTATCGAAAAATCTAAAGAATTATTATAAGTAGTATCATGATTTTCTTCTACTTCTTCCTAAATCTTGAGTGCCAGTAAACAATGATCAAAGTATTATTTAGATTAATCTTAAATAAAGAATATATCTATGAAAATCGTACAATCATAAATCAAACGTTCTTAAGATCAAGATAAAAAGTCTGAATAATACGATTAATAAAATAATACATAATAGCATAAACTCAAATTCACAATAATCAAAGTATTCTTAACCTTATGAGTTTAATATGTGATACTAAATAAAATTATATTAAGTACATCTCATCCTTTTGGGTCTACTATGCTTTCACTATTATTCCCTTTTATACGTTTTTCACAAAGTAGTTTATGGGAGAGCCAATTTGAAACAGTGCATTAATCCACAGTTCATACCTGTGGTAGGACATACCTTCAACACAATGGGGACACCTTCGAGGAAACCATCGGCTGGCAATTTGTTTCCCTCTTTCAAAGCATACGTATAAAATAGAATACTAATAATTATAATATATTCGTATGAATGAATTTACAAAATATAATCTTTATTTATAATGGCATAAAGCCTCGAGCTTAGAATAAATTCTTAGCCTGCCATAATACAAAATAAAACTTAAAACACTTACAGTCTTACTTCAAAGCAGCGGATCCTCTTATTGACAAAAGAGAGAGATCAACTTCGCTTGCCCTCTTCTGACCCCTGGCAGCTCATAATATTTATCTTTAGAAAATTTGGATATAGAGCCATACTTCAAAATGACTTATAATCTTATCCTACATAAATGTAAATTTAGTTTTCAAATCCAGCGGTGGTTTTAAAACAGTTTTCATTTATTTAGAAAATTTAATAAATCTTCTTGCTTTTACGGCATTTTGTCCATTCGCGTAAGTATATTTTGGTCGTAGTAGTCTTCCATCAATCTTAACTGCATAATGGCGAGGGCTTGTAGAGACAGATTGAGCTCACCTACTTTAATGTCACTATGTGTAGGCACAAATCTTTTAAATTTGAATACGGAGTAGATGTTGTGTCTGGGGAAATCATTACGGATGCTATTAATAATAGGACTTCTTGTAACCACGAAAGGCTTTTTTAGAGCATTCTCCGTTTGCCTTTAACGCGATAAATTACCGATCATAACCGATAATGAAAATTACTCTTACTGTATATTTTATGAAAATCTTCTCTTCTTTTGTAAGAATTGGAAGTTTTTTTTTCATATAAATTACTTTCATATTTTTATAAAATGCCAAACGGGATTGGTTTGATTTTCATCAAAATATGGACTTGCACTGAAAAAATCAAGTACAATTACATCATTAATCTTTATCATTGGGTTGTTCCCAAGAGTATCTTTTACACCCTCCTTAATCCTTCCTGGTAATCTTTCGATTTTAGGAAAATTAGGAGATGTCATGTATATGGTGGCTATGCTACCAAAATCATACCAATCACGTATTTTTTTAGGATTTGCTCCTTGAAGGAAATGAATCCTTGGATAGATACCATATTTATCCACAATCATTTCTTTTGTATTTGTTAATCCAAACAATCTTTCCATGGTATCACCATGTAATTTCATAATTTCTCGGTCTAGAGAAATAGGTAATTTTTCAAAAATTGTTTGAGACTATAGAAGTACGTAATTAAAAGAAACATTTAGATGTTCAATTCAACGTGAGAGCGATACATCGGTATTCATTAGTTTGAATCTTTTGGAAGTGTTTTTTGAAATTTCAAGTTTTGAAAAATCAATGCATTATCATCTTTTAGTAGAGATACTAAATTCATTTCGTAAAGTATAGTTTTTAACTACCCTTTCTATATTGATGATAAAGCTCTTCCATGATAACTTTAGATTTTTGAGTACAAAGTCTAGGTTTCAACAAATTCGATCCAGGACAATTGATTAAAGTAATAATCACGATAAAAATTTTTTGACATTTCCAGAGGTTATCCACCATCTCGATCTTTGGCTTTTGTTCATCTGGTATACGAGTAAGAAAATTTGCGCGATATTTTTTGTCGTATCGAATTATATCGATATAAAGATATATTGACGATAAGTCCTCCATCTAATTAATTTTATACTCGAGTTTTGATGGTAAATTATTTTTATAAATGCTTTTACACATTTATTATCATTTCGAAGTAAAAGCTTTGTTGGTAATAGATAAAGAGAATTTTCAATCCTTTTATAAGCATTAAAATTCTTTTTCATTGATGTGATATTTTTCTTATGTAAGGAGTAAAAGTTCTTGAAGTATATCTACATAGATTCTTCTTTTTCCATTTTCCAATCGTTTAAGTACTATTGCCCCAATCTTTCGGATGAATCTGTTTTACAATATTAAATCATCATTATCTAGCGGTAGTTTTAGTTTTGGCAAACTATTACATTTACTTTTATATATTTTATTTGATTTTCATGTTCCTTAGTAGACTCAAATCTTTGTTTTTCACTTGTTAATTTTCTTAATGGTTTCTTAGATACATCCAAGTTTTATATAAATCCTTCGACATAGTTTAATATTCTAAAATCTTTGTAATTGCTTTCTCTCCGATATTTTTGAAAGTTTTAAATTTTTCCCTAATATGTGAGTTTTGTAATTCTATTCCTTCATAATCTATAATCAAGCCTAAAAGTCAATCATAGGTTCTCCTATAATAGTTTTTCTTCTTGAATGAGAAATCCAGTTTCATTACTTATACATAGATACATGAATTTTTCTAAGTGTTTAAGATGTTGGTCAGGTTTTTCGAAACTATCAACATAAACATGTATAAAATCAAATTCTTTAAATATGTCATCCATTTTCTTTGGAAAGATTTGAGGGCATTTTTAATCAAATGGTAGTGGAAATTCATAATGTCCTTGTGGAGTCTTTTAAATCTTGATTAATGGCTTGGAGCTTTTAGCCATCTTAATATGATAGAAACCTGATTTGCAATCAAACTTTGAATGTATTTTCTTACCTCTAGTTTTATGTATTAATGTTTCTTTGTTGGGTAAGAAGTACCCATCAAAAATCATATTATCATTTAATTAACATAATTTACACCATTCTAACTTTTCCTGCATTAATCTCATTTCTGTTTGAACATAAAAAGAAGCTGAACTACTATACGGAGCTTTAAGAGAGGGTCTTATCAACTTTAAATCTAACAATTCTTTTATCACATTGTTGAAATTCTTTTACATGAATTCATTGTGACACATAGGTGGTCGATAATCTTATTTGGGTCTTTTAACTCTAAAGTTGCATAAATTTTATTAATGTCCCAAAATTGTAATGGGTTGTCAACATATAGAGATTCTAATTTTTGACATATATTGGCACATAAATCTAATTTATGTAATAATAGAGTTTCAAAAACTAACAGGGATTGATCAAAATCTTTGCAATTGAAATTCGTTCGAGGTAGAGGATCACCACTTATTTGGTACATGAGGAGTAAAAGGAATAGGATTTTACGGGCCAAGGCGTTTAAGCCGGGCGGTAATCCAATGATTATAAGGAGTTTTAAATCGGAGGTAGTGATAAAGATTATTTTGAATAATCAGTTGAAACTGTTGAAGAAAATTATTTCCTAGTATAATATCACAACCTATGATATGAAAATAAAGAGAGGAGTAATTTGTGATATATTTGTCAATAATAATCTTGGGTTTATTCCTCGTTGTAGAGTAATAGTATCATTTGAGATATATTTTCCTCTTCACGTTAGAGTAAATTCTCATGATATTGTCTAGGAAACAATGTCTTTAGCAAAACCTTAGGCTTGATCCATTATCAATATAAGCGTAGAAGTTTTACGCTATAATCAAGATAAGTTAATCCAATAAGGATATATATTGAATAAAATTTAGTCGTTTGGAATAATTATTTTTTTGTTGTCTATAGTAATGCTTAAATTATGCGAAATGTCGCGAGAATTATTTTTCGAGAAAGTCATTCATAACACCAGCCTGTTTTCACTTCATCTTCTACCATTAAAGGTAACTGTATTTCTTGATTTGATAATCTAATTAATACAGTACAGAATTTTGTTACTCTAAATTCTTCACCATTAAATTTTTTATATTTGACTGGTTTTGTTAGATCTTCTAGTTTTAACACGAATGTTGGACTTTTTGATACTCTGCTTTGAAATTGCTCAGTTATCAATTATGATATTAATCATTTTCTATTCGATGCCATCAAATATTCTCCTTTAATTTTGTAATTTATAGTGTATACTTTTTCAAGATTTTTTTAAATGTAATTACATTATTAAGATGAATCTTATTATCTATAATAGATAAAAATGAAGCAAGATGGTCTATGTTCTATAAAATTTGGTTTTGTCTCCTATATCTAATAAGAAATCTTCATTAACACTAATGCTTGAATTTTAAGAGTAAATTCTACCAATATCTTTAACGAAATAATAATGGTAAGTCAACATAATCTTTACGATAAAAATATTCAATATGATGCGTGTTAGATAAAAGAATAAACAATTTTATAAGTTATGGAATAAGGCTTATTACCTACTCTCATAAATCTTTTCTTTTAAAATCTTGTATCAAATTAAGAGTTACGCCAAAATCTTTGTCTCTAAATTATAGGAAATTTTGGATAAATATTAACTATCAATTTTTAGTATTTTAAATTTCCTCTAATTTACCTAAAATTGCTTATTTTTATTAAGTAATTCCTATTATCTACAGTGCTAAATCTATTGAATTGTGTCTATTCGTTTTCTAAAGTTGCGAACATTATCATTCGTATAGATCACGATATAAATCAATCAATTTCATACTTTTCTTTTTCGTGATTTTGAATTCTTTTTTAATAACTCTTTTTTCCAATAAGGTTTCAATTTTATTTGATATTATTTCAATATTTAAGGCTTTTTAATTAGTGAGCCCATAATACAAAGCTTTCTATTATTCACGAATGTTAAATTTATACTATAATACCTTTTAATTTTCTTAAATAAATGCTATCAATTAATAGATCTTGAAAATCTTTTGATTCTTCTAGTATCGATTATCGATGATATCATTCATCACGAATCTTCTTAAGACTAGTAATATATGTTTTAGTTTCTATTTCGAGATAAGGATTCTTAAGGGAAGAATTTAATCTAAATCTTGAGTCTATTTATTTGAATATAAATTCTTTTTAATCCTATCATTTTCAATTTCATTATTTAATTCAATTTTCTTTTGGTTAAATCTCTTTGGGCATTCATTAGCATAATGTCCATATTCATTACAGGAATAGCACATGCATTCTTTAGCCTTAAGGGTATCTTATAAATAGGTCGTGTTTTATTAGTCGGGTTTCTTTTGTAGTGTCTTGGTTTTAACTTCTAACAAAATATTTTCGCAGGTTAATCTTTTGTTAAATCTTTTAGAATATCTAAATCTCTTTTTGTTTTTATAACCTTTTTCTTTAGATCTGTGGCCTTTGAAAATCGAGGTCAGTTGTGGCCGTCGGCCCATGAATCTGCTAAATGAATGTCGAATGGCAGGCCATGAAACCTACAATCGGTAGTCTCGCTTTGTGCGGGAGCTCTGCAATCTAGCACTATCCGATGTCAATGACTGAGGTCAATTCTTGAGTAAGATAATGGTCGACCCAGGGCATATTAAATACTCATGATAAATCTAACCAACTATCTTACATGAAGCAGAGTTAATAAATTATTCTTATACAACATATATTAAAATTACAACATTCTAATGCATGGAGTGCAATAGTAGTCATGGTGACTTTTCTTACTCAAATAGCTCTAATGAGTGTAGCAGAATCGCTCACTTGTCGCAAAAATGGTGATCATCGGCTTGAGTGAAATGGCTTAGTAGAGATAATTTCCCTCATGGGTTCTCGCTTTTAAGTCTGGCATGCGCTGGCCAAGCAAATCACGTTCAAGCGATTCATGAGCCTCTTGAATGCATGGCCAAGTCTCGGGTCCAGGAGTCCTCACACTTACTAAGCCATGTATGAAAACCATTTCAAACAAAAGTATTTGTTTTTAGTAGACAACCCTCCCAGATATAAATATTGGTAAATTTCCAGATAAATACATATTGTGGAATGACCTAGATGTATATCGATTGGTATTTCAGACGATTGATATTTTATATAAACTGACCCTCGGAGTGTTGTAATGGACACTAGATGGTGTGTATTAATTCGACCCTCAGAAACGGTCTCTCGAAACCATCGTACAACTCACTCTGTTGATGTAGGGTGCCCAGTGCATATGGAATGCATGATGCCCGATTCGATATGTTCATCTTCAATATATTCGCATGCATATATATTAGCATGTTAAATCGTATAAAACATATTATGCAGATTCACCATGATTACAAATTAGCTCACATGGGCTAATTAGCAAACCGACAATTCGTTTGAATCGACCGGTAGAAACTAGCGTTTTCACACAAAGGTATTTCGTGTCACTTTATTCATGTTACTATTCATGTGAACAATAAGGCCCTCGGGTCGAATCTTTTGAGGCCAGAAGTCTGCCAATTAAGAACGGTATCGGAGCGTTCACTGGCAGTTTACGCGAAGCTCTTGTCAGAGATTAACGCGAATAGGAAAAGATCGCTGCCGTGGAGTTTGAAGCTCAGTTTTAGTCTTGGCGCGTAATTTCTAAATCGCGTAGATCAACTTGCCTTGATAAAATAATCTTGTCGATTTTTCGTAAATATGAGAAAAGCGAAGAGAAGAAATAATAAAATTAAAAATCTCCTCTGCCGCATCTCTGTCTCTCCTCGTCTCCTCCCACCGGTTTGACTTTATACTTTTTTTCTTTTATTATTATTATTATTTTGAATCGCAGTTCGTATTGTTTTATTCGGATCCGTTTTATCGAAGCGATTTATTTCTTTTGATTCACTTTATTTTAATTGAACCAACTGGCCAGATTTCACGACTTAGAGATTTTATTGAATCTCGTCCACGAAATCGATGATCTTATCGGCGAAAAATCGTAAAATGTCAGGTTATGCCGAATTAGGCAAAACTTTTCTGAGTCACTAGATTTTGTGATATACAATTAACATTGTGATCCTTTTGTCATCAGAGATCTAAGGGTTCCAGATTTTCAATCGAGAGTGCAGTTTTACTTTTCGAGAGAAAAAAATTGAATTTTTCTCGGGTTTGCATATGCAATGTGCACTACACCATGCATGTAAACTAGTCATTTAAGTATTGAACGACTAAAACACGTATCTTCATCTCTAAACAAGAAGGGATAGGTGGCTCGCATCGTGTCCTCGCTCCCACGTTAAACTCTCGCTCCTTAGTCTTTATGTAGAACCTCGCTGTACTCACTTTGGTCTTGTGTATGAAACTTGATCCAGTATCCGAAATGCTACTTTGGTCCACTCTCGAATGTCTCGTGTTGTCAACCTCGATCTCTCCCAATGCGCTACGTAGGCGGGATCTGGAGTATCTCTTGGGACGTGGAACGTAGAAATACTCGTGGACACTGACATCTTTGGGCGGTAAAATAGCTGATGCGCTCTCATGCTACCCTCTCGAGTATCTCGAAAGCCTAATAAACCTCGGCGATAACTTAGCTGCTTGCAGAGGCACTGTAAAAAAAACTCCTCTGTAGACATCGCCAAGAGACACTAATTTTCTCATTTAGCCTTCTTAATCCAGGTTCTTATTACCTACTTTGTGCTTATCTAAATGACATCGGGAAAACAAAATTACATGTCCTTAATCACCTTTAGTAGAACATGAGCTATGACGAACTAAAACAAATTTGGGAGCATTAGGGACTTATTCACATCAAAGGGAAGCCCCAAAGAGTTGGGCGTCTTATACCATGGATTGCTAACCAGGACAACCCCCTTCTCCTCCGTCTTGGGAGAATCAGGGAGCTCGGTTACAAATTGAAGTCATGGATTGTGGGCGAACATAAACAACCTACCCTCGATCGAGTTCGACATTATAAACAAAACAAATCTCCACCCCGGCGAGATATCAATTTGGTAGAAGGGTCGCACATTACAGCCTTTAATCAGAGATAGCGTTCGGATGAACCGCTGAGGATGCGAACTATGTAAGAACTACTTCACAGCGTGAAGCAGAGCGAGAAAGGCCAGCTGAAGTACTCCGTGGAAATGAACAACTTCTCTGCTTCTCTTATAATTGAGATAGTCGGACCATCCGATAACTCTAAACTGATGCCATCAGGAACTCGGCAAAAGAACCTCAACTCCTCCATGGACATGGAAGAGACAAGGCTACTTACGAAAGCTGACTCCGGCTAAGCCCTCTCACTGCACCCAACTGGTAGTGATCTCCTCTTGACCTACGACCCATTCTGAGCAAACAAAAGAAGGGGATTAACTCGGCGTCTCTGCCAAAGCCTTGAGTAGCAAGACAGCAGGTAAGTTTTCAAAGCTATTAGGATGCCCCGAGGCTTGAGTGCATCCCAGTATGCGGTTATGTCCCTGGAAACCTCACCGTGATTGAAGAACACATGTTTGAAATGAGGAATAAAGCTTAGTAACCCCATGAGCGGACAACCCCGCCACAAACAAAATTGGAAGCTTGAAAGAAAACCCAGAGATCGAAAATGGTAGAAATCTTGGCTTGACTCCTTTGCCAAGATTTGGGGAGTGTTACTTGATCTGAAAGGACTTTTAAGTAAAAGGTTTCTAAACAATAGTAGGACCTATTTATATAAAGACCCAAGGCATGAATAGAGCGCATTAAATATGATAAGTTAGAATCATAGTATTGGAGACATGCTCCCTCTCCCAAATGCTTGGTATAATACACAAAGCGTTCATCTTCCTAAGGCACGTAAAACAAATGAGAATTTCCATTTTGATGGTAAGCACCCGGCTCTTTGGTTCTACTAACCCTGAAAGCCCTCGATACATGGACTGAATCGTACGGCTAGTGGGCCTGAACATCATTTGAAGCAGCGGGCACATTAGCTTCATGGCTTCAAAGCGATCCCTATCAGAAATCACGAAAACTCATCCCCGAAAGCCAATAGAGGCTTCTCAGCTGACTTGAATCATTAGCTCCCTAAGTGGCATATAAAGAAATATTGAAAAATATAAAGCTTGATATAGTATATACAAAAACCAAATCTTATTAAAATAAGCTAAAATAAATCGATAGTATAAAACAAAGACAAACATATCCAAGAAACCTTGATGGATCCATTCTAAAGAATATCTTAAAATGCACATGTCGAGCTTATTAAAAAAAATTAAAAATAAAGAAATAAAAATAAAGAAATAAGTAAGGGGAATTGAAAGAGGAGGAAGGAAGAGGAGAAAGTGAAATAAAAGAAGAGTATGAATTGATACCATTTGGAAATCTCCCCTCCTCTAGGCTTTACACCTCGGTGCGGCGCGGGACGGGAGGGCACCTAGCCTTAAGCGAAAGAACTGAAAGAGGGTGATGGCGTAGTCAGTCTTCCTTCTTGAATGAATGGTAGGTCCATCGGATGACATATCAGAGGCAGACAATATCCATGAGTGACAAACTCTGCGGGGAGACTTAAGTCTCCTCCATCATTCTCCACCTTCAGAAGTCTACGGGGCCTTGAGTCATAATAGGAGACCAGGCTATATAACGGAAGAGAATCCAGATTTAAGAAATTTCATAGGGAATGATTCACCCCATATATAGGGGTAGAGCTTGGCGCATTAGATACATCAAAACGCCATGTAGTTTAGGCGCATTGGACCATTATGCGCATTAATTATCTCAATTTTTCCATACTAAGGTCCTAAAACCGCAGTGTTTTTCACGACTTGGAAGGTATGGCATTCAGTCGGGAAAAAGACTATCGCTTGCAGGCCCATCGCTTTGCCCAAATCACAAAGTGGCCCAAGATAGCCTACCACATCGAAACCATGCGAGACTATTAAGCGGTAAAGTCCTGCACCGTATGGGGTCAAGGTCCACAGTCGGTCGTCACATAATGGAGGTTTGCAAAATAAATATGTTAAAAGAGGAAATAACGCATAGGATATTTATCGTAGATCTCTCGATATGATATGATGCGTCTCCAACGTTAATCCTTAATAAAGGAGAATTGATCTTTTTGATAAGGAAGAGATTTTTCAAAGATAAGTGATTATCTTTCAAAAATCGAAAGAATTGGTATTTGATAAGGAAAGAAAGATTTTATCATAGAAGTCCGAGATTATCTTTAAGAAAATCAGAGGGTTTTGCATTATAAAATGAGACTCCTATGGGGAAGGTATACGATTGGTATCAGGCAACTAGCTATCTCAGTCTGTTTTTCTTGGCTCAATCATTGAAGAGGGGCTGCCTTGCATTGCCAGGACCCCCTTTTTGCGAGGTTTGCTCCCAGCTCTACTAATGCCTGAAGATCGGACGGTCCACTGCAAACTTAACAATTCTCTGGATTTACATGGTGTAATTATAGGCCATTCAGGCTTCCTAAATACATGTATTAGAGCTTATAAAGAGCAAACTACGCCTTGTAAAGCGATATGAAGAAATACAGTTCTTTCGTCCATATTTCTTTATTTCTTCCTCTAATATCTCTAGTCCCTTTTCTTTGTTTCACAACTAGAATAATATAAAGGCTAATAACATATTCCTGTATTATTTAATAATTAAAATGATTATCAAAATCCATTTTTGATTTTATCTTAATATAGTGGAGATATGAATCATTTCTCATTATCTATATGAAATAATATTCTATATCAATAATTATGGAAATGTATGAATTAAAATTATAGGAATAATATTAAATTTATATATTTAATTTAGTAATATTAAAACTAACTCTAATATATGCCATTTTTGCTTATTTTGTCAATCTTTTAACAATTTTATAAGTATTTTCCATAGATTTTATATAATTTTCTCTTTCCTTATATTTTGTAAAATATTATTGATATTTAAAATATATCAATAAGGCAGATTCACAGATGTCGTGTTCACAGAGTATTTGATTAACGCATATGAAGATGGGAGTGACTCACATGTTTCAGAAAGGTTCTAGAATGGAGTATCAAGCTAGAAGGTGGGGCGACGTGTATCTTTCTAACAGGTTTGTATGCTCATTTAGAACCATCTTTATTGTACTTATTGATACATATACCGTGAACATGACAGGCTTATTAGATTGGTCAAAGTTTCAAATAAAATTTTGTTCCCTAAAACAACTCTATCAGAGATTCTCGTATATCTCTATTATTCGCCCATATTTCGAGTAGAAACATTTTCCTCTAAGCAGACAAGATTGATGAGAAAATATTAGGCTAAAGTGTAGGATTCTACGTTGAGAGACCTTTGATAAGGTCAGAATTTTCTCGTTAAATGAGTGGAAATAAGGGCAATTTAGGATCAAAATATAAATCAAAGTTTATGTAACTTAGCAAGCTGCAAAAGGCTATTAATTGTTATGAGACTAATATATTATCACATTTTAAATTTAGACAATTATTTATATATATATATATATATATATATATATATATATATATATATATATATATATATATATATATATATATATATCATATATATATCATTAGAGGGACATAACTTAATAGAAATAGCCTTTATAGCTTAGTGGCGCATAGGAGCGAAGTGAAGAGAGCATAGGTCTAGTCAGGTGAGTTGCTTGGCTAGGTCCCTAGCATTAAGGTTTAAGAAGTTTTGGCCATTGATATACATTAATCCCATAAAAAAAATTGCAATTAAGGTTTTGAACCCAGATACACATTCTATTAAGTTACTCCGCTCAGTAAATTTCAGCTCATGCTTTGCATGAGTGTGAGTGTCACGCCAGTTTTAAAGACTGTGAGACTGTTGGGATTTTTTTTTTTTTTTTAAGCGTGCACCATTAAGGTATAGTGCGTCTTATATGAGAATCAAAATATTATATCACATTATAAGCTGAGTCCCATTTACATATACAAAAGTGAACTTTTCGTTCTGAAGCCAGGAATGCGGGCATACGTATAGTGGCAGGCCTTACAAGTGTGTTGGCCCATTTGTATCACAGTGTTTCAGCGATGTCTTATAACATCCTCTCGCAGTTAAAAACCGTCTTTAAGCTTTCTGACTTAGTAGGAAACATTTCTTATGCATATACACATTTAACATAACAATATGAGGATAATATAAATTTCATGCATTTATATTGTGAACATCTGAATCTTATGTGCCCATAACGAGGCTTAAAGCTTGTCGGATCTCTCGTAGAATTCTGGATCTTATTCTTATCAGAACATATCCTTATAACGAGACTTATGTGCATTCGGGACTCCGAAGTAGAATTCTGAGAACATACTTATACGAACATATTTATTCGGGACTCCGAAGTAGAATTCTAGGAACTTATGCTTATTCTACGGAACATATCAGCATCTTGGATCCTTATCCCAGACTTATTCTCGTATTTCGGATCTGAAATTTTAGTAGATTTTATAGAACATTTCTTTGATACAAAGAAGTACGTGGGTACTACGGGGCCAGTTCACTTATACGGGGAGGTGCGTAGGTCTTTCACGAGACTTATGCTTATCTTACGGATGCGTGGTACTCGTAAAGGTACTACGGATCTGAGAGTGCGTAAGGTACTCACTGGACTTATGCTTGTCTACCCGATGCGGGAATTACTCCATGGGTACTCACCCAGGCTTATACGGATGCGGGGACTTGTGGATGCGAGTGCGTGAGTGCTGGAACTTGTTAGTGCGGGAGTACGTGGAGTACTCACGGGACATTCGAGATCTTGAGACTTGTCGGATATAGGGTGCAGTAGGTCTTCACAGGAACATCCTCAGGATCTGAATGAAGCAATCAAAATCTTTAAGATCTTGTGAGTCTTCTGAAACGAGATCATCTGAGAATGAGAACTTAATGAATGCGGGAGTACCCATAGGTACTGGAACATATCGAATCAGGACACTAATTTATTCGGATATGGGACTTATCGGATCTGAGGGTACCGTGGAGTACTACGGGACTTATCTGAGAGGGCGGGAGCTTATCGGGATCACAGGGACTTGTAGATGCATGAGTGCAGTAGGTACTCACAGGGACTTATTCAAATACGGGTACCCTTAGATTTTCAGACTTATCAGTCCGGACTTATTCGGAGGCAGGTACCCGCCGTTTCCTGAGGCTAAATGAGACGAGAGCCAGGAACAATTAAATGCAGGAGTACGTAGGTCTTCTGAACATTTCGAATCTGAGGGGTACGTGGGTACTCACGAGGCTTGTCGAGACCAGAGTGCAGTAGGTACTTGAAGACTTGTCCAGACGGGACTTGTCAAATCTGAAGAGTGCCGTAGGTACTCACAGACTTATCGGATCTGAGGACTTATCAAATACAGGGGTACGTAGGTACTCACAGGGACTTGTCCCGGATGCGGGGACTTATGGAATGCGGGAGTACGTAGGTACTACAGGAGCAGTCAGGATCACGGGACGAGAGCAGTAGTGCGAGAGTACCGCAGGTACTCACAGAGCAGTCAGTCCTGGGACATAATTTATTCGAGGATATAGGACTTATCGGATACGGGAGTACCGTAGGTCTTATGGGACGTCGGATGCGGGAGTACCCGTAGTCTTCTGAGGGCTTAACGAGACAGACGGAACTTGAATTAAATGCGAGGGTACGTAGGTACCCTACGAACATTTCGAATCACGAGGGTACTATGGGTACTGCAGGCTTAATCGGATTAGACGGAACTTACTCGAGATCTGAGTACGTAGGTACACTCTGAACTAAGATCGGAGGCGGGGACTTGTCGGATCACAGGACATATCGAGGCGAATTGCGTAGGTACTCTGGACTTGTCGAGATGCGGGGAGTAAAGTAGGTCTTCTGAGAAGCACATTCGGATCGAGTGCGGCGTCTTCACGGAACTATTTAGATCTCGGGGTACGTGGGTACTGCATAGCCTCTGATGCGGGAATTGCGTGGGTACTCTGAAACTTATCTGATCACGAGTGCAGTAGGTGCTACGAACTTATACAAATACGGGTAAAAGTAGGTGCTACGGGGTGTGTCAGGGACGGGGTACGTAGGTGCTACGGGAACTTTCGAGACTTATCGTATAATTTGTTTGAGCATAGACCAGTGTACGGATTAAATTAGGACCACGGCACAATAAGTGCCAGAGATGCTGCACGGTCTGAGTGGTAGCCTTTGATCGAACGGGGTGCGTGGCACTAATCGGAGCAGGGTCTTGGTAGCCTTTATTCGAGAGTCTTAGAAGTGCTAATCGAGAGTCTTGGGATGTTGTCGGGAAATCGATCTGTCGAGTGCGAGCCTTTGTCGAGAATCTGAAGTACTAATCGGGAATACTTAAGACACTAATCGGAGATCTGAAATCTTAATCGGAATAAGGGAGTGTGTCATTTAATAAATTAGTCTTAGAGTAGTTTTACAATATATGAGTTCGGTAACTTACTATCTTATAATGAGGCATTTATTAGCCACTTTATGCGTTCATGACGAGATCGTAATCCATATCTTGGTAAAGGTATGATGAGCATGTAATCACACCTTATTCATATATTCTTATTCTTACATGAATCGTCTTTCTTCACCGAAATTGGAATCGTTCGATTGGATCTTAAAACTCGGGTTATGGCGTTTTCATGCCAACTAGTCGGTTTCGGGTTTTACACTCGGGATGTTTGAATTCTGATTTTTAAGAATTCTTAGCTTGTATTTGTGTTTAGGTCCTTGTACATTTAATTTAAGGTCTTCAGGGTTACATTCCAGCTGGAATCACACTTGATTCGAACCTTGGGGCTCGAGGTGTCGAAACAATGGGAACCTGCATGATCAACGATCACCGGAAATGGGGGCACGCGCGCCAGGCGCCAGGCTTTGAGTGGATTTTTCGTACGTAAGTCGAAATTGGAATCATTTACTCTTGAAGTTTGGTTCTCCTTGGAAATATTTTCGTAGCCGCGAATCAACTCAAATCGGATAAGAAATGAGGAAGTTATGGCGAAATCACAGCGGTCAAGCGGGAGCAGTGTGATCTGGGGTAGGACTTGGCGAATGGCCAGATGGCGATCATTCTCTGGGTGGGACTTCAATCCAGTGAACTCAAAGTGCCCAGTGGGTGGTTTCTCCCATTTTCATGCCTTATCATCCTTAGATCGCTCTGTGCATCCTTGTCAAAAACTAACATGGAATCCATAAAGAACTCATGAGCACTTTTAATTTGCAAGGAATCCTGGGATTAATGCAATTTTCATACGATTCTGAATCCTTGGATTTTGGAAGTTCCATATCTACTCATTATGAACTAGAACTTCAGTAGAAACATATTAAATCTGGGTTATAATGTTTGCCTAAACGAGAGCCACAGAGATGGGAATCAATTTAATGTTAATTGGAAATACTAGCAATGCATACTCGAGTAATTCTTATACAAAACATGCTAAAATCCAAGTTTCCATTACCAGGTCAGAGTATATCGTGCTTTGGAGCATGAAGTCTCACTCCGTCTTCTTCTTCTTCCTCTTCTTCTCTCTTTCTCCCCAATAGGTTTCTCCCCAAAATGAGAATGGATTTGGTCTTTAAAATCAGTTTGTTAAGGCCTTGTTTGGCCATCAAAACCCATTTTGGGTTATTATCATAATTGCATTTTGTACGACTAATGACCATTTGTATTTCAATTATTTTTATTGTATTTTGGCCTCTCATCTTCACAAGATTATACAACAATTCCTATTATTTCTTCTTTGGCACCGAATCTTTTAGCATTGGGACTTTTAGAAGCCCCTTTTTGGACTAGTACAAGGTGTGGCCAAGTTTTGTAGCTTTAGGGTCTCTCGTTTAGGTTTCGCATTTTGACCCATGAAGCCGATTGAGTGGGAACTGCTGAAAATCTTGCACAAACATGTCGAAAGCAGCCCAGGGTATATTTCGGGGTGTTACAGTGAGATTTTGAGGAGGGGCATGACCAATTCTCGAGTTTGATTCCACAAGCAAGCAGGTGATCACACAAAAAAATTGAGGGACATATGCCCTGAGCCTGTCGCTATATATGTATATATATATATATATATATTGTTTTACTCTAACCTCATCTATTTCTTCTTGTTGAATTCATTGTTGGGTGCTCACATTCGCATTAGCATGTCAGGGTTGTAATTTGCTTTAAACGAGACTTGAAAATTACAAAAAAAAAAAAAAAAAAAAGGAGAGAATAATCAAATGAGTGCCCAAAAGGTATTCATTTATTTTATTGGATGATTTTAGGCCTTGTCTGATAGAGCTTGTTTGTTTGGAAGGTTCCACAAGGTTAAAGAGATAGAATTCCACAAAAAAAAAAAAAAAAAAACCAAGCTATGTGTTTGGTTCTGGAAAATGCTAACAAAGAAAAAAAAATGAAAAAAGACATCTTGTTTGGTGGTGCATAAGAAAATTTTACAAAGAAAAACAATTTATTTTATATTTTTTCTTCTCTTAAAAATATATAGTCACCTAACTGCCATTCTATTAGTCTTTACAACTCACTTGGAAGATCGCTTGGTGTCTCGACGAAATGAGGTCTTCACTTATTTATAGGCATTATTGGAAGTGTGTGGAGCGGCGGGGTTACTGCAAATCAAAATCTTTAGAAGGCTTATTCTGAGACATTTAAGGCTAAGTGACTCTGCATCTCCCACTTGATTAATGGATTCCACCGCACGTATGTAGAAGAGTATGTGGAGTCACAAGATATCTTCCTAGAATCTTCTATGCTTTCCCTACCATTTGAGGGTCTAGAAACTTCTAGATTCTTCCTATTTTCTTAAATAAACCTCCTCTTAGGCTCAATTGGAACCATCCTTCAAGTGGAGCCCTCCCATAGTAAGGGTGTGACTAGGTATAAACGAGTCAAGAATTTCACTAATTTTCATTCGTATTAGAATCTTGGTCATTCGAGTTAATCGAGTTGAGAGCACGAGGCTCAGTGTCGCGATACTCGACTCGAGGGTTGCTTTGCGAACTTAATCAAGTTTACTATTTTATTAATCAAAGTAAATTTGAGGTTGGTCGAGTTAAGTATAATTATTCATTAATTTTTAATTGATTTGAGGCTTTGTTGAGTCGAGGTTTGAGTAAGAGTTTCTGCTATTTTGAGTTGAGTTTTGAACTTATAAAAAGTTCGATCAAACTTTGAGTTTTTAATCGAATCGAGCAGGGCAGGCTGTATCATTAGACTCAATTACATCCCTAGGTATGACATAAGGCTTCAAATTTTTCCTTTTCAAAATAAAGTGACTCAAACTCGGAAGCTCTAGTTTGAGTCCATTCACTTCACTTGTGTTCGACCTTTGCACTTTTCTGAAGTCCCATCGACACAAATCCTATCTACGCTCAATATATATATGAAAATAAATTTCCCTTTCTTGAGTGAATTTTTAAGGAAAAGATTACGCTGTCTTTCAGAATTTGGAAGAAATGATTTTTCTACAATATTCTTTCTATGCCTTGAATTTTTCGGCCCAAACATAAGCGGTGATATCTTAAGTACTGGAATTTTATCCCCAGCTTTGCGTATTTTTAGTATTTTTATGAGATAAATAAGTGTTAAGTGCTCCCTTTTCTCAATTTGTGATTAGGTCAACCATTAAGCGGAAATGAGCAGAAATCCAAAAATCAGCAAATTCAACATTGATAAGTAGCTCACTGTGTTTCGATTTTTCATCACGTAGAATGACCTCCCATAGCTCAATCTTTATATGGATGGATAATAGACTTCCTCAGCTTTTTCGAAAATGCCTTATTCACATAAGTTTAGTTCAAATGATCAATTTATGACTTTTAGAAGTTAAAGGAAGAAGATAATAGTGCTCAAAAGCTTTATTAGTTGGCACACTTTATGGATTTAGTCCTTACCATCATCCTCTAAAGTGTTATCTCAATCATATCATAATTCCATTCTCTGTAAGAACACTGTGGGAGACTAAGTTTATACGATCGGGTTGAGATGAAAAAGATTATGGCATCGGGAAGTGAAGAGAAATTGCGAGGGCAACCAGCTGACATGGATATGTGCTCCACAAGGACCAGATGGCTTGCCATTTACTATCTTTGCGATTAGATTTTCCACAACTATGGCCATGGATATCAAGGCCAAGTTGTTGAAGCTCATTTCACACCCTCTTTTTGTAGCTTATAAAAGGAGCCCAGGATTAAGGCTTTGAAAAAAGCCCATTAGGGTGGAAACACCACTGAACATAGCTTCTCTTTAGGAAGGTAGATTGAAGAAAAATGAGGAAGATTGAAGAGAAGGTGGAGCTTTAAACTAGTTTATTTGCTCACTCTTCATGTTTCGCTCTTTTCTATGGTTGTATTTTCTCCTTTGATGATAAATTTATTTTCTAGGATTTTAGATGTAGTTTAATTATGATTTATGTATTTGGGATTTGATTTACTCTATTTGATGTTGGGATTATAGTTCTGTCGTATTCTAGTCTATTTTTCATGCTTGTTGATGAATGATCACCATTGACATGTTTGTAGTTTGATTCGAGATCTAAGAAGTGAGAGTTGAATTGGACAATAATTAAAACATCACAATTCACCATATACTAGAAATACTCATGGGTTTTGTGTGATAATTAAGGTTTCTAAGGTTTATTGCGTTCTTAGAACTTTGGGTTGAGTAGAGATGCAAAATACCTAAGTTCTAAGAGTAGATTGTGGGTTGTCGTGAGAGATTCACATATGCAATAGTGAGACTTACCATTAATAGTGATTCGAATGTTAATTAGGGATAAATTGGACCTAATGCATAATGATTAGCTAAATGAAATCTAAACCCCTAGAGCTTTTCCACTTTATTTCCTTATCCTTACCAAGTTAGCTTAAGTTTTAATTTATTAATTTGTTTATTCTCATCTCACCCCCTCATTCTGCATCATCTAGATAAGGATAGGACTTACCCCGATGTCAATGCTTAGTAATCATTTCTCCATGGGGCTTGATACTCTTTACTTTTCATCAATATATTACTTGAAATGAAACATCTTGCGCATATAGGCAAGCATGGCATTTTATATAGCACATTTGAGCCTATCAATGCAGCCAAAGGAAGGAATCTGATTCGTACCTCAGAGAATCTATCTGAAATAGAGCATTTCTTGCAAATGGTATTCTTGCATTGAAATAAATATATGAATCAGTAAATTGGGTTCCCAAGGCACATATCCTAATCATAAGTGAAAATATCAAAGGGATCAAATAATATGAACACTTATTATTTCAGTGATAAGATCCCTTATATATACTCAGGAGGTTCAAGTTTGCTGGAGATTCTCCTCCTCTATGATCTTCAGCTCTCAATATTTCGAAAAGCTGAGCAATACATGAGATGAAGTTGACAAGATTAATTAAAGCGGTTTTTCTGTTTGTTTCCTTGGTAAGATGTAACTTACTGCCATATAGGTGTTGGACTACTATTGGAACTAGTATGCCTGAGTAAGTTCTCCCACCAACATAGAGGTTGTTTTCCATGAATTCTGGGTGTTGTATCAGCCACTGCATAGATGTTTGGATAATGAGCAAATTCTTTCATATTATATATATATATATATATATATATATATATATATATATATATATATATATAAAATTCATAGTCGAGCGAAGTGCAAAAACAGATTATTAGAATCTGAATGTGCAAAATCTTGAGTATGAACACCTTTCACTTATGTATGAATGATCAAGAACAACAAGATGAGAGGAGATTCTCTTACTAAATGTATATGGTCTTTTCTTTCAGAAACCCAGACAAAGGGAGGATCAGATTCTTATACTTAGAGGTTCTGATATTTAATCTCTCTTGAAGACACATACCTTGGATGTTTTTGTCTTATGGAGTCAAACTCCATGAATGACAAATAACCTCCTTATATATATATATATATATATATATATATATATATATATATATATATATATATATATATATATATATATATCAATTTGATCAATAGTTTATTAATAAGTATAACAAGTTTAGCTTTTTCCAATCAGTTGATAGTTTTAAAATGGTTATGTGGAACCCCTTAAGAGTTTTTTATTGCTCATATCATAAGGTTGGTAAA